>WFMF01000310.1:0-143622 GCA_011033025.1 Beroe forskalii | reverse complement strand
AAAATACAACTGTTTTTTCTTACTTTATATTGCCGACATAACGTTGGATTCCTATCAAAGCATGGCTTCTCATGTCCAAAGGGAGGTCGGTAATGTAGAGCAGGATCAGGATTTGAATTTTTTACCCGTCTCCTCAAGACAGGGGTAGTAGCTACTGTAGTAGAGATTACAGTTGTTGTGGTTTCGTGCTAGTCTCACGAGGCCTCTGTAATCCCCTCAATCCTGCCCCATGAATTCTTAATGAGGACGAAAGTTCCGTGTACCCGACCACTCGCTGACTGCGTGTTTGACATCTTGCTCAGGTTGGCAGGTGCTGTCTTTCATGAGCAGAAACCATCGTAGCAAAGAACTTGTAAATAACTTCCAGACACACTGCTATGGCTCCATTCTGTAACTCAGCAATGTGAATCCCTCTCAATGCTTACTTTTCTGTAACACAATCTTGGACGATACCATGGCATCTGGCGTGGACCTCCTTTTGCAGCCCTAGCGTGTTTTTGCATATGGGTAGTCTTTGTTAGCCGCTAGTCTCCCTCCGTTCCGCATGCTGTAATGGTATGCGGATATCATGTGACTTCCTCGCAACCATCATACGACTCATGCGTGCATAGGTGCGGTCCAGGTACTCTTGCTCTGAGAAACTCCGCAGCACTCCAGACTGCAATTTGTATCTGCTTCTTCCAGAGCTCCGACTGCTGCAAACGTCCAGCAAGACCCACAGTCGTCTTGATCCTGACTTTAGTGACAGTTAACCTGAAGTCCAAAGCAGCCTAGGCATGAAAGACGACTGAAGCATGTTTCTGGGAGGGGCGCCCTCTGCCTCCTCAAGGAGCTCAGCAGCAACCCTTGTAACGTTGAGTCCTAAGTATCTCTTCCTTTCCTCCGCCCTGTCATGACGGAGAAGCGGTTGACTCCGTAGTGGCCGGTGTCCTCCTTGTCCTCGTTATAGTCAGCTGCATGTCTTGCTGCTTTCAGGGAAGAGTCGGTACCTCTTACTGTCTTCCCTGGGGGTGGGTGTAGAGGTGGTCTTCCTTGAACGTGAGATGAAGTCAAGGGACTGTCGGGGGACCTGAGAATCGTCCTGATAGGATCCTCTTCTGCTGCCACCGTCAGGGAGACAAATGAGGAGATAAATCATGTTCAGAAGTGAGTTAGTGAAACACCTCTTTGGTTAGATGAAATAAAACACTTCTTCATGTTGCTTGAGTTTGATGAATTGACAGTTGCCACCTCTTTGGACAGCTGTGACGACAGATGGGGCCAGCAGTTGTCTTTCTAGGTTTGATGACAGACAGCTTAAACATTCAAGTATATGTCTGACGTTCATGTCACTCTCTAAATCAAGTACTTGAACAATGAATGTCGTACCTTCACAGCGAAAAATTCTTCTAGACTTTCACATAATTTCTAGGAATATGTGATTGTCGTTGCAATGGTTAGATTTATTTGTAAATTTGCCCTATTGGCGTCAGCTGTGGATTGTTCTTCTTCTAAGGGTGGAACGGTATTCGGCAGATTGCAGAAGCCCTACAAACCGTGCCGTCAGGACCAACCTCTGCTAGCTGAGCCCAAGGCTCCCTGCGATATACAATATTATAATACTACCAATACGATATGCTGCGACGATCTTCTCGGAGCCTAGATGATCGTCGCTGTGGATTGTTCGAGAAATTATAGTTTTCTTCACCCATATCCAAAAAGCCACGAACCAGCAAACCTGGTTCGGAGGAAATTTTGAGGCGGAGGAAATTTTTGGGGAAAACGGAAGAAATTCTCGGCGGAAAGCTATTACAGAAAAGTTGATTTTCTGTACTGTGTTTTACCCGAATTGCATTCGAATAAATCAATAAATGAAATTTCAAATCATTCCTGTACTAACTAACAGTTTTCAGTGATAAGAATTAGGATGTATTAACCGTATCAGAAAGATATTCAATGTGGAATGTGCAAAAACGTGCCTGCATGCACACAATCTGAATCGGCATCTTCAAAATCAGAGGCATCATCCCTCCATTTTTGCCTTCGACAGGCTGTTGTGATGTCACTAAATCGGTCAGGAATAATTTCAGAAACAGTTTCAGATGTAAGACTTTCAAATTTTTTTGCTTGCGATGGGGATATTGTATTTGTAATCAATCCAATTATAACTAACATTAATTATGTTTACAAAATTCATATTCAATAAAACTTAAAAATTTTCGCCTGCGGCGGGCTGTCATGATCAAATCATGCTGCTAGAATGATCCTAGACAGTCTCAGAGGTAAAACAGGTTCCAAATTTTTCGCCTGCGGCGCATTGTTGTGATCAAATTATGTTGCTGAATTGATCCTAGACAGTCTCAGAGGTAAAACCTTCCAAATTTTCGCGTGTGGTTGGCTGTTGTTAATGTTATCAATTTATGCCAAAGACACAGTGTGAGTCTTAGACATGTAAATCTTTCGAAATCAAAACGTCTACATGCAGTTGACTGACTGTTCGTGATATTGCAAGTTTATCAAAATAATTGCTTTTGCTTAATAATAATCATTGAATAAAAAGGCAAAAGTTTTGTGAGTGAAGCGAGTAGACCGCGAAATGGGCAAAAATTTCTGGTTCGGAGGAAATTTTTTATTTTTTGGATATGGGTTTCTTCATCAGTGTCGATGATGAATACCGCCTCGATTCCTGGCCGTTGTGCCATTGATTGATTAAAATGCACACGGATGTGAATCTGAAACAACGCCAAAAGTTGTGTAGGAAGTTCAACAAATTGCTTAACCATGACAGCATTGTACTCAACCTTAGTAACTTACTGCAAATCACTGTGTAATCTTGCTACATTTTCCTGTAATTACAGACCGGTATCGACACGTTTGTAACGGACATCCAACTGACGTACCTAATTGTCATGAGCTAAAGCAACCAAATGGTGACGTCATCCACCCAATTCTTGTAATTACCCTTTGGTTTTCTTAATTCCTATAGAAGTTCGGAGAAATAAAAAAAATGCTATTTTAGCACACATAGTGTATTATAATTGATTTGAGAGAATATATATAGACATTCGTATGAAACGTATTGCGAACATGTATTTCAGTGTACGTGTAAAGATGTCTATAAATACACAATGTATTATCATTATCACTGGCACATCGCCTTCTAGATTCTATATACTCGTGAGTGGTGTATTACATTCGTCAAGAGAATCCTAAAAAATGGTCCTTTGATAATTTTATCGCACAGTGTATTGCATTATATTGTGTATTACATGGCTCATAAGCCCTTATTTGCAACCATATACATCGGGTTATTTCAATATTATAGGGTCGGGATGGATCCTATAACCCCATGTTATGTGGTCGTTTCCAACCCTATAAGCTGTGTTTACAGTGATGACTCCGACGTAGATTCAATATGACGTGAGTTGCCTACATATTTTTTAGCGTCGTTCGGATCCTATAACCCCATGTTATAGGATTTTCCAAGAGTTGATAGGGTATTTACAATGATGACATCGTCGTAGATTCAATAAGAAAGTTTATGACGTGAGTTGTCTACATTTGTTTGCGGACCATTACACGAGTGACGATACCTGCCGCCTCAAGTGCCAATTCAATTTGAATAATTTGGTTGGAACGCAGATATTCGAATTTTGTGGTATTTGAGACTCCAATGATCAACAGGCTGTTCAAATGACGCCGTTATCTTGCTTCACTGTGGTAAATTGCTACATGGCATCACAATATGCATTCCATCGACATATGTCTACAAGTACATGTCTTGAGGCCCGACAAAATGCAATTACCAAGAGAGCATTCTTACCATGACGCCTGATACAAAGTACAACTATGAGACGTCATGTTTCATATTTCTTATGAGTTTCCACCACATAATTTATGTAATTTCGCCATGTAATATCACCATAGGTCTCAGGAGTACCTAATACCACATTGTTTTGAACTCGGCTTCGCCTCGTCCAAAACAAACCATTATTATTCTCAGCTTCGCTTCGGGCCAATAATGCGTCTATATATAGTTCGCGCTTCGCGCTCACTACATATATGTGGTATTAGGTTACTCCTTCGACCTATAGTTCTATATTATGGTGACGATTGGACGATCACTCAGATTACTATAAGTCCGGCTAATTTGACTTGAAATTCCTCCAATACGTATAATCGGGCAGGTATTGTTTATTACCATAATCTTGATAATATATAATGTTTATTATCAAAGTTTACTATTTCTGGCAAATAGAAAATCACGGCTTGATCACAAGTTGAATGTTAAACACACACGGTGTGTATTTTAACTTATCATCATCAAATGACATAACACTCCATTACCTCATATAAGAGCACGGCTTTATGTAAGCAGGGAAAGTGTTAATTCAACATCTACTAACACGCGAAACAAGTGAGAGAATATAGTATATACCACTTCTGTGGTATGATGTGTGGTTGGAAGTTGTATAGTGATAGGTAAGCTAGGTATTACAGTGTAGTAATGATATGCTGTTCACTGGAAGATGGTTGGAATACGTACAAGGTTTATATTCTAAAGCTCTGTGCTTCCTGTTACTAATTCGGTGAAGATTATGCAATTGCACAATTTACTAATTTAATTCAGCTCCCTTTGTAAAGCTTCTTTCAGAAGTACGCTAATTAATTGAAGGCTTTTCACAATGGTAAATATGTGGTACAATGTCCGGTAAGATTTGGACCAATGCCCAGTAAGCTCTAGGCCGTTGCCCAATGCCCTTAAGCTCTAGGCCATTGCCTGCCACCCGGTAAGCTCTCGCTAATTGGCCGGTAAGCTTTGAACCCTGCCAGTTTTGGATCACCGCCAGAAAAGCTGGAACATTGCATGGTAAGCTTTGGATCACTGCCCAGTTACTCAGTAAGCTCTGATCTATTCAATGAGCTTTTCCATGATTATTTTAACATTTGATATTGATTGAGGGTTTTGGTTCGTAAAATGATATTATCAAATCTTGCGGAACTCTTAGCAAACCTTCAAATGCTGCAATTTTAACATATGTCATTTATAGGATGTATCTCAACAGAACATCAATAGATATAAATAATAAAACAGAACATTGATGAATATGTTATATCAGGGTATCAGTGATTTCTTAAGAATGACTTGACCCAGAGATAATTTCACAGCTTAAATCTATCCCTACAGCAATTAGTGGACAATGAGACATAAAGGGGCATGTACAATGTTACATGGATACACATTGCACGATTAGCTATTTGCAGTTCTAGATGATCATTTACTCAGCTGGCCTAACTGTTAACACTGCACATAACAAACAGATTAGAGTTCTTAGAATGTATTGCTGGAATATACTGCCCAAGATCATGTCATCTTCAAAATATTCTGGCTCAGTGATCAATTATCAAGCCATTTTTTAATCTTTATAACAGTTCTGATTGAATGAGGGAACGTTATATTTGATTATTGATTGATCAAGTCACTGCCATGCTATGTTGTCTCTTTGTCTCAATTATTCATAATCTCTTCATCACATCTTCCCTGGTAATATTTTCTGTCCGCCTGTCATCTTTTCCGTGTGTCACCCCTTCCGTCGGTCTGCCTCACTTTGCTTCATTCAACTCTCACCTGCCCTCATCATTTTCTCGGTGCATCCTTCCTTGTCATTACATCAGTCTATCATCTTTTTGAAATTATTTATTATTTTTTCCTTGCTTCATCCTTTCATTCTTTTCTTTCCTTCCTCCTAGCAGTATATCATCATTTTAGATTCACAATAATTTCCAGAATCAGTTTTATTATAGTTGTGGTATCCTCGTATGAATCACTTTTATCATTATGGATCGTTGTCACAAATTAGACTGAAACCCCTATATAAAGTTCACGACACTGTCCACAACTACTGAAAACTGTAGGGGCCATCCATAAAGGACGTCCGCAAGGAGGGGGAATCTGGCCAATGCGGACGTTTGCGGACATAGGAGGGAGGGGGTGGTTGGCCAAATGCGGACGTCCGCAGTTTACAAAAATTTTGTTTGATTTGACGGTTATTTCACTAGAAAATCGTGAAATTTCATGCCCAAAATTGATGATTAAAAAGATTTTTAGGAAAAATGTGGACTTCCGGGGGGAGGGAGGGGGTTTCTAGAATGCGGACGTTTGCGGACAAGGGGGAGGGATAGGTCTAGAATGGCCGATATTTTGCAGACGTCCTCTATGGATGGCCCCGTACTCATTTGCTTCAGTAGCTCTGTTACGATTGTGATATCTAAATCTGGTTGATGATATGGGCGTTGTAGATTTTAGTTGATTGCAATTCACGTACCACACCATGAAGCCGGATATACGAGCCACAGAAAATTTTGAGCAGTTTTTTTGCAAAATAAATACTACGTAGACGTAACGCGCATTATCAGTTTCGCGGTGGATTTATTCACGTGAAAATTTACAACGCGCACTGTAGAATGGATTTATGATGATCGATTGACATGACGTTCGTACGGCCGGACGGACGTACGTACGGACCATACGCAGAGATTTTCCACCGTGTGACGTACGTCGTACATATATGGCCTACGTATGTACGTACATACGTATACTAAAGCTAGACTTGACATTGAGGTGAAAATCGGGGCTAATCTCCCACACTGATTGTCATCCTAGCACTGTTTTCATCAGCTGAATAAAAGGCCTGTGCAGAAGATGCAGTAACGGCCAGCTTTTAATTGATGTGCACCTAGTCGATAAATCCAATGATACTGGCAAGACAAATAAATACACCATGATTTATCAAAAACAATGGAAATCATAGAATTTTAGACTGTACAAATTTTGAATACATAACAACATATCACACAATGCTTTAAAATAACACTTTTATTTCCTGATCTGTAAAATAAACTGCTGTATTGAACAGTATTTTCTAAAGCGTATTTCGAAACTGATAAAATCCCTCATTTGCATAGAATATCCAGATGAAACGTTTTTTCAACTACGATCCTAAAGTTTGGAATTTTTTTTAAAACTTGCATTTAGACTGTGTTACTACCGACAAAAACAATTTCTAATACCTATATGTCAAACAGTCACTGTTAAGCTGTTACTATAGGCTGTTACTATAGCTGTTACTAAAGGCATGGCCGTAGAAAATGTCCATTGACATTCAAATGCTAAGGAAAGCGATCGAAAACCGCCAAAACTAAAGACCGTTAAAGAAGTATTTGCTGAAACTTAACAACTAATTATCAGACTAATTATCAACTTCAATGACCAGAAAATGTATAATCTGTCGAGATTAAGCCATCAAATTTCAAAATTAAATCATTTCAAAGTTACCCAATTCTTAGCAATGCATATTTGTATCAAATATTTCGCCCCATAAATTCGAAATAAATATTTGAACGCTCGAAGAAGTCACAATTCATTCCACCGATGATTAGCCAATAAAATCACATTCACTGAAATTCTACCTCATTGATGCTTTTATGTGCCGGGTCAAAAGGAATTACAGTAATTTATGAATACAATTGTTACTTATTTTTCTTTGACACAGACAAGTGAGGGTTCGCACCATAAAATCTCTGACATTGACCAGTTAACCACCTGTATTGTCAGTGATAATGGCCTTTTCCACAGTACACTCTTACACATACTATTAGCTGAGCACAAAATAAGGAAGTTTGATATAATCAAATCTTCACTTTAAGCTGTGATAACGGCATCAACCACCCATTGATCATGCGCCCATGAACACCACTGTCCACTACCTGAACTCAAACACCGGTATCGAGTTCTGAGCCACGTGGTGAAGCTTGAGGGATTGGAACATCTCCGACTGCTTGTGGTAATAGTAGCCGTCGATACGGGCCGTGGATTTCTGGAAGCAGATGTAGTAGAAACCCTCGAAACTGGCGCCATGAATCTGCGTTATCTTGTGGTCTGGGACTAGGAAGTGTTCCTGATGGAGTATTACTGGGTTAAAGCCACCATGGACATCGGATATGTCGCAGCTTGATTCATGAGCACGCGATGACGTTGATACTACAAACAAGAACTAGCCGGAACAAGCGGAGCAACCCCTTCCGTGGCCCTAACCCGGGTTGATTCGAGCTGATTCGCTTGTTTTGGGTTGTTTCGGGTTGATTGGCTTGTTTCGGCTAGTTCCTGCTTGTAGTATCGACGCGAAACTTGAACTGCATGCTCGTCCAATGAAATAGTCACAAATGACACATATTCAATCAGCTTGAATTTCTGAAATTTCAAAAATATCAGTTCATTGGACATTTCCCCACCTTCCATCGCATGTAAACAAAGTCTGATTCCCTGACATGGTCGTATTCAAACTCGTCAGCGTTAAAGGTGTCTGCAAACTGTGAAAACGAAGGAAACTTGGACTGAAAGGAAATGTTTTCAATCAACTGAGTGAATTTACACACAATTATTATTATCTAAATCAGGATGTAATGTACAATCAATCATTTAAATAGGAGGCGAGAGGTCGAGGGCCGAGGCTCAGGTTAGGTACATGATTTTTTTAGAATTTAAACGTGGAAATATGTCGAAACAATTTATTTTTCAAATATTTCATGTAAAACTAAAATATAATAATTATTAAATTTATAATGTACGATTAACAAACGAATGGGAGTGTTATATCGAAAATTATCACACGAGGCGTCAGCCGAGTTTGACCATTTTCGATATGACACGATCCATGAGTTTGTTAATTGTATTATTACCCGACAAAACAGTACTACCTACCACTCGGGTCTGACGACCCTCGTCTGAATTCAACGTTTTTATAGATTTTCGAGTGCTCCTTCATTAAATCAACAATTTATTTAACGATATTCTGCCACTGTTCAGTAGTCCTATAAAGGAGTGATATATCGATAATTATCACACTGGAGTTTGAGCCACGGGAGGGTAATAATAACAAGAATTGCGCCCGTTACCCATTTGCGGGCGCTTAATTTCCCTCCCCCGAGCTTGAAGAAAATATTAATAGAAACGCGCAATTCTAAATGCATGTGGGACATGGGCAGCTTCGATCCACGTTGATGAGCTTTTTAACAACGCAATTGAATTACTTCACGAAGTTATTTATTTCATAAACTCCGTAGTTTGCCATGGTTTTCACGCAAGCAACTATTACTATAGCATTGATGATTCAATTTCATGTCGACGGACGTTGCCCGTCTATTTCTTCTGACTGGATGGCTATCAAAAGTGACGTCCAAACTCCAAATGTGGAACGTTGCGCCGCGCGCGTGGGTAGGGTAACATCCTACGAATTTCATGATATACAATTTCATGATACAGTAATTTGTTTTTCTACCATAAATTGTTCAAAATTGCTAGAATTTCAAACATTGGTAGTGTTGACTCGGCGCTTGAATTTTCGCTAAAATTTGATAGGCTAAGTAAAGCTTAACATGAGCGCGCCACGCATGATGTTGAGCCGCAGCGCCGCGCACAAATCTGTTCGATATGTACATCCATCCTGATCTTGCGGAGTGAATTGCGCGCAACTGCGCGCGCAATTAAGGTTGCTACGCGACTCCACCTGATGGTACCATTGTTGACGAAATCTCCTCAAATATGTGGACATCTCCCTCAAATTTGTGGAAATCTCCCTCAAATTTTGTGGACATATCTCCTCGGACTTTCCGGGCACTTTCCAGAAATTACAGTAGTTGTATTGCAAATCTGGACCTGCTATGCACATATCCTATTTCTCACCTTCCCAAACACGATCTCTGCTAACCCTCTCATTTGCCTTTTTGTATTCACAAAAAGGCCAATGGGGAGGGAAAAAATTAAATGTTAATTGGTTTTTTGCGCGATGCATCTCACAAAATCATTGCCGCGCGTGCGCTGAAGTATTGCAACAAATGTTCGTATTTTGTAGCTGATTTTGCCTCTAGAAAGTTGCCACACGTTATGCAGAATATTGGGATATTGCCATAGCTTGGCAAATGATATGCCTCAGTAAAGTACATGACGCTGCTTGATCACAAGAAAATGGTGTATTTTCGACAGGGAATCTGAATTGACTCCAATGATACGAGAATGACACGACGATAATCTCGATAAGTTTTCGTGCTTATCGTCGTCACCTTTCAACTTCCAGAATGGAACACATCAATCAAATAATGGAGCAATCTAAAAAGCCTCATAGCGATATGAATTCTATTAACTAATATGAACAACTCTAATAATTTTATATTCAGTCTTGATTTCAACCTATAATTTAACGACTTATTGAGGTAATTCTTACCCAATGTTCTTGGTCCACTTCAAGTTTTGCCTCCTGAAAGCAAATTTATGATAGAAGTAGGTAAAAAGATAAATGATCCAGGAAATGTTTTGAGAAGCTAATGATACAACATACTTAATGAGCACGGTCCTACGATTGAATGAGTACTAAACTAAACTAAAGATTTGGGGCGTGTTGTGTGAAATGTGTGACGTTATGACATTATGGTATGTTGGACACCTAGTGTGACGTACCGGTGTTGCCCACATTTAATTCTAAACTGTCTCACCTGTCTTTCTATTCCTATCTGCGAAAAGGCCGGGACATGTCGACCTTGGATTTGACTTAAATAGGACATAAGATGATAGCAAATGCTGCCAACTTAAAGTTTCACAGTACTCACCCATTTCCTGGTGAGAAAGGGGTGCTTCTCCCCAATAATCTCCCCCTCAAAGTACGATGTTAGCGTGGGGTACTCCTAGGGAGGAATAGAACAACTATCAGTGCTTGAATTAGAATTATTCAAGAGGTGCTACGCATCTAATTTACAAAAGCTGTTTGTTGAAAACTCGTTGTCATCTTCCTAAAACATGAGAGGCAAATATCTCGGCAATATCTGACAATTTTCCATAATTTCAATAAGTTTAAAATAAAGCGATGTACCAAGTTCGTACCTTGGTTAGGTTGTAGATGGTGAAGTAACCACAGAGGAAATCATTTTCTTCATCAACGTGCTGAAGGAATTTTCATATATAAGTAGTTATTGATAATTGACAAAATCGAGCGCCGAAGGCTTGAGATTTTGTCAATCGACCAATATAATGCTCTTATATTTCACTAGAATGAAAAACGCATCGGATAGCGTAAAAAAGTTGACAAAGGCATTCAATTTCATGCAATTTCATTGCACTATTGGCAATAACGATGTTTCCTGTGACTCTGATGCTGCTCCCTCCCTATACCACGTTACAAGGTAACTTCAAAAAGCTGTCCTTATAACAGATCGAGTGGGGCAATGTTTCATGGAGTTACGGCCTACTGGGGCTTCCCAGATTTTACATAATGAGGTAAGGTTTTTGGCAAGTAAAATCACCGAAGTCAAATTCTGGAAGTCAACGCATCTGATTAAACAGTTACAAATCATCTTATAGACGTCATGTAGGTATCAACAGAAAAACACGCCCTAAAGTTCTAAATCAAACATCAAACATCTAGCATTCATTGCACGTCTTCAAACACAGTCCACTGCTAACCATACCCTTACAGCTGCTCTCAGAGCACCGTGTCATATCATCCAGACACTGCACGCCGCCTTCTGGCACAGCGTAACTAGCAGCAACACTCGACCGGGTGTTGTCTCTGAGTCCCGTTGCTTTCAGGACCGGGAACCCGCCGTAAAGGAAGAGCCCGCAGTTGTGGTGGCGCCTGGCAAACCTCACGAAGCCGTCCTCGCCCCACTCACTGCCCCAGGAGTTCTTCACCAGGAAGTACTCGGGGTTGTACCCCACCGCAGTGAGGGCGTGGTTAGGAGCCCCACTACCACAGGTCGTGTCTTTGAGAATGCCTCCGGAGTAGGATAGCAGACACTCTGTCACTGTAGTTGCTACCCAGATAGCTCCTTGAGATAGAGCTCTGACAAACGCTTGCTCCTTGTTAGGCGGAATACTTGCTACTTCACTCACAATCGCTCCTTTCAGAGCATTCATTTTACGATCGGTTTTGCATTCACCCTTACTTCCCCTGTAAGGGTATTTCTTCTCTGTAGCAAGTCTCCCTGCTGCTATGACGTATTGCATGCCATTACCTGGATAACTACCACCAGTACACGCACAGTCTAGCAGCTCCTGTTCAGAGAAGTCTTTAAGCACTTCTGTAAGAACTTTGTATCGGGTTTCCAAAGCACCCACAGCAGCAAATGCCCAACTGGAACTACTTGCTCCTTGATCTTGGACTCCAGTGACCGACTTGGAGGTAGTCCAGAACTTTGACTCAGGAGGCTTGGGGAAGGGTTGATTGTCAAAATCTGTTGGGACGGGTAGAGATGGGAGGGATGGCATTTCAGTTGCCTCAGTCAAGTCTAGATCTGGTGGCGCGTCTGTTGCTTCGTCTGTTGGGTCTGGCATTGTGGGTACCTGTGTAGCTTCATCAGATGGGCCTGAGGGCATTTTTGTTGTTTCATAGGTTGGTTCTGGTGTGGTGGGGAAGGTGGGCTCCTCAGTTAGAACTGGAACAGGCTGCTCCCGGGTGGGCTCCTCAGGAACGGATGGTGTCAGTGTCGCTTTATCGGTTGGTTCCTCGGATGGATCGGGTAGCGAGGGCTGCGTTACTTCTTCCATAACAAGCTGAGGTGCCTTCGGTAGTTCTAGTGGAGAAAGTGGATCTAGTTTTGCAGATGTCGGATTTGTTACACATGTTGGATCAGATTGAGCTGAGCTTGGATTCTGGATGAGTGTCATATTGAAACCATAAAACATCTTCTTTTCCTCTGACGTCATTATCGTAAACTTATTCAGGGCAAATCCGGCGGACTCAATTTGATTTCTGCAGTCCAGTACATTTTGTGCATTTGCAAAAAATAAGCTCTTCCTTTGAGTGTTTTCCTCGCCCCGGTACTTGAGGTCGTAGTGTTGCTTGTACGCCTTGTAAACTTCATGGGAATACCTTGGTGAGGGAAGATACGCTGGGAGGAGAGTGTATCGAAAAGGGAAGGCTGTAGCTACTGAGAGTAGCAAAGGCAAGGAAACAAGGTACGAAGTACGCATCATAACGTTCGTGATTGATCAATGGGAGGAAATGAGAATCGTGACGAGAAGAAAAAGTAATGTGCCTATATTGATTACAATATGAGCACCTGTGCATTGTGCAATTATTAACAAGTCGCACTATCCAGTGTCTGACAGCAAGAGGATGGTGCGAAAGTATTCTATGAATACTGCTATGCACTATGAAGGTAAACCGTTATCACCATCATTATTACATTATTACTTCTTTACTTATTGATGAATGGTTATTCAACCATATAAAATGCTCCCTGAATGAGACCACGCGCAATTATCCACTTTGACAGCCGAGGTGTTAAAAAGGACCGAAAGTACGAATAAGGTATTGAATTTATTCACGTAAAATCATCGACCAGCTACACAATATTTCAACAAAACTGTCGCATTGTACTACGTCGCATTGTCGCATTCAGAGCTCTTTATTAATAACTACTCTTCATCCTTGCCTGGTACCAGAAACGTCACAAGAATAGACCAGAAATTCTACGATAATAAGGTACGATAAATCAGGTCATAAATCAGGCGAAATTGACCGCTTGATTACTATAAAGCTATACTTAATCATTCTGCTATCGTATTGAACTGACTGTAAAAAACTTAATTGAGTGCCACGAGGAAAATTTGTGTTCACAATAACAGCTTTGAAAGAACGAAATAGTTAAAAAACAGCTCTATATTTCTACACCACTGCCCATCAACTCACTTGCAAGACCACATCAACTTGGTAGGAATTACCCCTACTTCGCTGCTGCCCCCTGAATGTACTGCCAGAGTGCAGCAGTGAAGGGGCCACACCAGGCTGCTTCATCTTAATCAGTGCACGCTTGGATGATGGGCCCAAACTGGACATTCTCTTTCGCTTCTCAACACATGAGAATTCTGCAGGCATTGGGCAGAAATGCTGAAAAAATAAACATGAGTGATAAAACTTAAGCAGATGGAATCAAATTCTTGACAATTAATTCTGAAGAACGGGTATTTGAATATAACGAGAACTAATAAGTCATGCCAACTGTCCATTATTCAATTTTCAATTAAATATTATTATTTTCTGTACATTGTACAATGTCAATTATCTACTTATCTAAGATCCTTTACCCCAACGAACATTTCAGAATAGATTGTACATCATCATTATGTTCTAGTTACTTATAGATCAATTGGCATATTGGCATTATCTGTTTTTATTTGCAGTTCATGTCTTCAAATGAATATACAGAAAATTCTGTATATATTACAGGAAAATTACAGAAATTGAAGGAGTCAAGTATAATCAAGCCAGTGATGGTAGAGAAAGTGTTAAAACTCAAAAATGCTAAATCAATTCATGCAAAGGCTAAAGTCAGGTCCATAGCCAGGATTTTTTCGGGTGGTGCCGAAAAAATCATAACAAAATCTTTGGGGTTCTCAAATTTCTGAGGGGGCTGCAGCTCCCAAGGCCCTCCCCTGGCCTGATATGGGCCTGATATGATTGTACTTACCTAGACCTAGAGTGATATTCTGGCTATGTCAACTGATTGTCTATCACACTGTCGACTTGGAACTACGGTTCAGCTAAAGTTGAAAGATGTATCATTATTGATAATCTGAATTGAATTGAATTGAATTGAATTGAAAATAATTTTTACAGCACAATTACAGTATATATTTTTCCCGCAGTTATACAAAGAAGCTTCTTGGTTGTGCTGAGGGAAAGCACTTAGCTAATCTTAAAGACTGTTAAGTGTTAACAAGGCTACCCACTAAGGATATACCAATAATATAAGTGAATTCATATTCAGTGTCAATTATAAAATCTCACTCTTAAAACAGTGCTTATTTAAAATAAAAATAAGGTTAAAAATAAGGTTAAAACGTATTTACAAACATAAAGCTGCAGATTAGTGACTTGCCAAGGTCAAACTTGCAACACTACGGATATTTGGATAAACTAGCGGAGGTAGAAATTTGATTTTTAAAGGCAAGCTTAGTTTGAAACAGTTACCATTAATTCTTTAATAGTGTTTTTGGTTCTTTAGACTTTTAGACGATGTCCATCAGTGAAACTCTGGCAGTACTATTTAGGTACCTAGCTTCTTCATATCAAAAGTTATGGAAGCCAAGGTAACTACAGACTTTTGACTCCCTTTGAGCATGCAACAATAAATAAAATATGTTTATAATTTATTGAATGCATTGCCTTCAGTATAGATTTGAGCCATTTTCGGAGTGTTTCAAATTTTTGGAATAACAAGTCTAACCATGGAACAAGGAAGATACATACAATTAGTTTCACTATTGAATCATTATTGTCTTGTTATGAAATACTAGTCATTTTTTGTCATTTTCTTAGTAGACAAAATTTTAGAAAAAGACAAAATTTTTTATTTGCAACATTTATTAGTCAATTCATATGATATTTTCTCTCTTGCCGGACAAACAGAAATAAGTTTCATCTTGAAATAAGTCAAGATTCAAGAATGCCACATTCAATGCTAGTAGTCTTGTACTTTTGTGCTGTGGTTACGGATTTTTCACATATTAGATAATCATCTAGGGGAAGGGGGTGTTTTCAAATGATTAAATTTGACATTTATGTATGGGGAGAGGGTTTTGGTGGTTAATTACCTAATCAAAATATCAAATTTTTAACTTCATTCCATTCATTACCTTAGTGGTAGAAATTATGATGCGTACTAATTATGATTATTTTTGCAAAATGATCATAATTAGTACGCATCATAAATTCTACACATCATAATTTCTACAGAATTTATACTTTCTCAAAATTTTGAATTTTTAGCACTTATTCCCTGATTTACATTTCTTTTACCTCCTCAGGGGTCTGCTTTTCCTGCACACAAAGTCTCACTGACACACAGATCGCAACCACCTGTCATCTCATCCTATGAAAGTATGAAGTGTCAAAACCAGCCGGCCCGGAAGCTTCACCCACTCAATGACCATCACGCACCATAAGGTACCTAATGCTCAAACTTGATCAAAGTAATTCATTACGGGTTTATTATAGCAAAATTCTTCCTTGGCCCATAGTCATAGTGACCAGGGAGGTGTCTCGTATCTCGTGACAGGTCAAATTTTTTTGGCCATTTTAGAATTAAGATCCCTCCCGCCCCTCTTTCAGCAACCGTCAGCATTTGGAAACTCCTATCCCCAGCCCTAGTTGATGACGTTATATGTGAAAGCTCCCTAAATGACTGAATAAACCATCACGAATGGGCCCAAATACCTATTATTGATTTTGAAATATATCTGTGTCATTTCCTTAGCTTACCTTGCCCAGTCTCTCTTCCCATGTTTCGGTCTGACCATTTGGCAAATGCAATGAAGCAATGAGCTCTATTCAGTATTCATACGTGTTATTATTTCGCTTCTATTTCATCGACCCCACTCCCGTCTTCCAACCGTGGATATTATTTCCTGATTACATAATCTATCAGATCTCATTAGGATTTAGAATACGAGCTGTTTATACGATTACAATCAATGAGATCTGGTAGTGATAAAATGATAGATTATGTAATCAAATGTGATCTAAACTATCGTATGTGATGAATTGATAATTTAACGTATCAATGCCCTGGCCTGTTCGGCCTGTTTACATGAAATATTGGCCTTTCCATGTACATTTTTTTATAAATGAAATACAATTTTAATTCATTTAGGTATTTTCGAGATAGTAATCTCATCAAAATGCTTCCATAACACAATTATATTAGTATTTTGACCTGATCCATAGGCAAACAATTCAATATGATATTATGAGGATATGCAAAGATTTTCGCTTTAGTTTATAAGTTTATAATATTATCGTAGTTTTAGCCGTTTTAAAAACACGTCACGTAGATTTCTATCATCTTTGTTACAAAAGTGCTCCATATTGAATTCCTCATAAAGATATCAATCCAAATTCTTAGAATTCTACTCATATGCATTGCCAAACCTCATGTGTATTTCCAAGACGTCCTCACCATTGTATACTGGCTGATAGATCCCCACTCCGTTAACGCACTCCTTTCCAAGTTGAAGGTAGGTACATTTTACAGTGTACTTTTAGTTGCTCAAGAATACAATTTCGGTATCTAACGATCATTCATTCATGTGTGTTATTTTTAAAAAGCTGCCACTTATTGCAGTTTATTGAACATACTTCTGAAGTTCAGACGACAAGTTTTTAGTTTCAACAATTACACGGCTTTTTTGATATGGTTATTACTTATTTCATACTTTCATACTTGTAATAAATATTTCGTTGTTATACGTTTTGATTTCGAATCGGATTATTATATGTTTGGATAACAATTGGCAATAGACGACGATAATCGATTGTTATAGACGTATGGAGATTACACCTCGGTAAGGCTGTAATTTCTAATTTTAAATACAGAATCAAAACTAATTCTGGTCTCACTTTTGAAATTGAAGTTTACGTTTGGCCATCCTCGTGAGGAGAGTTTGCTAAGATTTGGAAAAAAATATCGTCTCCAGTCCGGCCAGTCTATATTCCATAACTGTGCACAACATGAATCAGTTTCGGACCGAAAGTGCTGCGTGCAAATTTTGATCATTTCACTCATAAAACCATATGTGAATGTCCAATCGATACCAAACTTTGCATGGATACAGTTTAAATCTATGGCATAAGGGGGGGTGTCACTGTCCCAATTGTCCCAAACTCAAGAAAAAGTGGATTGGGACAGGGACAAATGGGACATTTGGGACAATTGGGACAAATGGGACATGGAAAATGGAACCAATGTGACTCAAAAAAGTGAATGCAGACTGGGGCAATTGGGACATTTGGGACAATTGGGACAAATGGGACAGAGAAAATGGAACATATGTGACTCAAAAAAGTGAATGCGGACTGGGACAAATGGGACAATTGGGACAAAAGTGACAGAGACAACTGGGGCTAAAATGATTCTGTTTTTGAAAGGCAGTTTATCGTTTTTTGACTCAGACTGTTTCATAGTGGCACTTGCTGTGTTGCAACTGCCACTGTCTTTTTGATTTATGGATAGTGAAGTGGGAAAACTCGACCACTGCAAACAAACACAACCAAAATATGTAATTTAGTAATTTCTATTGTAGTGTGAATATAACTTTCATTTAAATGATAGAAAAACTTGGATCAGTGTAAAAAATGACAAATGACTGATTTTTTCAATTTTTGTTTGTCCCAATTGTCCCAAATGTCCCAGTTGTCCCAATTGTCCCAAAAACCAGTCCCAAACTCAAAAAAAGTAAATTGGGACAGGGACAATTGGGACAGTGAAACTCCCCCCCCCCCATAAGACAGCGTCTGTGAAAATTTGAAACAATTTCATCCAAAATGAGTAAATGACCAAGCTATAACAGAACTGAGTCATTTTCGGACCGAAACTGACTGATATTACGCAATATCTTCGGGCATAGATCCGTTTGCCACTTTGTCCAGGTGCCAGTCTAATGCAGGTCTAGCGCCGGTTTAATGCAGGTCTAACGCCAGTCTAGTGCAGGTCTAATGCAGGTTTGGCGCCGGTTTTGTGCAGGTTTAGCGCCGGTTTAGCGCAGGGCCAGCGCCAGTCTAATGCAGGTCCTGTGCCACTCTAATGCAGGTCTAGCGCCGGTTTGGTGCAGGTCCAGCGCCGGTTGAGCGCGGGTACAGCGCTGGTGCAATGCAGGTCTAGCGCCAGTTTAATGCAGGTCTTGTGCCAGTCTAGTGCCACTCTAATGCAGGTCTAGCGCCGGTTTGGTGCAGGTCCAGCGCTGGTTTAGCGCGGGTGCAGCGCTGGTCCAATGAACCTCGGATGCTATCTCAATATTACTTATGCATTTCCTACAGATTTGGCGCCGATTAAATTATGCAGGTTTGACGTCATTTCATGAATGTTTGGCGCTGTTTTAATGCAGGTGCAACGCCATTCCAATGCAAGTTAGTTACCACCGTTAGCCATGGTAACGTCCGTTAGGGACCACCGGTAACCATGGTAACGTCCGTTAGCTCCCATTGGTAACCATAGTAACATACGTTACTACGTTAATGACCAGTGACCACCGTTTACCATGATAACCCACGTTAGTTACCACCGGTAACTATGGTAACCCACCTAAGTTACCACCGGTAACCATGGTAACGTACGTTAGCTACCATCGGTGACCATGGTAACCCACGTTAATTACCAGGTCGGTAACCATGGTAACGTACGTTAGCTACCATCGGTAACCATGGTAACCCACGTTAGTTACCAGGTCGGTAACCATGGTAACGTACGTTAGTAACCACCGGTAACCATGGTAAAGTTCGTCAGTTACCACAGATAACAATGGTTATGTACGTAAGTTACCATCGGTAACCATGGTAACGTATGTTAGTTACCACCGGTAACAATGATGAAGTACGTTAGTTACCACCGGTAACCATTATTTATTATTATTATTATTATGAAGAGTCATGGGGCATAGAATTGAACATGCTAAACCTGCATGAAACCGGCGCCAAACCCGCATTGGAATGGCGTCGCACCTGCATTAAAACAGCGCCAAACATTCATGAAATGACGTCAAACCTGCATAATTTAATCGGCGCCAAATCTGTAGGAAATGCATAAGTAATATTGAGATAGCATCCGAGGTGCATTGGACCAGCGCTGCACCCGCGCTAAACCAGCGCTGGACCTGCACCAAACCGGCGCTAGACCTGCATTAGAGTGGCACTAGACTGGCACAAGACCTGCATTAAACTGGCGCTAGACCTGCATTGCACCAGCGCTGTACCCGCGCTCAACCGGCGCTGGACCTGCACCAAACCGGCGCTAGACCTGCACCAAACCGGCGCTAGACCTGCATTAGAGTGGCACAGGACCTGCATTAGACTGGCGCTGGCCCCGCGCTAAAGCGGCGCTAAACCTGCACAAAACCGGCGCCAAACCTGCATTAGACCTGCACTAGACTGGCGTTAGACCTGCATTAAACCGGCGCTAGACCTGCATTAGACTGGCGCCTGGACAAAGTGGCAAACGGATCTATGCCCATATCTTCTTCATTTTTGAATGAAAATGTTTCACATTTTCACAGACGCTGTCTTATGCCATAAACTGTATCCATGCAAATATTGGTATCGATTGGACATTCACAAATGGTTTAATGAGTGAAATGGCCAAAATTTGCGCGCAGCACCTTCGGTCCGAAACTGATTCATGTTATGCACAGTAATGTCTATATTGTAATCTTTATTGTCATTACGTGATCTGCTAGGTCTTTGCGTTTTTCATTTCAATGTCATGATCCTCACTTCGGATGACGTTAAAACTTTACAACATTCCGGCTTTTTTCATAGTTCTAGGATTGCACGGATGCGCGGCATCTTCTAATCTTTAATTGCAGGTAAAGCTGAGAACTAGAAAGTATATAGTTTGGTTAAAGAGTGGGGAGCCGAATGACTTTTCACTATAAAGCTATACGCTTTTGAAATCCAAATATTTAGCAGGGATTCAGCTTCTAACCTAAATATCCCTAGGTGCCTTAGCACACTTTATCTAAGTACATCATGTAATTGGTGTACAATTAAAGATGTGCGCACTTATTAATTTCTGCGAGTTCCTAATTGAACAAACCATTCTGAGAACATGATTTTGGTCAGTGCTAATTTATAAAAATAGCGCTAATAAAGTGTTGCAGTTCTTACTGAAACACATGCCTTGTGCTTGGAGCTGGTAAATACATTTCATGACCATCACACGAATTTGCCCTGAATCATGTGTCCAGTGTATATCGTGTAACAATGGTACATGGTTCTTCTGTTTTGTGTGAACGATTCTATGAGGATTCCCGATTCAATGAGGATTTACAATAACGTGTTCGGGGTGAGATTGTGTGTTACCTTTGCTCTCGTTCACTTCTACCGTATGTCTTGGATTGAAAAACACTGTTCTGTATCAATCTTACAGAGACACTCCTACAACACATAGACATTCATTGACACACTACATATATGGCTGAGTGTGACTTTCTACCGTTTTACGGTATGTGTCCCATATAACTCTGGCTGAGTGACGTCACATAACAGACCTAAACGTCAATCTTTTTGTATCCCAAACCTAATTATTGCCCTAACCAAAACCCTTACCTTAATCCTGACCCTACACCTAACAAATCCTAACCTTAATCCTGATCCTAACCCTAACCTTCAAAGCGCTAGATGCGCTCAACTATATTTTTCTGACTGACGTCATATAGATAATGAAGGCTCTGGAATTATATGGGACACTAGCCCGTTTTCCTAACAAATTCTGTCCTAACCATAACCCTGAACAGAGCCCACCCCTTACTCTAGTCCCTTAACCCTAACAACAGTAAATACAGAACACGCACCCAGATTTAGTACAGAAATTCCCGCCATTTATAATCGTCGAAGGAAGTTGCCCGTCTATTTCTTCTGACTGGATGGCGAGAGTGCAAATGTGACCGTCCAAATGTGGAACGTTGCGCGCGCGCGGGGTTATAGGGTAACATCCTACGATTATAAACTCAGTTTCTTCAAATTTCAAGAATTTAAATTTGGTATCAGCCAGGGTCCGTGCAGCAGTGCACTCTGTGCAGGGGCGTAGCCAGGGAGAGGCGACACAGGCGGCTGCCTCCCCCTTTTTGGACAGATGATAATATGAAAATTTTGTTCACTTTGATAAAACGAGAGCTTTGAGCCATCAAAATAAAACATTAAACAGGTTTTGAATGTAACTCGCCGCCCACTTTTTAAAAATCTGGCTACGCCCCTGACTCTGTAGTTGATTGGGCTGGGAGGTTGAAATACCGTGTGTGATGTGCTATCACCCTCGCCCAACTGGTTATCCGTTCTTAGCCTGTGAACACATGACAAGTGTTTGCCTTTCAAACCTTAGGTTATTAGTCGCACCGTTTATCCCTTTTATGTTCATAAAATGGTCTACGAAACTTTCGTAATATTTAAAGCATTATAATCGTCTGTTTATCTTTTGTTTACTCACTGTAATAATGGAACAGCTGATGTGAATTGATCATATTGCAGCTCTTCTGTGCTGTGGTATGAAGATAGAGTACTGTGTGGATGAATTAGGTAAGGAGTAGAGGAAAGGAGTTTATTCTTTAATTCACTGCGTAATGTGCAACCGTTTTAAGATTGTTGTGATGTGGCATAGCTATTTGAATTGGGGGTGTCTTATTGCCTATTAATAATAAACTGAACAATGGCGAATCAACCCGAAACAAGTCGATTCAGCCCAAAAAGCTGCCTGGGTTCGTTGCGTCTTGTTTTGGGCTGATGTTCCCGGATTCAGGTGGGTAAGCGTAATGAGGCTCGGGTTGGGGTTTGGGTCAGAGGTGATTGTCAGGGTTCAGGTAAAGTTAAAGCTTATTTATGTGAGAAGTGACGATTTACTTTTGTATTTTCTTTTGTAATTGTTTTCTCAATCCATCATGTATGTACGCGGATTCATGGCCGAGTGAAGAGATGTAAGGAAAAGAGTAGATGGTGAATGAAAGACGGAGAGAATAATGATAAATGATAATACTGTACTAAATTTCGCCTCATTTATACTAAGTTAACGCCTCGCTTCGCCTCATTATTCTACAGCCGCACTACTCTCGTTCGCACTACTCACAGCATTTTCCCACAGCGTAAAAGCATAAAGTATTGTCTTCTATGATGTTTCACCCGCATATTGAAATATTAAAAATGTTAATGCGACTTACTAAAACGCTAATGGAAAGTTCCCTGCGTACATGTATAAGAATGATGTGTTTGTATTGCGTTATTTTTACATTATTGTAATTTCCGTGTTGATCAACGAATACGATGGCAATAGAAAAGTCTCGTCTACTATAAGTACTATTAAGTACTATAAGTACTTTTTACAAATTTTTCAAATTGTACCTGCATTTTGTATAATTGCAATTGCACAATTATTGGAGCTGTTTTTCTCACGAACAGACACAAACAGAAGATCACAAACAGATACCCTCTATACAATCTCACAAACAGACACACTCACGAACAGACACACTAACGAACAGACACACTCACGAACAGACACACTCACTCAGATAAAATCACAAACCGACAAACTCACAAATAAACACACTCGTTCAGATACACTCACAAACACACTCACTCACACACACTCACAGAAACAGACAAACTCACGAACAGCAAAATATAACTTACAGACACGCTCACTCAGATGTTACACTCACAGACAGACGACTTCACGTACAGACAGAATCACAAAAAGACACACTTACAAATAGACAAACTCACGAACAGACACACCCACAAACGCACACAGAAAGCTTCACGAACAGCAAAATTCACTTACAGACACACAAACAGACGCTCTCACAAACATATACGCTCACGAACAGACACATTCACAGACAGACACACTTACAGAAACACACTCAAAAACAGACACACTCAAGACAACTCACAGACGCTGTCGCGAACAGAAACACAAACATACTGACAGACTCACACCAGATACTCACAGAGAGGCAAACTCGCGAACAGACACACACGAACAGACAAACTCGCGAACAGACACACACGAACAGACAAACTCGCGAACAGACAAACGCAAGCACACTCACACACATCCCTCGCCTGGAACCGTGGTGCCCCAGCATAATGGTGTGGGCTCCCTCTTTGTAATTAGCTCCAGCACCCCATGAATTATAATTTAAAGCCTTTGTTAAATCCAGGCGTCTCTTTGCTTTCCGGAGCTCTGTGCACGAGCCCAATACAATTTACACGATGATAACCTTTTGTTTAGCCCCCGGCTTATGATCCATAGCCGTTGATATTATACTATTCACAGCTCCCAGGTATTAGTCTCTTGAAGAAGCTTATAGCCCTGGGTGGGTGGCGTAGACAGGTAAATTAGGGAGCTTCTTACATCGTTTAGCGCTGCCTAAACTGCCTTGCTCGCTATTGAGCACACAATAGACTCATGAATTCGCTCACAAGTTTAACCGAGGATCTCTCATAGAGAGGAATCGTGTCGCTGGTCTCAGTGTCTTCACGCTATTCAGGATTCAGGAGGGATTGTGAATGGGCTCCTGCAATTCCCTTCTAGAGATGAATAATTCAAAAGGAAATTTCTCAAATCTCAAGGATTTTACTGCATGTATTGAAAGGAAATTTCTCAAATCTCAAGGATTTTACTGAATATATTGAAAGGAAATTTCTCAAATCTCAAGGATTTTACTGCATGTATTGCAAAAGGGCTGTTACTGGATTTAATAAAAGGTAAATTGCTGAAATCTCTGTATGACTTCAGTACTGGGTAGAACCTACTGGGGAGTTTATTGGAAAGAATTATTATTGACAAAAATCTCCACAGGATTTTATCTGGAATGAATGAATTAGCTTATTGCACAAAATTTTTCGGAAAATATATGGGTGGGCAATTGGACATTATGAGAAGTCAGGAGATATAATAGACACTTCGAAATATTTGACAAACTTTGAAAAACATTTTTGTTTTGCATTTATTTTTTGTCGAACGGGAGCTTTTTTGTATCTAGGTTTCCCTTCTTCCTTTTGAACGGCACCGATTTGTTCGTGATCTTTTGCACCTTTCCCAAATGTTAACATTTTTACATATTTTCGAACTTTCCACATTTTTCAGATCATAAGCATTTTTCTTGAATGATGCCATTTTTGATGAATTTTTACAACTTTCTCAAATAGTACCAATTTTGTTTTCGATTTTTTGGCATCAAGGTTTACCAATTTTTTATACATTTTTCTCGACTCTAACAAACGGTACCATCTCTGTTGCTATTTTCAACCCTCATTTCAGTCTAATTTTTCAGTCTAATGTGGCATAAAAATGTAACGTATAAAAGATTTAAATTTTAAAGCAGTGGCCTGGATGCGGCTGCCCCCAGAACTCAGAAGCCAGACGTTAGGATCAAAGTGAATTGCCATCTGTGTATAATTTTTCCTCATTTCAGACTTTTTTCTCAGATTAAGGTATTCGGTCACATTATCACAGGAAAAGTATCTCTATAAAGCAAAGGTAAACTTTTATGCTTCTTGAGAAGAAACGATGATCCCAAAAAAAGCGAAGGATTTCCTGATTTGCTTTCAAATCACGTAGAGTATGACAAGTTCACAATTTTTCCACTACTCATCACCATATTATTATGTACATGTAGTAGTAAATATTTTGTAAGATTTTTTCCCAATTCTTTGAAAATTTTTACTGGGAAAGAGAAATTTATCCTCGCTCTGGGCCTTATCCTCCCTATCGGAAAAAGATTTCAACTTTTTTGAAGGGATGCGACGGTCACAACCTACATTTTTCTTCGGCAATTTTTATCATTTTGAACCTCTTCCCTCCCCTGTCAGCATTGGTATCCCCCTCCTGTAACCTGCTGATTGCTGACGTCAGCATCAGCCAACTCCCTTTAATTAAAAACATAAAATAGTTAATGCATGTCTTGGTAAATTTTTGATATTTAATTGAACACTTTCTGGAAGTTAATTAGAACTTATGAATTTTATTTGCATTTAATAGATCGTGGTAACTGTTAATTATAATGGTAGGTTGCATCAGTAGGAACATTTGCAGAAAGTATCATCTAGAGCTCACATTTAGATGAAACCTAGAAAATTTTAATTCCATTTTAATTTTGTATCTTGCGATCTTCTGCTGGGTGGTAGCATTGCAAAGGCAGCGGCTCATCAATCAACATCACGTTCAATTGATAATTATATATCTACTTTAACCTGGTGAGGGGGGGGGGGGGGTGGCTAGATTCCCAAAAAATTAAAGTCTTGAAAATGTTTCTCAGATGATTGAATTTGACATGAATTAGTTGAAATACTCTCTCAAATACTAACACTAACAATGCCGCGTTTACATCAAAAAGGGCACTTTAGTGGAATTGGAAGTCCTGAGAATTCCAAAAAAAACCTAAAGATGTATTGAATGGTGTATCCCCTGCCCCCCCCCTGCGGCCTTGTGGTTTAACATCGCAGCTCTCTGACTGTTTTACCTTTGCCTTTAATGTAACTGAATTCATCTATTATGGAATGTTGAGATATAACTTGTGAGATGTTGAAGTCGAGATGTGTACAGGATATAAAGACATGTTGTCCAGTGGACAAAAGATAGCTATATTATAGACGTTTTTCATTGTTATTGCTTTAAGTTTATTATCTGCCCGTTTTGGTAATTAGGTCCTTGCGCTGCAAATGTTTCGCCGGCTTCGGTTCTTAATTACTGATTGTGGCAGGAAATCAAGAAGTTGTTATCTCGCTTATTCATCGTGTTAATCAATGAAGTTATGAACACATTATATCCTGCTCAGAATAACCAATCACTATTAATATATTTTAAGGCTATGTCATAAACTTATCAAGTTATCAATTTGACCCTGTTCACACACAATGGTGATAGCTATGTAATATGTATTGTAATTTGTTAAACATCATCGCAGTTGACAAGGGCTTGTATCTGCAAGGTAACCACTGATTATTCACAGTTAAGTCTCTTCCCTTTCCACTCTGATCCTTGGGTTAGAAAAATCGATATTCAGTAATTATTTTATGTTTATGAGTTTGTCATGTACATCTTTATAGATAACACTTTGGATTGTGCTGATTTACTGCCGCGCTGCGTTGTTATCAGGATATTGTCACGTGACAATATGAAGTTTAGTAAGGAGTTATACCATGGTAACGTCATGGTAACACCATGGTAACGTCATGGTAACGTCATGGTAACACCATGGTAACACCATGGTAACGTCATGGTAACACCATGGTAACGTCATGGTAACACCATGGTAACACCATGGTAGCGTCATGGTAACACCATGGTAACACCATGGTCACACCATGGTAGCGCCATGGTAACTTCATGGTAACACCATGGTAACAGCATGGTCACACCATGGTAGCGCCATGGTAACGTCATGGTAACACCATGGTAACGTCCTGGTAACACCATGGTAACGTCATGGTAACACCACGGTAACGTCATGGTAACACCATGGTACTGCCGTGACCATGTCATGGTAACGTCACTCACACTGTGGTGCTATATTACGTTTCGTCATCACTTTGTTATTTATCATCATAGGGAAAAATTGACATAGTGATGACGTAACGTTTTGATGACGTAACATTGTGTAAAGTAACATAGTGATGACGTTGAAACTTTAATTAGTGCGCGGTTACAGTTATAAGGTCATAGTAAGGTTTTTATTTTCAGGTAGCCAGCATGCCATTACGCACTTTTTCGAGCTAGTGGGGGCCAAGGCCCCCCCTGGATTTATTCTAGGGGGGCCTTTTGAAAACTACGGGGGGCCAAAATTCAAAAAAGCAAATTTTCATTTTTCATAGCCCTACTTTTCACTATTTTGCATAAAAATACAACTAAAATCATGTTTTATTCATTGATTCAACTCTGAAAAGGTGAATTTCAGGAAAATTTCTGTCTAAATGAACTAAATTTTCACTTCCTTTCTATGTTCAAATTTTTTGAGAAAATCTTGGGGGATTTTCCTAGAGGGGCCTTTTGAAAACTAGGGGGCCTGCCCCAAGGGGGGGGCGTGTAGTCCAATGGGTAGCCACAGGCCCACCCTAGGATGCTGGGTTTTTCTTTGCCACAGGCCCACTTTTTCCACTATAACAGGCCCTGAGGCCCACTTTTTGACGGAAGATTTGATCCAAAAACAGGTGCATTTGAGACATTACATGCCAATCTTGGACATGTCAGGCCCAAAATATCACCACGTGCCTACCCCCTCTTTTCGAAAAAAACTCCTCTGATTTCGAGTTAAAAGCTTGTTCTAGGATGCTAGCAACCAGCGCATCCAGGAAAGAAAACCCTTAGGTTATAGAACGTGGAGCTCGCACCCGGGTACCCAATATTAGAATATTGTAATAGTCCTAAGTCACAGCGCTTTCCAATAAATTGATATTCTACTGAACCACCCATATAGCTATAATATATTTCATTGTAAGATGTTGTATTGTAATTAGTGTGCTCGTGGTTCCATGAGGAAACTTTATTTTGTTGTAATTAAAACTTTGTTTCTTCAATGTTTCATTCCGATGCCCGCACTGGTACTGGTGCTTCATTAATTTATTAACCAAGTTTCAATAATCTGACCTCTATGCTTATTTACTCGTTTTAATTAGTAGGACGATTGTTATCCTCCAAATCAATAATTAAGCAAGAACTATTCCATTATTACCGTTTGCGAAAGAGTTGATTTCATTTAGGTATTCTCCACGTGAGCAATATCCTTATATTCATTACAAGATGATAGTTGGGCCGACTTTCGTTACTTCGCTTTTCATCAGTAGCTTTTCAGTCATTTTATCGCTATCGGTAGTTTTCCCCTCCCCAACGCATTTTTATTAATATCTTAGGTAGGTAAATAACCCCCTTTTGGGGCACTATATAGTATGACATACGACAAGACCCCTCACCTATCATCATCTGAGGGAGTGAGGGGTAACGGTCACAACAAACGAGTCGTCTTAAATGTTTTCATAATATGCAGTAGTCAATGTCTTACAAAATGGCATTGGGTTAGAGATGGACATTGGACATGGGACATGTTCTGAAAGTGCTCCAAAACTTTGTACATACTACCTCTTCCGCTGTAACCATGATGTCAGCCAATAGGAGGGAAGT
Organism: Beroe forskalii; assembly: GCA_011033025.1. Classification (NCBI taxonomy): domain Eukaryota; kingdom Metazoa; phylum Ctenophora; class Nuda; order Beroida; family Beroidae; genus Beroe; species Beroe forskalii. Next base: position 114,930 of record WFMF01000310.1, on the reverse strand, counting down.
ATTTGCCTGCACGTGCTTGCAAACGTGGATCCGGCCTCTGTAGACCTTGCTATTTGCTCAGATTCCGAAATTATGGCACTTTATTAATCACAAGGCTGTTGAAGAAACCGTGTCATAGAAGTGAGTTACGTAATTGATTGAGGGAAAGCTTCGGTTCTCTACTCAGTACCTTGAAATAAGTACCTACTATACGTTGTTGTCTGAATTTGAGAGATATCAACATACGATTTGAAGGTCAAAGACAATTTTCTTTTCAGAGCGAGCGATATCATTGACATTATAAACTTTGAAACTTGGGCCCAGCTTATTAACACTCACCTAGTAATCTATGACCAACGAAATATATTCCTTAGTTAAATATTTTTGGTAAAAATGTTCTTCCCTCGGATTTGACGGCCTCGAAAGCCCGAAGTTAACTTGTTAAATTACATCGTGATGAGAAGTTGCCGTAATTGTTACACGACGCCGTGCAAAAACTTTAATTTTTGAATTAAACACTTATTAAAATTTAATTTTGGCGTAAAACACAACAGGGACAAACAACTTGCTACAGATGCGCGTGCTACAATTTTCGAAGAAAGGGAGAATCGGCACATGCCAATGTGCGTTCCCAGTAGTAGCGCACAGCATTCTCGACAATTGAGTGCTCGATAACTTCAGATACTAAGATACTACAATTGCGCGCGCTTCTCTACACAGTGCGCGCAATTGTTAGTATTACAATCTTATGTTATCGAGCACTCCTTTTCGATCGATCTGCACACATATGCGTAACCGGCCTCTTGGACAAAATATTTCCCAATGGTCACCAGATTTATTAGGTGAGAAATTAAAATGTGGTGGATTCTTCTAGTAAAAACATGGAATGGCTCGTTATAAAGGCTATTTATTTCAGCTGAACTATAATTGAACTATAGAGAAATTGACACGTGGCATTATGAAAGAGGTGATGATTTGAATTTTTACTAACATGGGACGAAAATTTATAGGCTGAAAAATTAAAAAAGACTCGCGTATCATGAATGCAATTTTGGTCGCAAACTGTGTGTCTTTTTAATAGACATTTTTTCTTTATACTAAGGGTTACAGACTGCAGAGTCACCCTGAGTTTGAATACCCTGATTCTAGAGTTTTCTTATGAGCTCCGGCTTTCCTCAACACCGGTGAATAGAATGCACAGCCTAGCAAGGTGGCAGCCCAAGCCGATTCCCACTTAGCATTGCTCAGCGCATACTTGCATATTCATCAACACTCGTTCTAAAAATAGCGCTCTGCCCCCTGGATCACAAAGCCTAATCACCCTTTACGATTAGCTTATTCATAAAACTGGCATTGCCCATTTCCTCGGGTATAATTATCACCGCCTTATCTTTTGTTTCCTTCGAACTCAGCTCCAAAATGATCCCGTGATTTCCTCGGCTTGCCTTTCCGATTGGTCGAGCATTAAACGAACTATCGTTAGCCTAAACGGCTGTACCCCCAGTTGGGGAGGTTAATGATATGCACATCACCCCCTCCGCTCATCCGAATAAACCTCCTTAGTCGGGGGGTGATCTGGTGCCTCCCTCGCTCAGTCTCCGGGGGTACTGTGGAGGAGGCACCAGCAGGGGAGTCACCTGTGATCGCACTGCAAGTGGAAGAGGCGTGAGGTGTTAGTGAGGGGTATGTGAGTGAGGCGCTATCCGCGCTCGTCACGTGACTCATGATCTCGTCCAATGAAATATCAGTTCTCTGAATAAGCCACGGCATCTTCAAGAGCCCCTTTTGATGCTAATGGACCTGCATGCAACGCGTGTTCTAGGGGATGAAAAGCAGCTACCCGAGCTACTGTCGTTATTACATCGCCTCCGTTCTCCTTTGAATCTCCAATAGAAATATCCCACAATATCCCCATCCTTTTCCCTCTCCCCATCTTTATTTTTAAGAAGATCCAAAATAATACCCCCAATTGGTTATGCTTTAAGTTTGTAATGAAAATTCAGTTACTTCGCTTGTCTATGGTAGTAATTTGGTGATAGGTATTTCACGAACTAAATCATGCATCACTTCTAGCCATCGAAACAGGAACAATCAGCTCATTAAGTCCCCAATTTACTTGGAAACAATGAAATTCTAAAATATCAAATTAGATTTTGGATTGTGTTATTCTGCCCATAACACCTACATACTACTATCTTCCTATGGCTACTCAATCATCCACATCCCAATCACCGGCAAATAAGCAAACCTCCATAAATTGTATCATGAAAATGGCAGCAGTTTCAGACTGCACAAAGTGAAAACAGTTTTCAACTAAAATGGCCCGATCGGTACAGTAATGCGAGTGACTCGACCAGTTGAATAGAAACATTCCTTATTTTGTGGACTCTGGAAAGGACGGAATTAAACTAGTAACGCGCATTTTGATAGAACACAGCAGAACTTATAAAATCAGTCTAAAACACCCACCTATCTACCCTTATGAAATCAGTCTAAAAAACCCACCTATCTACCCTTATAAAATCAGTCTAAAACACCCACGTATCTCCCCTTATAAAATCAGCCTAAAACACCCACCTATCTACCCTTATAAAATCAGTCTAAAACACTCACGTATCTACCCTTATAAAATCAGTCTAAAACACCCACCTATCTACCCTTATAAAATCAGTCTAAAACACCCACCTATCTACCCTTATAAAATCAGTCTAAAACACCCACCTATCTACCCTTATAAAATCAGCCTAAAACACCCACCTATCTACCCTTATAAAATCAGCCTAAAACACCCACCTATCTACCCTTATAAAATCAGCCTAAAACACCCACCTATCTCCCCTTATAAAATCAGTCTAAAACACCCACCTATCTACCCTTATAAAATCAGCCTAAAACACCCACCTATCTACCCTTATGAAATCAGCCTAAAACACCCACCTATCTACCCTTATAAAATCAGCCTAAAACACCCACCTATCTCCCCTTATAAAATCAGTCTAAAACACCCACCTATCTACCCTTATAAAATCAGTCTAAAACACCCACCTATCTACCCTTATAAAATCAGTCTAAAACACCCACCTATCTACCCTTATAAAATCAGTCTAAAACACCCACCTATCTCCCCTTATAAAATCAGTCTAAAACACCCACCTATCTACCCTTATAAAATCAGCCTAAAACACCCACCTATCTACCCTTATGAAATCAGCCTAAAACACCCACCTATCTACCCTTATAAAATCAGCCTAAAACACCCACCTATCTACCCTTATAAAATCAGCCTAAAACACCCACCTATCTACCCTTATAAAATCAGCCTAAAACCCTTCTACCCTAAAACACCCACCTATCTACCCTTATAAAATCAGCCTAAAACACCCACCTATCTACCCTTATAAAATCAGCCTAAGAACCCACCTATCTACCTTTATAAAATCAGTCTAAAACACCCACCTATCTACCCTTATAAAATCAGCCTAAAACACCCACCTATATACCCTTATAAAATCAGCCTAAAACACCCACCTATCTCCCCTTATAAAATCAGTCTAAAACACCCACCTATCTACCCTTATAAAATCAGCCTAAGAACCCACCTATCTACCCTTATAAAATCAGCCTAAAACACCCACCTATCTACCCTTATAAAATCAGCCTAAAACACCCACCTATATCTAAATTCCTTATAAAATCAGCCTAAAACACCCACCTATCTACCCTTATAAAATCAGCCTAAACACCCACCTATCTACCCCTTATAAATCAAAACACCCACCTATCTACCCTTATAAATCAGCCCACCCTCCTATCTACCCTTATAAAATCAGCCTAAAACACCCACCTATCTACCCTTATAAAATCAGTCTAAAACACCCACCTATCTACCCTTATAAAATCAGCCTAAAACACCCACCTATCTACCCTTAATTCAAGACACTACGTAATGTATGTTACAGATTCCTCTTTTTCGATCATTCCATTCATGCCATCGACATTCGACAATCAATATTTTGCTACATTATTCCGACCATTGACTGGTAATTGCCGTTCCTTAATAATGAAATGGTTCTCTATTTGACCACTCAATAATATAAAAAATAATAATAACTAGTGGAGTAACGACGCACTGAATGCTAGGTGTAACGTTCTGGTTGAGTGTTCAACATTAAAATGGATGAATTATATGTGGCTACTACACATTCTTCCAACCCGTTTCAACTTTTGTGTTTTCATGAAAAGTAATGTGTTAATTGGTAGAACAAGGTTTCTTTTTGAAAAGTATAAGACTGGTACTTTTTCGACATCTGCTCTACAAGACCATAGCCCATAATGATGTAATGATGTATCGTATATTTAATAGGTAGTGAATTGATTACCTTACCAGACAAAATAACATTCTGGGGATCGAAATTTGGGGGTTCAAAAATATGGAGATTTGAAAAAAATCAAATAAGGTGATTTACCCCTTTTCAAATTTGAATTAAATTTTATTTTGAATGGCTGCATTTTGAATATTTTCAAACCCTCGACCTTCTGCACTATCATATAATTACTTAAATTTGTCTGAGAATTCCATAATCTATGCAATGTGAAGCTACGTTGATAGCCGAAATTTTCAAATCACAAATCAGCTATAAATTAATTTGGGGGAAACAATTTTGGAGATCAAAAATATGGGAATTTTTTCCCGAAAAATCTACAGATTTCGTAGCTTTCAAATATGTATCGTAAGGTGATCATAATCTTCGATGTTATTATTGTTTGATAATAAGATGTCACAATTTCATTGTCGCCATTTATTATTGTTTTACTCTTTATGGTCTTTTTGGCTTTGGTCGAATCTTATTTCATTTTCCTACTAATACGATAGTATTGTGCGAGCTGCCAAATTGTTGGAAATAACTGCCTACAGTATTTTTCGCGCTCGCGGATTAGTGTTGGTTAGTATGTAGAGAGCCAATGACAATCAATATCATCATTGTTATCTAATGTTAACTCTCAAGCCTGCATTCGTATGATCTAGTTTACCTCTTGATTCTTCTTGTTCATATATTATTAAGGGCGCTATTATTCGATAATAATTAGTTGTTAAAAAGCTTTAAATGTGTTGCATAGTTATATGGGTTTATCAAGTGTGCGGAATTTGCATTTTACGATTATTAATTTCCTGTAATTTATGAGAAAATGGTCCCAAATGTTATGAATCAAGTCCACTAATTTAAATTGAAATTCTTATAACTCCAGTGGACATTGGACAGTGGACACATCACATTATGCACCAATTTTTCCCTCCCCCAACGCCATTTTGTCTTACAAAAAGTCCTTGTGAGGATTGGTTACGGCCAAGTTCTGAAAGTGCCCGGAAAATTCGTGCATACAACCTCACAGCCGTCGTCCAGTTTTTGTTGTCCGTTCCCACACTGCTCCTTTATGATATCACTCGCGCCAGAGTGATGTGGCGCAGTGGCATCCTATTCAGTATGCTCTGCAGCCATCATACAGCTTGCAAACAGAATCAATTCTCCGGTATTCCTTTTGAATCTTTTGGCTAATTTCGTCAATTCCTCTCCGGCGTCCACTTTGATTCGTGTTTCTCAAAATCACAAATTTCCCAGCGCTCTTCAATTCAACAAGCTTTTTATTGTTCGTCGACTGACAAAGGCTACAGAAAGGGGAAACACTAATTCAGACGTAACAAAATAGCTAACGGCCTTAATAAGTTTCAATGTTATCAGAGTTTTTACCCGTGCTCGCGTGCAATGTACGTTTCGTTGTAAAGTTTTTTGAAGAACAATAACATTTTTGATTTCGCGCGGCGTAGACAGGTTGAAATCGGCATGTCGTATGAAGAGATGCGCTCTGCCCATTTAGAGATTAATTGTCCTTGCTGTGGTGTTGCTTGAGGTAGACGGCCTAACTGTGGCGATATCTTAGGATGTGGCAGAGAAATATAAGCGGTTTTCCATGAACTACTGACCTTCAACTATAAAACACACACTTACACAGTGTCAAAGTCACACGTTACAGACTTAATGTTTAATTTTCGTCGTTGAAAGTCCTATTTTCTGCACTTTACGGTCATTTTGATTTACCGTCTAGCTGGGTGAGGGAAATTAAGCGCCAGCAAACGGGAACCAAATTGAACGGGAACAACGGACAATTAGAAATCCGCCGGGCGAGCAATTGTTGCTGGGGGCCATCCATAAAGGACGTCCGCAGCGAGGGGGGAGTCTGGCCAATGCGGACGTTTGCAGACAAAGGGGGGAAGGGGGTGTTTGGCTAAATGCGGACGTCCGCAATTTTGGAAATTTTGGTCGATTTGACGGTTATTTCACTAGAAAATCGTGAAATTTCGGGCACAGAATGATGAATCACAGGGAGGGAGGGAGGGGTTTCTGAATTGCGGACGTTTGCGGACAAGGTAAGGGGGAGGGAGGGGTGTGAATTTTGCGGACGTCCCCTTGGGATTAAGCAAAATGGATCGAATAGGAAATGGAGAATTTGTCCATATGACGAAAGCATATTATTAAGTCGGCAATTCTATAAAATTACACTTTTTCATTGAATGTCCGATGAACATTCAATAATTGGAATTTTGAATCATCAAATCTTTTGAGAATAGTCGATGTTATGGATGAAGAGGGCGCTTGCGATGGAATGAAGGTTTCAATTAGATGCCAAGTCATTCTTGAGGAAGACTTGAATTGAATACCTCCAAAAACTGTATCCTTTGAAAATGCAAATTGGCGAGAGTAGTCATTTGACTGTACGCGAAAAATTGCGCGCCTCTCAAACTTTCGTCATAATTGAGTAAGCCGACATTATAATACCTACCCTAACTTACAAACAATGTTATATTAGCCCGATGACGTCAGTTATTTAAAAAAACCCTCTAGCTACGGTATACATGTTTCGAGTCTAGGTAAAGTTTTGAGGAGTCTAGGTAATTACCATCTTTAGATTTCAGGTTTACTCTGTGCTCACTCACCACCTAAGCTTCATGCAGTGCTAACCTGAATCCTGTTTCAGGCATACAAGCAGCAGTTGTTTGTAATGAAAGGAGATGATGTGATGAGGGATGGCCCTTGTATCCTTTGAATCAAGCAAATTTCGTCGATGGCAGCTACAAGGCGTTTGTAGCTGTCCTAATTTTGGCAATAAAATAAAACGCGCCTTGGTCCCATAGCTCATAGGTACATAGTCGAGAGTAAGAGAAATTAGCGAGATGGAGTATGATCTGCACAAACAAACGTGTAAAGTGTATTTTAATGATGGAGCTGTAGACCGGGGTACTTGGCTAGTGTACTTCATGGGAAACTCCTGAGAATATGCATGTTATGAGTACCTTCCAATTAGCGCCTCCCCGGGACATGGGCCATGTGTCCTTTGTTTCCACCTGTAAACGCACGTGCCAAGTACCTAGTTCTACTGCAAACACCACTATTATTACTATACGACACACGTCTTACTCCCGCGGATACGATTATCGATTTAGTAACTTATTCCGTTACCAGATCTCGAGGGATTTGATAATTTGTCAAAAACTCCAACACCGACGGTGAAATTTACGAAAAATGATGCTCCGGTAACCGCTGCTTTGGAAACTGGAAAACTAGTAGACCTGGACCTGGAAACAGGTACAGACGGAGATGCCACCGAGATTGTTCTTACATGGACTGAAAAACTGGGTATCTACAAAGTCGTCATCTACGCGCCGACCGAAGATGGAGAAGTCGGCGGGTGGGAGGTCAGACATTATAATTATTTTAATGGAAATATCCTTCAATCCAGCTCACAGATTTTGTCATCGAATTATCGTATAGCTGCTTAGGGGCCATCCAGAAATGAGCTCATCAAAAATCGGCTTTTTTGAACATACATACATACTACCTCATTACTACCTCATCATTTGGGAAAGATAAATACATACCCCAACCTCATCTCATCATTTAAAGATTTATGTTACGTCACTCATTCAATATGAATGGATGAAGTGACGTCACTACTGCAATTTCAGTTAGATCATCAAACTTATTCATTCAAAATTGAATATGGTTGCATGCTACATTCAATGTACCGGTATGGTCCAATTTTACAACGAGGGGTTGATGTCGAAATTTCGCCTCTAAGTGATGAGCTCATAATTTTGCAAACCTACATACATACTACCTCATCACTACCTCATCATATTTTCCAAAACATACATACATACCCAAGTGATGAGCTCATTCCTGGATGGCCCCCTATTATGGTACTATTATGGTACTATAGTCTATAGAAGTCTCACGACAGGTTTAGGCCGATTTAAAGGGTATTAGTATTTGCATAGAGTCTTGTTACTGCACACAATTATAACAATATGTGTTTGTTATGACATACCGTATACACTGTAATCCAATATCCATTCAAATGCAAACTATGCAGTATGCATCCTTTTTATTTACGCATATCTCTGAGGTGGTTTCAGCAAACTTGATGAAAATTTCAGGATATTCAGAACTTGATAAAAGCAACATCTCAGTGAAGTTAAGATTCATTTTTGAGCTCCAGAAGCGGAGTTGTGACCGAAAAGCCAGTTTTTAAGTGATAACTTTAAAACAAAAAAAAAACGGTCTATTTGCCATATCTCAACTTGTGAAGGTCAAAAATTTTAGCTCCTCTAGGATCATATTTGTCACATGTTGCCCATAATATCTTGAAAGTTTGATTAAGATTGCTCAAAAAACGGCGGAGTTATGCGCTTTTTTGTAATGTGTAAACAAGGATTTTGCTTATTACCATATAATGTAATATTTTCTTGTTGTGTACAAGGTGTAACAAAGAATATACTATCATCCCAGATTAAGCTCGAGGATACTACTAAATCGTCGTCTCAAGTAAATGCTGCCAATGCAAAAGTACCTTGCAGCGAAGCTACTACTGAGACTCTGCAAGGAACGAACACAGCCACCATAAATTGTGATCCGAATCTAGCTGCCACAAAGGTCATCCTTTCTAAAAGTACCGGCGGAAACTTAGCCGAAGTGGTTGTTGTTGGAAAAACTTGGGGTGAGTGATTTTAGTATTGCATATGATAATTCTACCATTGCCTTACAACCTCGCCTTAAATGACGTGATTTTTGAAGATCCCGAACAAAACATGTTCTTTATATCGGTTAAACATTTTCAAGCTTTTACCACCTTGAGAAGTAACCTGTTATTTCCCGCTTTTTGTCACAGGTTAGGTTTTGTTGCAGTGTTTAGATTGTGTGTAGACTATGTATTCTCTATATCAACCGCATTCCTTGAGTTTTGCAAGTTGGTCAATGGTCATGGTGGACATTTCAATTCTTAAACGGCTCTACATAAAAATAAATTAAATAAAAATAAATTCATTTTCCTTGATATAATTCGATGCGACGTGCAAACTATCGTATGCATAGCTATTGGATATTTAAACCATATTCATCACGGCTTTAAAAATGTACAGGTGCAACGAACTTGCATTTACTCAGGGCGTCGACGCTATTACATGCAGATTGAGGAACATCCTTGGTTAATCACGTGCTATAGCCAAACAAATTCTTTCCTAGTTGTTTGAATGTTCACTGACCCCTATTTTTTGGCGCAATATCCAATTGACCATCCCATCCCCTCTCAGGGAAGGATGGCAACTCTCCATCACAGAGAGTTCCACTGGGAACTGACCCCCTATGTTTCAGCTACCTACCCCTGTTACATTGGTTACAGAAGTTCGAACGGTTTCCACGCATTACCTAACGCCGGTGATGACTGCGAAGAATGCGTCAATGGAAAGTCACATATCCATCATAATATATCCACTCCTACAGCAGTGCACAAATTGTAATGTCTCGGTCATAGCTGCTGTCTTATCATTGAATTTCACTGCCACGGTTCCGTCATCGGTCTCATGGGTAGGTTTGGAGAATAACAGAATCCCTTCTAGACTACAGAATACCGTCTCTACTTTAAAGCAACATATTGTATGGTGTCTTAGTGTCTTGGATATCTGAATTTTCTTCTTTCAGGAAAGTACAAGAAAGCAGGAGACTTCTCTGCAACATACAGTCCAACAGAATGCCAGACATGTGAGTCAAGTAAAGCTTTGTACACGAGCGACTTGCAACAGAAGCAACAGGATCAATGCGCACAGTGCGAAGTACCCAAAGTTGTTACAGATACTCTGTCTGGAAGTTGCGACCAGTGCGGAGCGGTAAATATCTTGCTAATTATAGACACATGTCTGAGGTTTTCATCCCGGTATCTACAATACATGGTCCCTTACCTGATCTGACCTTTTTGGTTTTAGACCCTCGCCTTACGGGGGCTGCGGAACTAAACTTATTTTTGTCATTGACCGTTCGGCCGTTGGAATAGACGTAACACCTGTACCTTGTATATAAAAATATCTCTCGGGAAATATCCCATGATGGACCCGATAGGTGCGTGTCTACGTATTCTATAGATTCGTCGGGGTTTTTGCGTGAGGATTTGGAGTCAGAGCCAGGAAATTTGATAGCTCGATAGACGCTGTGGCAGTGTCACTTTACTCCCTTTAGCCGACACACCTCGTCTCTCTCTCTGACTTATTATGATTATCCTGCAGGGCACGGAGTATTTCGCGGTTGCTGCCGGGAGTTGCACCTACCCAAGTATCACTAGATCCACATGGCCGGATGCTGTATCTGTGGGTGCATCAGGTCTTAACATCAATGACCAATGTACGGAGGTGTCTTGTCGACCCTGCCCTGCTGGGACGTACAACACTGCTGGATCCGGAAATTTCTGCAGCTTCTGTCAGGACGGTCACATTCCTAACTCTGATCAGTCTCTTTGCGATCCTTGTCCAGCAGTGAGTTTATTATACTAGTACCCGAGGATCTATTGAAAGATTAAAATATTATCTTACTATATATAATGCGTGTTGTTAATATATATATATTTATTTATTTATGGCGATTCGTTTTCAAGTAGGCGACGAAATTCTTTTTTCATCGTGTTGCAAAAACTTTATAATAAATCAGAAAAATAATATGAGATTTTCTCGGCCACCCTGAGGGGCGTGGTGGGCCACGGCCTTTTTCGCAAAATTAAAGTTTCGAATTTTCCAAAATTCTCTCGCCATCGAGTTGCTTATGATGAATAAAAATTTTGAGAATTTTGTCCGAATTATTGGGTCACCCTGAGGGGCGTGGTGGGCCACGCCCTTTTGTCGCAAAAATTAAACTTTCGAGTTTTTCAAAATTCCTTCGCCATTGAGTTGCTTATGATGAATAAAAATTTTGAAAATTTTGTCCGAATTATTGGGTCACTCTGAGGAGCGTGAGAGGCCACGCCCTTTTTTCGCAAAATTAAACTTTCGAATTTTTTCAAAATTCCTTCGCCATCAAGTTGCTTATGATGAATAAAAGTTTTGAGAATTTTGTCCGAATCATTGGGTCACCCTAAGGGGCGTGGGAGTCCACGCCCTTTTTTCGGAAAAAAAGGATTTTCGAATTTTTTCAAAATTCCTTCGCTATGGAGTTGCTTATGATGAGTAAAGGTTTTGAGAATATTGTCGGCAATATTGGGTTACCGTTGGGGGCGTGGGAAGCTTTTTTTTTTCGTAGAAATTTAAGTTTCGAATTTCCCCTCCAAACTCGCTCGGTCAAATCACTGTCAAAGGGACATGTGGCCGTTAGCTCATGCGGCTGCCATCATTCGCCGTCCGTAGGACGGGAACCGACTAGTGCTCATAACTTCAATAATATAATTTTTGCCACTTTCTCCATTCAAGTTTCATTGGTGAGCGATGAATACCTACATGTCAATTTTAAAACTCCTTTAAAATATATATTTGCCGGGTTTTGGATGACGTATTTTCTGTTTTGTGGTAATGACGGGATATAACCATCCACAGCCAACTCGGACTTTGTTAATCGTCATTAAGCGTTTATATGTCGAAGTGGTGACCGCATTCTGCAACTAACATGGTCGAGGATAAGCCGAGATTTTGTAAGTTGGATAACGGAAGATGTGTTATCCACAGTATCCCGTGTACGTTTTGGTAACGGTAAATCCCCATACTTCACAGGGCCAAGAACCAAACAGCGATAAAAATTTGTGTCAGGACTGTCCTGCAGGCAAACACTCTGGAGAAGGAGAGGCGTGTGCAGTATGTACGGGTCTTGGAGTAACAAAGACAGTCGGCCAGGAAACCTGCGAAGATTGTCCTGCGGTACGTTGCTGGAACCTCATCATATTGAGGCAATATCATGTATATGTAGTAGAACGTTCTGTAACGTTTGGCCCATGACACTTATTAATTACAGGTGGAGGTGCTTTCTAGACAATGGTATATCGCTCTATACCTTTTTAAACCCTTATTATACACTTGAGATACATTACTACTAGTGGATCCCGTTTGAAATCTACGCTGCAATTCTTGTTAACAAATTTATAAGTCCCACTTTTTCAATTCAGACAATTTCAAAATCATGCAATCAAAAAATCCTGCAACCCTTATTAGCTTATTCTACGCGATCACTTACCAAAAAATTATTTACCAAAAATTTTGTGTGGAACTGCAAATAAAGACGCAAAACAAACGCAGAAGTTTCAATTATGGTTGTTAGCACGTGCACTTGTTCAATCGCAATTTTTTCATCCTAAACAGAAAATTTCTTTTTTGACCCGTATTTTTTCATCATTTTATCAAATTTTGACCAAACGATGGAAAATTTGGTTAGAAAGGCTAAAGATAATGCTATTTTTGTCTTTGGGCGATAAAACGGCGGATAAGGTGCCCCACCCTCCAGAATAATAACTGTTGTATCTTGAAGTGCTGACGAGTAATACCACAGTTAATCAAAGAATCAAATAGATGATGTATAATAGATGAACAAGTATGACCGTATGAAAAATCCAGAAGTATAACTGTTGAACAATACCAAGACCGGTGTTCTCTATATAATGTAAAGTGTTAGTCATCAAATCAATAATCATAATATTAAGGTAATAAATAAATCAATTGTTATATCAATACAAAAAATTAACTACCGGTGATGTTTCAGGGTAAAATGCCTAATGATGATAAAACTGATTGTGAATTATGCTCGGTTACTACAATACGACCAGAGGGTGATTCCTCATGTACACCCTGTCCACGACCCACGGTGTCACATCCAAATGCAGACAGGACCGCATGTGACAATTGCTCCGATGTGAGTCATTGTTTCGATGATTCTGTCGTATTTTTTAGAAGTTATCAGCACTGATAACTTATTTTCAGCTGTCGTATGCGTGTACTGTTTAAATAGACTTTCCAGTCCAATAATCGTTACCGATAATTGCCTCCATTAATTTGCCTAAATAAATTATCGCTTTATCTGTTCCAGGGTCAAGTTACCAATGCTGCCAGTAATGGATGTGACAAATGTCCCGCCGGACAAATCCGAGTAGGCGACGCAACCTTAGAGTGCTCGGAGTGCAGTCCCACGGAGTACTCGAACGATGCGAGGACCCTGTGCGTCCCTTGCGAGGAGGTAGGAGATAATGGGCAAAATTATATGATTGTAATTGTGTGCCAGTGTACTATACAATAATGTGTTCTAAATATACTATATATTCATGTACTAGATGTAATGTGTTGAAAATTTGAAAGTCCGATTTCACACGGTATTCAACTCACTGTAATGAGAGCAAGTGAATTGCAAATTAAAACATACATTTATTCTTCCTCAATTTAAGTTTCTGAGTTGTAATTTCAAGTAATAACACAGAAAAAGAGATACTGTACTTTTGGATGCTGAAGAAAGTTATCTTTTACGTCAATTAATTTGTTATTACTTAATTATGCTAGAAAATGGATGTGATCATTATACTATTCACGTACTCACTTATCATTCCAACGTAAGATACCCAAATTACCCGCTAAGCTAACTAATAAGACCTAGAAGTATGTGCAATGCACTCTTCTTATTGTGCTAAACATAATAATTTCAGGGTAAAGAAAAGAATTCTGATAAATTGGGTTGTGATGACTGTACTGCGGGTAAATACAGAGATGCAAGTGTCGACGTATGCACTGACTGCTTGGCGGGAACTTACAGTGACGAAGCTTCCAGCACGTGCACACCCTGTGCTGCGGTAAGTGTTCTAACACCTACACACCCTGCGGTAAGTGTTCTAACACCTACACACCCTGCGGTAAGTGTTCTAACACATGTACACCCTGCGGTAAGTGTTCTAGCACTTGCACACACTGCGGTAAGTGTTCTAACACATGTACACCCTGCGGTAAGTGTTCTAACACCTACACACCCTGCGTTAAGTGTTCCAGCAGCTGCACAGCCTGTGGCAAGTGTTCTAACACTTGCACACCCTGTGCTGTGGTAAGTGTTATAACACGTCCAAACCATGCGGTAAGTTTTCTAACACCTACACACCCTGCGGTAAGTTTTCTAACACCTACACACCCTGCGGTAAGTGTTCTAACACCTACACACCCTGCGTTAAGTGTTCTAACGCTGACACACCCGGCGGTAAGTGTTCTAACACATACACACCCCGCGGTAAGTGTTCTAACACATGCACACCCTGCGGTAAGTGTTCTAACACCTACACACCCTGCGTTAAGTATTCTAACACATGCACACCCTGCGGTAAGTGTTCTAACACATCCACACACTGCGGTAAGTGTTCTAACACTTACACACCATGCGGTAAGTGTTCTAACACATGTTCACCCTGCGGTAAGTGTTCTAACACCTACACACCCTGCGTTAAGTATTCTAACACCTACACACCCTGCGGTAAGTTTTCTAACGCCTACACACCCTGCGGTAAGTGTTCTAACACATGTACACCCTGCGGTAAGTGTTCTAACACTTACACACCATGCGGTAAGTTTTCTAACACCTACACACCCCGCGGTAAGTTTTCTAACACCTACACACCCTGCGGTAAGTGTTCTAACACATCCATACCCTGCGTTAAGTATTCTAACACATCCACACCCTGCGTTAAGTGTTCTTACACGTCCACACCCTGAGTTAAGTGTTCTAACACTTACACACCCTGTGCTGTGGTAATTGTTTAACTTACACTGAGATTAGTAAGGAATTGTAGTCTTATTCCAATTCTAATACTAGTACTTCTGTTATGCAAGGATGCATTTTATAGAGTTTAGCTTGTTAATGACAGCATATTAATCTTGGATTGATTATACTAGGTAAGTTGAGTACTGAACCTTGCATCGCGTTTTTGATAAACTCGCAGAAATTAAGTTTGCGCTATTAATTAAAATTTTGTTCTCGTAATGTTTGAATTAAAACACGGACTAATTAGGTGAGGAAACATTAAAATGCCTATACTGGAGCCTAAACTGCAACTGGAGCCTAAACGTAACGGCATATTATGTCGCAATAGAAGTAGTAGTTCGGCAGGTGATATAACGACCTTCTTCGCAGGGGACCTATCAGGGCCAGGCCGGACAGGCGACTTGTTTACAATGTGTTAGAGGACAGTATAGGTCTGCCGATATGCCTGCCCATCAATGCTCGCAGTGTGCTGATGGGACTTTCACCAATCAACTTGGACAAGCGCAGTGCACCAACTGTCAACCGGTGTGTACCTGATCGTATGTTGTCGTTGAACATTCATCTCATCAAAAATGGTCAATTTCCTGAAGACGCATATTTCCTTTACGATGCCGTTTCTTTATCGTGATTTGGCAAATTCCCTTCCTCTGTTCAAAGCTACTTTGTAAATGTAAGTTTATTTGACCCATTTTAGGGCCAAGCGTCCATGGGTGACAGAACTGGTTGTGAAGACTGCGCTGAGGGAACATATAAGAAAGCTTCGGGTGCTGGCGAATGCTTAGCCTGCCCAGTCAACACTTACTCCAATCAACGTTAGTTTTTATTTCAATTTCCACAGCTTTTGTGAACTAGGGCAATATTCCCTAATTTCATTATCAATGTAGCTAACGAGAAACAGAATTAGAATAAAAATAAATATTGTGATTGAAATGTCAGTTATGTCTCATTAACCTTTGAAGACAAATTAGTTTGCCCTAGTGGCCCTGTATCTCATCAGGCATTCAGCTAATCAGCACGCAGTATCATACAAATCATGCATGCTGATTGGTGCAATGTACTATAGTTTTACTTAGAATCACGCAACAAAGTATACATTGTTTCATGCCCTATATAGAGAGGTTCATAAAATGGCTCCAACCAAAAAGCCTTAAATTAAGACATGAATAAACCCCTATTTTATGAAATAACATCAAAGATTAAAAGGCAACTTGTTGCATATTCTATATCTGGCTGGTGGCACGTGAAAAGTTGCCGATACTCCCCATTACTCTACCCAATTACGGCCAAAAAGATTTAAACAATAAAAACGAAATTAGTAAGATACAATAAACAGAACTATAATATAATATGTTTCCCTGCAGCGAAGACGACAGAGTGCACGGTGTGTGGCGAGCACAAATACACCAAGGTAACGGGTCAAACTCAGTGCTTAGACTGCCCGTCGGAAAGGACTAGTGAAGCTATTGATAATGACAGTGATCTTGCCGGTAATGATGCTGCAAAGCAGAAATGCAAAAGTGAGTATATCTTATCGAATTATCTTGGGTACCGCTATTCCACTATACATACTGGTGTTGCCAGATAACAGCAACTTTGTACCTGTAATGTGAGATCTGTCATGGATTTTCAATAGCGAGTGAAGCTTAGCACACCATGCGAAGAAGTTGCAATACTTTAATGATACTCCTAAAGTCATAACGTATATACTCTGTACACAGGTGACCTAGGAGCGGGATGCTACGAACGAGTACTGACCACTATCTACGGTACTTTTAATGTGCCATGGCTATCAGCTACAGAAACGGAGGAATTTGACTGCGAGTTTGACGATGATGATCGCAAAGCCACTGTTCAGTGTGTGGTGGTCGATGGAAAGCCGCAATTGAAGGAAGACTTCAATTGCATCAACACCGAAAAGTCAGGAGAAATAGAAAATCTGGCTAATGATGTGAGCATTTTGTTTATATGTTATTCATTTAATACAGTGTTATAGACTTACGACCTTATTTTTCAGTCTTATATTATCTTATTGTACTAAACCTAGGTAGCTGCAGCTTTCCTTATCCTTAAGGTTTGTCTTTCCTGGATTTGCTGGTGGCTGGCATCCTAGAACGAGCTTTTTCTGGACTTTGAAATTTTCTTAAATTTCGAAATCCGGGAAGTTTTTTGGAAAAAAAGGGGTAGGGGTGGTGAAATTTTGGGCCTGCAATGTCCAAGATTGGCCCGTGATGTCTCAAATGGAACTGTTTTGTCTCAAACGGGTCTGTGTGGTCTCATTTTGGCCTTTTTATGTGTCAGATGAGCAGATGGGCCTGCGAAGTTTCCATTAATGGGCATACATTTTCACAAATTGGCCAGTGCTGTATCAAATCGGCTGGTATTATCTCAAATGGGCCTGAGGTTTCTCACTCTCAAATGGGCCTGTTTTTGGGATCAAGTTTCTGTTAAAGAGTGGTCCATGATGCTGGTTTTATCTTCGTTCAGGCCCACTTTTTTCCACAACAGGCCCACTGGGCCTGTTGTGGAAAAAAAGAGGGCCTGAACGACGATAAAACCAGCATCATAGGGTGGGCCTGTGGCTAACTGAAAAGAATTACCTTACTTATCCTAACGAAACCTCTTGCAAAAATACTTAAAAGACGCCCCCTCAGCATAACTTGCAATATCAAAAGGCGCCCCTCATGATACCTTGCAATTAAAATGGCGCCCTTCAGGAAACCAAAACTGCTGAGGAGAAGTCCGCTCAGCTGGAGGAACTCACTAATGTCGAGGAAACGAACGTTGAGAACGGCGTCGGAGACGTGGCTGCTGTGAATGACGTAGTGAAGAGCATCACGACGGGGACGCCCGAGGGCGAGGATATCACGGAGGAAACCACGGAGAACATCCTGGGGGCCGTCTCAAACGTCGTTTCGTCTGACATAGTCGTTACAGGGGACCAGGAGGAAGACGCAGTCAACGCTCAGACCGAGTAAGATTGCTGACAACTATTAGGGGTTCAACTAATCAATCCACCCTTAAATTCTAAAATAATTACATCATCGTTACTTCGATCATATTCAATATTGGGACTTAAATTTGTAACATTTTGTTAATGTAAAATCTTGTAAATGAAACATCTTGTGAATGGTAGAATTGGTGCAGGTCCCTTGTATTTTTAAAACGTAGAATTCAACACGTTTTCTATCCTGTGAATACTGAATAACTTAATTCGGGATAAATCCCTTTCAGTATGATGAACCAGATGGTTGCAGTGGCTGACTCTACTGAAGTGAAAAACAAGCCTGTTACTTCGCCCAGTGTTGCTGTTATCAGCATAGATAACGAAGCAGCAGGCGGTGACCCAAATGACGAACAGGCCATGTCCTCGACCGTTGCTTTCAGTTTGCCGGCATCTTCTGATCTCAACGGACTGAAGATGGAGAGCTCTGATGACGACACGGCTAACACGGTTCTAATGGTAAGTGAATGGACCCCTACGTCTACTAAGTAGTGCGATAAACACAGATGATTGAAAGTGCAAATACAATTCATCGAACTGACAATTTGATTTTTCTGAATTGTCAGTACCTTTCGTCAGTATTTGTACAGTCATCTTTCCAATACAGTCATCTATCGATCATTGTAAAGCACGAGAAAACAAATTGATTTTCCTCTAGATTGAAACGAAAGAGGGTGATAACCAGAAGAAACTTGACATGTCCATCGTGTTGGTGAGTGAGCTGACTATGACTCCTGACGAAGACGTCAAGAAGGCCCCAGTAGCTGCCACCAAGGAGGCTGGCGACGAAGCCGTTAAAGACATCCTCAAGGAGCTTGATAACGAGCTCGTTACCAGCAGCGGTTCGGATGCGGCCCCAAAGAAGACCTTCCTTAACTCATTGATAACGGAAGTTAAGGTTAAGGATGCCCCGGAAGACTTCAAGTTGGACCTCTTCATGAGACCAACAATTGATATTGTGAGTACTTTAAGCTGACTATTTAAATCGTACTTTATTTCGTATATCAGTTGCGTTTTCAGTCGGCTTTTTGTGATGAAGCGGAATTTAAGCCTCATCATCTGATTTCAGGGAGGCCCAGACACGAGTCTGGTGACAAAAGAAAACGGACAACGGGTGCAGATGAGGTACGAGTGTTCGAGCTACAACTTACAGACGAAGAAGTGGGTGTCAGACTGCGACACCGTCTACGACATGGAGAATCCATCGACCGGAGTGCTGTGTTTCTGCAACCACAACACTAGCTTCGCTGTGCTCATGGTAATAAGAATAAATGACCATTTCTCTAGGAAGGCTTGCAGGGGAAATAAGAACTGCAATATATGTATGAATGATTGTTAATTCAAATCATTTGGCAGATAGTGAGTTGATAATTGTAGTGTGAAGCACTTGTCTTCATTAACTCCCATCTCCCCTCAGTCCGCCTATGAGATTGACCGGGGCTACGCAGAAGCCCAGAGCCACTTGACCACGGTTCTGCTGAGTCTCTCCACCCTTGGTCTCATCCTAACCCTAGCTCTGCTGCTCCCTGCCAAGTCCCTTCGCTCCACCCGGTCAGCTAAGATCAACATCTGCTTCACCATCTCACTCCTCCTGGCGTCTTTTCTCTTCCTCATTCAGGATGCGTTCATTTCGTCCGACAACACCGGTCTTATTAAACTTGTGAGTTCTGTTTGTGTATAAATTTAATTGGTTGCGGTGATTACGCTGGCCCTGTAATTAACCCTCCTTGACTCCTTCTCCAAAGCACGCCCTCCAATTACAGTGCCCTTTCCCTCCAGAGCACGCCCTCCAATTAGAAACTTTCCTCCCTAAGCATGCCCTGCAATTATTCTATTTCCCTGGTAAGCCTGCCCTTAAATAACACCCTTTCCCAGAAAAGCGTGGGTTGCACGGTGTACGCCATGTTGCAGCACTACTTCTGGCTGGTTGTCTTCTGCTGGATGGTTATTGAAGGCTTTCTCATGTACCTCTCCCTGGTACAGGTCTTCGGATCCCACATCTCCAAATACATGCTCAAATTCAACCTCGCTGCCTGGTGTAAGTTTAAACTCCTTCTAGGTGAATTGCTTGGTGCTCAGTGAGATTTCTGGAGTGTATTTTGTATCAAGGAGTTGGAACTTAGGCTGATTCGGCATGAACATGTCACTGAGTCACTGGATTAATATCGAGTTATTCGTAGCGTTCTCCCCTCTACTCTGAGAATAACCGTTACATATTCCCCAGGCATCCCCCTGCCACTTCCCTTCATTGGGTACTTCTGCTTCACCAAGACGCGGACAGTGGGTACCGTCACGATCACTGAGCACGGCTACCTGGCTGACACGATGTGCTTTATCCGCCCAGAGAGCATCCCCTTCTACACCCTCTTCCTGGCGCCGCTCTGTCTCGTCATTGCCGTCAACCTCATCTTCTTCGTGCTGGTCGCTAAGGTCATCAAGAGCTCCAAGTCCTCGGGCAACATCTCAGATCAGGAACAACTTCTTGTAAGTAGAGCTTCATTACACTCATCGACAGACATTATACTGAGTGTCAATGACAATCATTAGTGCGATGTTAATTATGGTGATATACCAGGTTGATCTTTTCTTCTCAATGTAGGATTGCAACATTCTGGTGAATTAGATATCTCTAAATCAAGATCTTACATTCAATATAAATAAGCATTTAGCACTGTCCATTATCCTGGATATAAGTTAGCACGGTTCATTATCCTTGATAAGCAAATAACCTCACAAATGATGAAGTAGTGACGTTTCTCCCCTCTCAGAGACAGCTCAAGGCAGCGGTGGGAGTGATGGTGCTGCTTGGGACGGGTTGGTTCTTTGGGATCTTCATGGCAGTGCCGGCTCCTCAGATGCAGGTGGCAATGCAGTACATGTTCATCCTGCTCAACAGCTCCCAGGTCTGTGTATACTCCTCTTATCTCAATGTGATATTTCCTCAAAATAAGAGTAGGCTCATTTTATACCAGCTTGTAGCCTTGTTTGAAATCAAAACTCAGACATCCCTCTTGAAAGTATTTTCAATAATCCCCCTCTAGTCCCCACACTGACTGAACGTGTTTCAATAATCCCCCTCCAGTCCCCACACTGACTGAACGTGTTGCAATAATCCCCCCTCCAGTCCCCACACTGATTAAACGTGTTCCAATAATCCCCCTCCAGGCCCCTCACTGACTGAACGTGTTCCAATAACCCCCCTCCAGTCCCCACACTGACTGATCGTGTTCCAATAATCCCCTCCAGTGCCCACACTGACTGATCGTGTTCCAATAATCCCCTCCAGTGCCCACACTGACTGAACGTGTTCCAATAATCCCCCTCCAGTCCCCACACTGACTGATCGTGTTCCAATAATCCCCCTCCAGTGCCCACACTGACTGATCGTGTTCCAATAATCCCCCCTCCAGTCCCCACTCTGACTGAACGTGTTCAAATAATCCCCCCTCCAGTCCCCACTCTGACTGATCGTGTTCCAATAATCCCCCCTCCAGTGCCCACACTGACTGAACGTGTTCCAATAATCCCCCTCCAGTCCCACACTGACTGAACGTGTTCCAATAATCCCCCTCCAGTCCCCACACTGACTGAACGTGTTCCAATAATCCCCCTCCAGTCCCCACACTGACTGAACGTGTTACAATAATCCCCCTCCAGTCCCCACACTGACTGAACGTGTTCCAATAATCCCCCTCCAGTGCCCACACTGACTGAACGTGTTCCAATAATCCCCCTCCAGTCCCACACTGACTGAACGTGTTGCAATAATCACCCTCCAGTCCCCTCACCGACTGAACGTGTTCCAATAATCCCCCTCCAGTGCCCACACTGACTGATCGTGTTGCAGGGCTGCTTCGTGTTCCTCTTCTACATCGTCCTGAACGACCAAGTAAAGACGCACTGGCTGGTGAAGCTTGGTCTCCAGGAGGAGAAGAAGACTGGCACGTCCTCGGCTGCCGCCACCAAAACTGTCACCTTCTCCAACACGAAGCAGACGGTGGTCAGCAACTCGGCGGACGCCGGACAGAGCGACAACGTGTACGAGAACGCGTCCCTGGTGACGGGCGACGAGGAACACACCTACTCCACCGCGGAGTACGCCGTCAACGAGAAGGACGCTAAGTGCGAGTTCCCCGCCAAGTCGGACGATAACGCAAGGATTTGATGTGCGTGAGACAGGTTTTAATTACTTATTATACGTTTGATTTAATGATAATTATCTCGTTTAACTTTAAGTGGACCCCTACTTTAGGTTGAGGAAAACGCAGGAGGCGTGTTTGTTTTTTCATTAAAAGATATTTTTAATACTTATTAATAATTTCATGGATCCGATTGAGTGAAGTTAGAAATTAAAATAAGTTTGTTAGTGATTTGTAACCTGATTTTTAAGTATTTTTAATTATTGTAAATACTAAACGCTTCGAACCACTTCAAGAATTCACTAATTACTGACACAAAATTAGTTTTCACTCCACTAGTTAAATGGAAGCACTTAGTTAAGGCTATGGTGTTATATTATTATCATTTAATGAGTATTTAATTGTATTCATTTCACAGAATATTATGGTTATGATATTGTTAAGTAATCCGTCATTAAGTTTATTCGTATTACGTCGTTATCCATTTTTTCTCTTGTCTAAATTATGGGTCGGGGTCGCTGGGTAAGAAATAGAATTACATGCCCCCAAAACTGAAACCGAAATTAAAAGTATCTCAAAAATTAAAATTCAGCGAAAACAATTCACTGTTTCCAATTTCAAAATCACGGATCGGTTCGTTATAAATTATTTATAAATATAATGAATTAACGAACCGATCCGTGATTTTGAAAACAGTGAATAATAGTAATACTAATAGTTTTTAGTTTTCTTCTCATTTAAATTTGCCAGTCTAATTAATTTATTGATTGGATTGGTAGAGTTTAATTTTAAATGAGAAGAGTGATTGATCAATTTTTCTTCTCTTGACTCGTGTGTACTGGCAAAAAGGTGTTTTTACAATTGCTGAAAATCAATTTCATATGACAGTGGTGTCCCGTTGTGGTGTCGTAAAAATTCTGATGAATTTATCAGATAAATTCATCGCATCTAAAAGTAAATATGTCTAAAACTAAAAGTGATCAAGATGTAAAATAATAAGATTAAGATATGTCCTTGAAGTTGACCGGGACCGTCGAAATTGTTGCCAGGCGTTGCCTGGCCCCCTCGCGCGCGCGAAGCGCGCGCGCCCCGACTCGCAGGCAACGTCTGGCAACGCATAGGTGTGTGTACGCGCCGCGCGGCGCGAGCCAAACAGGGATATACGTGGTTAGCAAGCGCCGTAATAGTGCGCGGCTGGCCGCGCTGCCTGTAATTAACAGACAACAAGCCGCGCACATTTGCTAAACACGTATATCCCTGTGTGGCACGCCGCGCGGCACATACAAACACCTTATATGCGGGCTTAGGAACGCGCACATATGAGTTCGACACGCCTTGCCATACGCGTATACGTTGCCTGCCCTATATTTTTTCAAATCGAGGCGCGCGCACAGGGGGCCGGGGCCAGGTTGCTAAGCTAAACACGTATATCCCTGTTAATTGCGTTGCGCGGCGCGCTTCCTCAGGAAAGCGCCGCGCGCGTACGCACACCTATGCACTATGCAGGCTTAGCTGGAAGGGGCCGGGCCAGGCAACGTCTGGCAAGCTGACATGACACGCGCCGCCCCTGTTACCGAGCCGAGTCAAAAGAAAATAAATCAATATTCTTATTTTTGTAGGATGTTAACTACCCTCCGCCGCGCACAAAACGTTTTTCGCGGGGAACACGACCCTCCAAACATCCGAGTGTTGCACGCAGGGATGGGAGAAATCCATCAACTTATTTTTGTCAGAAGTTGTCTGACCGGCTGACCCTCCCCCTTGCCTTCGGCCGGCCGGAGCGCGCGGCGCTTTCGCCGACAAACAATTGTCTAAGCTATCGGAGGACGTTGTCTGTCGGCGAACGCGCGCGCCGGCCGAAGGGCCGAAGGGGTCAGAGTCAGACAACGTCTGACAAAAATAAGAAAATACAAATGAGCTCAACTTCAATAAGTTTGCCAGACGCGACGTTGTCTTCCCCTAAAGTAGTAGTAATGAATTGATTAATTCATAAGATCAAGTTTATGTTACTGTAGTTGTATTTGTTACTTGCCCAATGGATTAGAGAACATATCAAAATTATTTGCTGATGATTTGAAGTTGATTGTTAATGCCAGTAATAAAAATACTGTTTTATTATTTATTGGAATCTTTATGGATGCTAAAGTTTAATCCTACGAAATGTAAAGTGATGCATTTAAAATATATTGACAATCTATTGAATCAGTATTTTTAGATGGAGTTTTGCTAGAAGAAGTTAATTCAGAGAAAGATTTAGGCCTTTTTTCATTGTTAGACCCTGGTATGTTACCTGTACCGATTTGTCACTCTAAGTGTAATCAATATACCACATGTTGTTACTTCATGTATCCTACAGATGAATAATTTGATAGACTACAGACTTCAGGTGACAAATCGGTGTGGATTCCAAAAACTCAAACACCATTTTGTCATCCTCATGCCGATTTGTCACTAGAAGTTGAAGTGAACCTCACATGATAAAATAAACACTATTGCATGGTACCTATAAGTCACCCCAATTTAATCTCTATGTTATTCTGTGATATGAAGATCGATATAGAATCATGCTATCCAGGCGCAAATATGGAATGCAGGAGGAAACCTTCATAAAAGTTCCATGTTATAATGTTATAGTGTATATGAGGTTCTCTTCAACTTCTAGTGACAAATCGGTATGAGGATGACAAACTGTTGTTTGAGTTTTTGGAATCTATACTGATTTGTCACTTGAAGTAGAGTCTGTAGTCAATCAAATTAGTCATCTGTAGGATACATGAAGTAACAAAACATGGTATATTGATTACACTTGGAGTGACAAATTGGTATGGGTGACATATCGGGCCTAACAGTAATAGTTTAGGATGCCTCTGTGTTATTTATGATTGGTACCTGCTTGGTACCTGCTTGGTACCTGCTTGTGACAATGTTTATGTTTTCAACTTAGGTGGTTTCATCGTTCTGCTTTGATCAAATGGACTGATCAAATGAAAAATGCACACAATAAACTTGAATTTTCAAGGAGCCAAATTTTGACGATTTTTGTGGTTGCGAAAATTCAAAATTGAATATTTTTGGTTCTGAGGCCTAAATCTGAGGCAGTTGAACAAATTTCTAGAACATTTTTATCCCTAGAACATATCTGGAAAGTTTCCAGATGATTCTCCAAAAAATGTGGGAGGAGAAAGATTTTTAAGATCATTTTCAACAAATCGTGATTGAAGTTTGTGATTGAAGTTTGTGAGCGTACTGTAATTACAGGCAAATTCCGATTTTCAAAATTGAATAACTCAGGCTAGGAGCAAGATTTTTTCATTCCGTAAAGTTTTTCTGGTACCTATGATGCCCCTCTATCATTTCTAGCCAAAAATCCATTTTGGCCATCAACACCCCAAAGACCCCCTGCCCCCTTGAATGGTCATAATTTTCTAAGTGCTAATTTTCATATATCAAATTTGAGATGTCTGGTGATTTCTGTGAATTGTGCGGCAACAAATCCAACAGGTTTACATGCCAAATGTGCATTACAACTGGAAATTTTTGGGTAGATAAAGCTAAGTTTTCATTTAGTGGTAAAAAGCAGATGGTGTCAAATTTAAGAGAGGAAAAATCAGATTTGCAGAAGCAAGTTGCTAAAATCTTTTCATTATCATATGAAGCCAAAGACAGTATATTGAAATCTGTTCAAAATGAGATTCTTACCACTCAGGAACGAATCCATCAGAATAGGTTCCAAAGAGATGTGTTGAAAAAGCAGATAATTGATATCAAACAAAGAATTTGTAAAAGAAATGTTCTTGTTGAAGAAAAGAAAAAGACTATTGAAAATTACAGAAGTTCTTTACAAGGAGAAACATTTCAACTAACAAAGACTAAGGATATTTTGAAAAATGCAAAAGTTACTCTTCAAAAACAATGTCAATTAGTAATAAGATCTTTGAATAAAAGAATTTTCAGAATCAGTGATTCAAAAAATGATATAAAAAGTATTCTATATATCCCATTTGTAGAGTGCAATAGTGCATCAGAATATGTCAGACAGATGAAAATACACAGTCATGGTGATATATCTCATAATACTGGAATTGTATTATCCCTGCTTGTACAATTTTGTAATGTATTGTCAGTTTTGTTCAATTCTCCTTTATTGTATGATATTAATCAAAACACTTTTTTGAGTCATGGACAGACTTCTAGACTCCTTTTTGCAACAGTGAAACAGCTTTGTTCAAACATATTGTTTTTATGCCTCTCACAACAAGTGCATCCAGAAGTTCTTGAACCTTTTGCTTTCATTGGTAACATCCAGCATCTTCTTGAATCAGATGAAACATGTGACTATAAAGCTTATTGCCATTCTCTAGATAGACCTGGTGAAAGTGATGAAGAGGACACTCCTCCTTCAAGTTCAGATTCAGATGCAGAGTGGGAAACTGTTGCTGAATCTGTCCATGAGGTCCCTGATGCAACACCAATTAACCAATCGTCTTCATACATTGGATCATTGATTTGGAAATCATGAATATATTCACCATACAATCAAACATTTGGCTTATTTTGAAATGGTTTTTGGTTAAGGCATATATAATAATTGTATATTGTATAGTTCGAATTTGTTAGAAAATTTGTTCTTTTTGCAAAAAAGTTTTTTTTAAGTTTCTCTGTGCAATTGATAATTTTATGTAAGCAGAAGTTTCATTCACTAGGAAAATGGGTACCATGTTAAACAGTAATTTAATCATTTTCAATTATTCCATATAATTTATAACCTGCAGATCAATACTTGCATTATTAATGACACTGCAAATGAAAAATTGTGAATCACATCATAATTGTCATAATTTTCATTTATTTCAAGATGTTGATAAAGTGATATAAAACAAACTCTATTTATGATTGATATCTCAACTGATTTTGTCAATTGGAAATTGATTACTGTGTTCAAAATGACAGTCAATTAACAAGTGTATTCATAGCTCATATTGATTAGATCATGGAGGAGACAGAAACAGTTTCAGAGAAACAGAAATCACATCTTTTAAAGCGTAAAAAGTCGGGGAGTGGAATACTCAAGAGGCTTTCATTGACTGGAAACAAGAAAAGGTTTGTTTCTGTTCAGAATATACAAGATAATAATAAATACCTAATCAATTTTTTGGCCAGGATAACAAAATTTAACTTCTTGCTATAATTACATGATTACAGATCGAAGATCTTGCTTGGCTTTTTGAAAAATTTTAGTTTGGATCATATTCTGAATAGCAGTTTGTTTCAGTATCCACCATCAAATTTCCCTCAACAACATTTCAGCAATATCAAGTCACATGCAGAAATTTGAAAATTGTATAGTTATTGGTATTCAGTTAAGATTAGGTAAGAAAAACTTTTGTACTTATCTCAATTACTGATTAGAGAAACATACCTCAAAAGCACAAATAATATTTCGATGCTCAGGGAAAGTATCATTTACAAGCAGATGAAAGATGATGTGGACAATGTCAGTGAAGTCTTGCTGGACCCAGACGACTCTTCAAATGTGAGGTTCAAGAGGTCGATTATACAGATCAACAGATCAAATAACTCAACTCCCATCAGTAAGTTCAAAAAATCTATACTTAAAATTTCATCAAAAACTTGAAATGAGTTAAAGAATCACACTTTCACAGTTTTCCAGGTAGCCTTGTACATTGTACACCTATGATCCCATATTAAATGAGCTCATACTTTCATATTTCAGATGAAAGTTTATGAAGGTTTCACCTTTTATGGCCACTTGATTAATTTTGAATGATTTTTCTTTCCAACGGCAACAAGTCTCAAACACTGAAAAGATGAATTTTCCAGCAATAGTTTCCTCTGTCATCTCGGTAAAGTCTAATGAAAAGGACGCACAGTCGTTGATTAGGTACTATGCACCAGGCTCCAGTAACGAGCGAGTTGGACTGCTCCCGTTGTATTACAAAAGCAAAGATTTGATTGCTCCACATGGAACGAGCTGAACTGCTTTAAATTTCTCCCACATACCCACAGAGCGACACCGTCGATTTGATTGGTTTCTTGAAAACAAGAGAGTTATCTCATAACACCCCCCTATTATACCAAAGGGGGATCACTTGCTGCCTCCTTCACAAAAGAGTTCAATGCCGTACCTCTCAAAGTTTATTAAGCAGAATCTAGATTCTCCAGTTTCAATGTTAATTGATGTTTCAATTTATTAACGGTTGCTCTGTACTTGCAGCTGACAGGTCTAGGTACCTCATGTGAACCTAAATATTAACTTGAGCATTTTCCCAAACGAATAAATTATCAATAGTCGATCAATATAAGAATATGATTATATGTGTTGGGTGTCTCTAATTAGTGTCTCCTAAGTTGTCATTCTTACACTCCATTGTCAAGAACTCCCTCACTGATTTCCATCTCGTAGAACTCTCCACCACTTTGTATCCGTCAGAAGAGTCAAGTTCTGCTGGAGGAGGTGGGGATGGCTCCAAACCCGGCCTACTCGAGCGCTTCAGAGCCAGCTTCCGACGCCGGGGCTCAGGTCCCACAGCACCTCGCCGAACTCCGCCTACGATGCCCTCGAGTCAGGTTTGCCTGTGGCGAATTTAGATCGGGTTCCCTGTTTCATCGGGGTTCTATGGCAGTGGTTTTACACTGATTTTCTAGTTTTGTGCGTTTATATCTGCCCTTCAGCCGCAACCAGCAGTAATTTGGCTTGCAATTATCACCTTTTTATCTCTTATGTGTCTGTTCAGTATGAATGTACTTGAATGTATGTATTTGGTGTAATGTGTATCATGAAATGTACAAATTGCAATATACTAATTATATACACGCTTTTTTATACCGGATCAGAGGTATGTTATTGAACTTAAAGAAGTAAAGAGAGTGTCAGGTTGCATTTAACCTTCTTCAAAATCTGTCAAATGAAATACTTGACTTTTTTCAAGCAACTAAGCAAAGAATTTTAGAATGGCAACGAGATATAGTTCTAGGTCACATCTAGGTCAATGTTCTGTAAATATAATATAGTTTGATTTCATTTCGCTTTCGTAGAATTTATGACTTGCAAAATTTTTAAGTTGTAGTTCAAATATTGCCTACCATTTTGCTCAGAAATGACCTATTAGAGTATAAGTTGCATTACGCAATATTCTGCTGAGCGAAACCAGCTCAATTTTAAGAGGAAAATTTGTACGATTTCTTGTCTTTCATAATCCGGGCAGGAGTGCCATCACTAATTTCTGTCATTTGCACCTGATTCACTTAATTGCTGAGTCATCGTTTCTCAAAATTTATGTTCTTTCCGTATTCAACCATGCAGTTTCATCAGATATAGGTACTATCTATGCCTTGTTTAATATTTCGATCATTTCTGAGATATATTCTGGATATATTCCTTGATGATCTTTTGATGGTAAAAAAGGAATAAAAGCCAAATTTATGGATATCATCTTTTTCCAAGCAAATTGTAGGGTACACAATACACATAAGGGCCTAAAGCTTCAGATCAAACAAAAATAGTACGCTATTCCATTGGCAGGAGTAGGGTAAAAACCTTTTTATCTCAAAGTACCACATACCCATATATGGCACGTGTTTCAGATCACGAAGACGAGCCGGAGGAGAGCAAGGAGCTAAACGAGGAGGACCATGAGGACGAGGAGGGAGAGGACGAGGAGGAAGCGGATGTGACGATAGAGAACATAACAGACGATGATCAGATGGTAGACGTAGTGGCGTCAGAGGAGGCAGAGGAGTACAGTACCATGGAGGATACTGTGGGGTGCAAAGAAGAGGAGGAGGAGGAGGAGATACGCTCTCAGCACTCACCCACCTCTCCTCACGGTGAGTACTTTCTCTCCTTCGAGTGAGTGGGAGCGGGTGGGAATGAGAGGTGGGTCTTATTACCCATTGCGTGTACATGGGCCATGGGGGTGTACATGGGCCATGGGGGTGTGAATTATCGTATAGATTACAGATCCTTGTGGTGATCAATATCAATTTGTCAACCGAAATCTACACCACGAGTGTCAGTTCTCAGTAATCGCTTAATAGCTAGCATTTTGATGCTCTTACCTTTGCCTTTAACTGAAAGTCTATGAAATATCTTTCGGGGGCTATCAAAATTTTCAATCCTGAAGCAACTTTTCAATTATCTGGGTATTTAAGTGATCATATGATACGCAATGAACAGCTGATTAGATTAAAGGTCTGATGAAGCGCGTCTCTAAGTTGGTAGCTTAGAAGCCCGTAAAATGATATACCCTAGAAACGTGATATATCCTGCTAGTTCTAAATGCCAGCAGCTGCTAAACACGTGTTTGTCAGGTGACATGTGTAAATCACATAATACATACAGAAAATATGACAACACGCTACTCGATGACCTTCCCAGACGATTCATATTATCTCAGTGTATCAGTATGTGCAGTATTACTCTTCTCACAACGTACGTGTGTGTGTATGTGTGCACAGTATGGCAACATTAAAATGTTGTAATTTGGAGTTGAATCTGCCTATCAGGTTACTCCAGTGCATATGTTTCTGACACTGTTATATGTCCTACTGAGAACATTTAGAGTGTAGAGGTATCTTTCAGCCAGATCATAAATTATTAAACCGTCTTTAGGCATCTTCTAAAACTTTAATGATAACAGTAGGTATACATAACAATCATTAATCCATCGTCAGTCAAGAACCTTTCATATAATATCATGACGCAACAGTCACATATTATACTTGTGTAGATGTTCTAGGCTTCCGGTTATGTATGATGAAACACTATCTTCGCACCTGTATTGACTCCACACTTCATCTATTTTAATGTTAACCTCTAAATCTCTATCAACTTATCACCCCACCCCACAGAATCAGTAGAGGGTCGTACAGCGTACAAGTTCTCCTCTCTAAACGACGACCGGCCCCCGACCTGGAAACAGAGGCTCTACAGTTCCTTCAGAAAACCCAAGAAATCCACGAGCGGTGGAGGTGGAGGAGGTAACGCCGCCCGGCGGAAGTCCATAACGTCAGATTCCACGTCACCAGTGCCCATGAAACGTAGACTGTCGTTACCGTCGTTTAAACGCAAGAAAAAGGGCATGGTATACGAAGCACTGTAAATAAAGTAACGAGGGGATGTAACACAACGTGTAAGAGTAAATAGATAATGTTTGATCACAATATTATCATGATATAACGTGTAATAACTTCATATTTGCATTGTACATAGTCGCATTCTCGTTTAATATGATGATCGACATCTTAGAACCCAGTTAATCGTTGCATTCTCGAGTACGTACTACGTATCGCGATTATCGCGATACGTAATTGAGTACGTAACGATTTAATGGTGTTCTATATTTCAATCTTCATATATTCTTCATCATGAGTGGTGAAGGAAATTTTATTGTTCCATGTATTCGGATGATATACCATCGTATAAAACATTAAACAACTGTGCAATTGGCGCTGATAAGGTTCTCAAGTCTGATACAATTCAAAATGAGTGATGTATCTCATCGTGAATTTATCACGATCAGTTGAATATCAATGGGTATTTATCGATGGGTATTTAGAGTGTACTGTTTGCGCGTGTACTGTTTGTACTGTTTGTGGCTTGGTTATTTGTCTGTGTTTTGTGCATGACCTCACAGTGCTGATTTGAGAGTTTAAAAGTCTTTTTTCAATCGTAGTAAGTATTTATGCCGTTGATTATATGATTTGCTATCATAGATTATAATATTGTAAGTTGTGCGCTTTTTCGTTGTAAACAAGACGTTCGATTGGCGATTGCGGTGAATTTTTATGTTTAATAAATTTAACTAATTTATTTTTTTACTTTTGAATATTGTACACGATTTTCAATTGCATAATTCAGACTATTCTGGATCTTCATCAACCTCAGTGATATATTGAACAATGGACATGGAGAATTAACGATATTTCATCTTTGGGGACATCATATTTCATTATTTTAGCTCTATTTTTTAGTCATTTGATCCAGGATTTCCTTCACTGATGTATAGATCATTTTTTTTTTTTTTTGGTACATCGAGCAAACGCGCCCCCGAAGTCCTGGTGGACTTTTTGGCAAGGTGCTTGGTTATGGAATACTCTCCTTGTATTGTCAAACGTTGTTTTCCCCAGCGAGGGGGTCAGACAACGTCGGACAATCTTGTACCCCCTTTTATTTCCCAATTTGTTTCCCCATTCCCCCGTTGGTTCCCCCATATCGAAATACTCCATAATTTAGGTTTCTAAATTTAAGAACATTTGCTGGTCTAAGAGTGTATTCTATTACGATACACTAGCGTCTAAGCGCCCATTACATCTATATGTATCCCTAAAGTCAGCAAAAATTCCACCCATTACATCGGTTCCTTCCCTTTTCTTGCGTCTTGCGCCCAGTGTTGACTTTTAGGAGTGTTATCCAATGCCGGAAAGGAGAACCAATTACCTGGAGAGTCGCCACACTCTCTAGACTGGCGGACAGTCTCTGATTACGATGAAGCTGGAACATGTATAGATCATTACAATAAGTATCAAATAACAGGACGACCACTCTCATCCAATATCCAAGTTGACACAACATAATATCTTTTAATTAGCAAATTAACTTGGCTGTTACTTTGAATTAGGAGCGAAAACGAGACCATTTTCCTACATGATATTCCAATTATCCACTGAGATACATGCAGACTGTACAGTGTACACTGACATCAGCCAATAAGATCACAGCATGTTACTAATAACGCACAGTGTGCATCATGTTCAGGGTGCCTCGTACTGTGTTCGGTGTCAAAATGACACCACAGGGTTTGTTCCTCTCTGCTGAATTACCCGCTTCCACCCTACATCATGGCTCAGTAAAATGGCACATCAGAGGGTTTATAATTAAAAGGAAATGTAATATTAGCAAATTAGCAGGAGCTTTCCCTAATTTTCTCTCAACATGTCCGACACGGACATTTGTCCAACAATGACATATGTCCCACAGGGGCATTTGTCCGACACGGACATATGTCTGACACGGACATTTGTCCGACATGGACATATGTACCACATGGACATTTGTCCAACACGGACATTTGTCTGAAAGTTAGATAAAGAAACTTGCTGTACCGCGTCTACGTTAGATTGGCTGTTACACTCATTAATTCACTAAATTCTATCAATCATGATAACATGGGACCACACCCAACGGTCAATACCTCGTGCGGGTTTGCTGCCTTGCTAGTGTATACTGTATAGCCGTTGTATTTGAGCGTTTTCTTGAGATTCTAGATCGAAATCTAGATGTTGACTTTTCACTTTGGATGAGTAAATGAATTTGATGAAAAATGGAGATTTATTAATTCAAATGTACTGTATTGAAATCTGGATGATATTATGGGGTTTGATGGGAAAATATCGTATTTTGAGCGATTTATAAAATGAATTCAATTACTTCAATTGATGAAGCATTCTAACGAGTGAAGCTATGAAACATATTTTGAAAATTATAAAATATTTGTCGTTTTCTTAAGATTTGAATGCTGAAACTTTTTCATGTTTAGCTTTGGATCATTCACATATTACGTAATCAACTTTTAGCACTTTCTACCTCCCCTGTTGAATTTACCGTAGTTGTATTTGTAACAAAAGCATGAAATCGAGTAGCTTATAGCGATATCTTTTGAAAAACCCCTCCCTCCCCCTGGCTGATTGCGTAATATGTGAACCATTCTGTATTGAAGGGGGATTACATTATTTTGTGTATAATAGTCCACTGATATTCCTTACTTTTTGCCTAGTCCACTGATATTCCTTACTTTTTGCCTAATTCACTGATTTTCCTTATTGAGTCCACTGATTTTCCTTACTTTGTCCACTGATTTTGGACTCCTCTTTCTGCACATTTGTTGGCAGGTATCTGAGCATGACGTGATGAATTTCATTAAATTACTGTTATACTTCAGATACCATCTTGCTTTTAATAATCAATCACAAACTTTTCATAACAGATACAAAATGTTTCTTCATTTACTGCGATACGAGATCATGCATCATTCAACTGATGGCCATGAAATCATTCAATTTTCTTAACATATTTTATACAAAATGAATTTTTTATTGTTGTTGATTAGAAGTCGTATTATATATATATTGAACACGTAAAAAATAGTGCACTAAATTGTTTCAATGCAGAAATATACAATCATGTTCAATATGCATCCTATGAGTTTCAGTGAGTTTGCAAAAAACCTTCTGGAATTGTTAGATTGGATGAAATATTTGCGTAAAATTGATGCAAGTGTAATTGTTTAAATGAATACCTATTATGATATAGATCATATATAAGTTTTTATGCATGTAAAATTTATGTTAAATTTTTGAACGCAACAAGACTTGTTTCACTTATCTTTACTTAATTAGTTAATTGATGAGTGAGGATGGAGGTATCTTTTGGGTGCCTTCATAAATAAGTTATTATACAAAATGTTAATGGAATTTTAAACTTTTAAAGATGAAAGCAAATAAAATTAAGCTCTCGCTTTTCTTCTTTTTCTCTTGACCTTTTCTTGGTTCCTTCAGTATCTTGAATCCATTCAGTGGCACATGTGCTTGTGTCTACATACCCCATCACTGCATTTCACAGTCCCTGAAGGACACTTCCCTCTGTCCCCATCATCAGCTTTATCACACAAATTGCAGCTTCTCTGGCAGCTATGGTGAAACGAATAATAGTAAAAACTAATAAAAATACAACCGTTTTTCTTTACTTTATATTGCCGACATAACG
Source organism: Beroe forskalii (assembly GCA_011033025.1). Lineage (NCBI taxonomy): Eukaryota > Metazoa > Ctenophora > Nuda > Beroida > Beroidae > Beroe > Beroe forskalii. Next base: position 79,944 of record WFMF01000310.1, on the reverse strand, counting down.
TTGGATTCCTATCAAAGCATGGCTTCTCATGTCCAAAGGGAGGTCGGTAATGTAGAGCAGGATCAGGATTTGAATCTTTTTTACCCGTCTCCCTCAAGACAGGGTAGTAGCTACTGTAGTAGAGATTACAGTTGTTGTGGTTTCGTGCTAGTCTCACGAAACCTCTGTCTCCCCAATCCCTGCCCCATGAATTCTTAATGAGGACGAAGAGTTCCGTGTACCCGACCATCGTGACTGCGTGGTTGACATCTGGCTCAGGTTGGCAGGTGCTGTCTTTCATGATAGAACCATCGTAGGCAAAGAACTTATCCGTAACTTCCAGGCACACTGCTATGGCTCCATTTTGTAACTCAGCAATGTGATCTCTCTCAGTACTTCCCACTTTTCTGTAGCTTACAATCTTGGACGATACCATGGCATCTGGCGTGGACCTCCCTTTGCAGCCCCTGTCTTTGTTTGCGTACGGGTAGTCTTTGTTAGCCGCTAGTCTCCCTCCGTTCCGCATGCTGTAATGGTATGCGGATATCATGTGACCTCCCTCGCAACCATCATACGACTCATGCGTGTCATAGGTGCAGTCCAGGTACTCCTGCTCTGAGAAACTCCGCAGCACTCCAGACTGCAATTTGTATCTGTTTTCCAGAGCTCCGACTGCTGCAAACGTCCAGCAAGACCCACAGTCGTCTTGATCCTTGACTTTAGTGACAGTTAACCTTGAAGTCCAAAGCAGCCTAGGCTTGAAAGACGACTGAAGCATGTTTCTGGGAGGGGGCGCTTGATCTGCCTCCTCAAGGAGCTCAGCAGCAACCCTTGTAACGTTGAGTCCTAAGTATCTCTTCCTTTCCTCGCCTGTCATGACGGAGAAGCGGTTGACTCCGTAGTGGCCGGTGTCCTCCTTGTCCTCGTTATAGTCAGCTGCATGTCTTGCTGCTTTCAGGAAGAGTCGGTACCTCTTACTGTCTTCCTGGGGGGTGTAGGTGTAGAGGTGGTCTTCCTTGAACGTGAGATAGAAGTCAAGGGACTGTCGGGGGGACCTGAGAATTGTCCTGATAGGGTCCTCTTCTGCTGCCACCGTCAGGAGACAAATGAGGAGATAAATCATGTTCAGAAGTGAGTTAGTGAGTTAGAAACACCTCTTGGAGTTTGTTGAATTAGGGAAATAAAAGATGACTGCTATGTTGCGGTTTATATATTGATGCTTTGATGGATAATTCTTCTCCATTGACAGTTGCCACCTCTTTGAACAGCTGTGACGACAGATGGGGCCAGCAGCTGTCTTTCTAGGTTCGATGACAGACAGCTTAAACATTCGAGTATATGTCTGACGTTCATGCCACTCTCTAAATCAAGTACTTGAACAATGAATGTAATACCTTCACAGCAAAAAATTCTTCTAGACTTTCACATAATTTCTAGGAATATGTGATTTTCATTGCAATGGTTAGATTTATTTGTAAATTTACCCTATTGGCGTCAGCTGTGGATTGTTCTTCTTCTTCTAAGGGTGGAACGGTATTCGGCAGATTGCAGAAGCCCTACTAACCGTGCCGTCAGGACCAACCTCTGCTAGCTGAACCCAAGGCTCCCTGAGATGTACAATATTAATACTACCAATATGATATGCTGCGATGATCTTCTCGGAGTCTAGATGATCGTCGCTGTGGATTGTTCGAGAAATTATAGTTTCCTTCATCGAAAAATTATAGTTTTCTTCATCAGTGTCGATGATTAATACCGCTTCGATTCCTGGCCGTTGTGCCATTGATTGATTTAAATGCACACGGATGTGAATCTGAAACAACAAGTTGTGTAGGAAGTTCAACAAATTGCTAAACCATGACAGCATTGTACTCAACCTTAGTAACTTACTGCAAATCACTGTGTAATCTTGCTACATTTTCCTGTAATTACAGACCGGTATCGACACGTTTGTAACGGACATCAAACTGACGTACCTAATTGTCATGAGCTAAAGCAACCAAGTTGTGACGTCATCCACCCAATTCTTGTAATTACCCTTTGGTTTTCCTAATTCCTATAGAAGTTTGGAGAAATTAAAAAAAAGCTATTGTAGCACACATAGTGTATTATATTTGATTTTAGAGAATATTATATAGACATTCGTATGAAACGTATTGCGAACATGTATTTCAGTGTACGTGTAAAGATGTCTATAAATACACATTGTATTATCATTATCACTGGCACATCGCCTTCTAGATTCTATATACTCGTGAGTGGTGTATTACATTCGTCAAGAGAATCCTAAAAAATGGTCCTTTGATAATTTTATCGCACAGTGTATTGCATTATATTGTGTATTATGGTGACGATTGGGCGATCACTCTGAAGATTACTATAATAAGTCCGGCTAATTTGACTTGAAATTCCTCCAATACGTATAATCGGGTAGGTATTGTTTATTACCATAATCTTGATAAATGTAATGTTTATTATCAAAGTTTACTATTCCTGGCAAATAGAAAATCACGGCTTGATCACAAGTTGAATGTTAAACACACGGTGTGTATTTTAACTTATCATCATCAAATGACATAACACTCCATTACCTCATATATAAGAGTACGGCAAAGCTTTATGTAAGCAGGGAAAGTGTTAATTCAACATCTTCTAACACGCGAAACAAGTGAGAGAATATAGTATATACCACTACAGTGGTATGATGTGTGGTTGGAAGTTGTACAGTGATACTGGTAAGCTAGGTATTACAGTGTAGTAGTGATGTGCTGTTCACTGGTACATGGTTGGAATACGTACAAGGTTTATATTCTAAAGCTCTGTGCTTCCTGTTACTAATTCGGTGAAGATTATGCAAATGCATAATTTACTAATTTAATTTGGCTCCCTTTGTAGAGCTTCTTTCAGAAGTACGCTAATTAATTGAACGCTTTTCACAATGGTAAATATGTGGTACAATTTCCGGTAAGATTTGGACCAATAACCAGTAAGCTCTAGGCCGTTGCCCAATGCCCTTAAGCTCTAGACCATTGCCTGCCGCCCGGTAAACTCTCGCTAATTGGCCGGTAAGCTTTGAACCCTGCCAGTTTTGGATCACCGCCAGTAAAGCTGGAACATTTCTCAGTAAGCTTTGGATCACTGCCCAGTTACTCAGTAAGCTCTGATCTATTCAATGAGCTTTTCCATGATTATTTTAACATTTGAAATTAATTGAGGGTTTTGGTTCGTAAAATGACATTATCAAATCTTGCGGAACTCTTAGCAAACCTTCAAATGCTGCAATTTTAACATATGTCATTTATAGGATGTATCTCAACAGAACATCAATAGATATAAATAATAAAACAGAACATTGATGAATATGTTATATCAGGGTATCAGTGATTTCTTGGGCGAATGACTTGACCGAGAGATAATTTCACAGCTTAAATCTATCCCTACAGCAATTAGTGGACAATGAGACATAAAGGGGCATGTACAATGTTACATGGATACACATTGCACGATTAGCTATTTGCAGTTCTAGATGATCATTTACTCAGCTGGCCTAACTGTTAACACTGCACATAACAAACAGATTAGAGTTCTTAGACTGTATTGCTGGAATACTGTGCAAGATCATGTTATCTTCAAAATATTCTGGCTCAGTGATCAATTATCAAGCCATTTTTTAATCTTTATAACAGTTCTGATTGAATGAGGGAACGTTATATTTGATTATTGATTGATCAAGTCACTGCCATGCTATGTTGTCTCTTTGTCTCAATTATTCATAATCTCTTCATCACTTCTTCCCTGGTAATATTTTCTGTCCGCCTGTCATCTTTTCCGTGTGTCACCCCTTCCGTCAGTCTACATCACTTTGCTTCATTCAAATCTCACCTGGCCTCATCATTTTCTCGGTGCATACTTCCTTGTCATTACATCAGTCTATCATCTTTTTGAAATTATTTATTATTTTTTCCTTGCTTCATCCTTTTCTTTCCTTCCTCCTAGCAGTATATCATCATTTTAGATTCACATAGGAGGGATGATATGGGCGTTGTAGATTTTAGTTGATTGCAATTCACGTACCACACCATGAAGCCGGATATACTAGCCACAGAAAATTTTGAGCAGTTTTTTGCAAAATAAATACCACGTAGACGTAACGCGCAATATCAGTTTCGCGGTGGATTTATTCACGTGAAGATTTACAACGCGCACTGTAGAATGGATTTATGATGATCGATCGATGCAATGTATGACGCGACGGACGGACGTACGTACGGACCATACGCAGAGATTTTCCGTGTGACGTACGTATACTAAAGCTAGACTTGACATTGAGGTGAAAATCGGGGCTAATCTCCCACACTGATTGTCATCCTAGCACTGTTTTCATCAGCTGAATAAAAGGCCTGTGCAGAAGGTGCAGTAACGTATAACGGCCAGCTTTTAATTGATGTGCACAGTCGATAAATCCAATGATACTGGCAAGACAAATAAATACACCATGATTTATCAAAAACAATGGAAATCATAGAATTTTAGACTGTACAAATTTTGAATACATAACAACATATCACACAATGCTTTAAAATAACACTTTAATTTCCTGATCTGTAAAATAAACTGCTGTGTTGAGCAGTATTTTCTAAAATTTGAAAGTGTATTTCGAAACTGATAAAATCCCTCATTTGAATAGAATATCTAGATGAAACGTTTTTTCAACTAAGATCCTAAAGTTTGGAAATTTTTTTAAAACTTGCATTTAGACTACCGACAAAAACAATTTCTAATACCTATATGTCAAACAGTCACTGTTACTATAGGCTGTTACTATAGCTGTTACTAAAGGCATGGCCGTAGAAAATGTCCATTGACATTCAAATGCTAAGGAAAGCGATCGAAAACCGCCAAAACTAAAGACCGTTAAAGAAGTATTTGCTGAAACTTAACAACTAATTATCAGACTAATAATCAACTTCAATGACCAGAAAATGTATATTATCTGTCGAGATTGAGCCATCAGATTTCAAAATAAAATCATTTCAAAGTTTCCAAATTCTTAGCAATGCATATTTGTATCAAATATTTCGCCCCATAAATTCGAAATAAATATTTGAACGCTCGAAGGAGTCACAATTCATTCCACCGATGATTAGCCAATAAAATCACATTCGCTGAAATTCTACCTCCATTGATTGTTTTATGTGCCGGGTCAAAAGGAATTACAGTAATTTATGAATACAATTGTTACTTATTTTTCTTTGACACAGACAAGTGAGGGTTCGCACCATAAAATCTCTGACATTGACCAGTTAACCACCTAAATTGTCAGTGATAATGGCCTTTTCCACAGAACACTCTTACACATACTATTAGCTGAGCACAAAATAAGGAAGTTTGATATAATCAAATCTTCACTTTAAGCTGTGACAACGGCATCAACCACCCATTGATATGCGCCCATTAACTCCACTGTCCACTACCTGAACTCAAACACCGGTATCGAGTTCTGAGCAACGTGGTGAAGCTTGAGGGATTGGAACATCTCCGACTGCTTGTGGTAGTAGTAGCCGTCGATACGGGCCGTGGATTTCTGGAAGCAGATGTAGTAGAAACCCTCGAAACTGGCGCCATGAATCTGCGTAATCTTGTGGTCCGGGACCAGGAAGTGTTCCTGATGGAGTATTACTGGGTTAAAGCCACCATGGACATCGGATATGTCGCAGGTTGATTCATGAGCACGCGATGACGTTGATACTACAAACAAGAACTAGCCGGAACAAGCGGAGCAACCCCTTCCGTGGCCCTAACCCGGGTTGATTCGAGCTGATTCGCTTGTTTTGGGTTGTTTCGGGTTGATTGGCTTGTTTCGGCTAGTTCCTGCTTGTAGTATCGACGCGAAACTTGAACTGCATGCTCGTCCAATGAAATAGTCACAAATGACACATATTCAATCAGCTTGAATTTCTGAAATTTCAAAATATCAGTTCATTGGACATTTCCCCACCTTCCATCGCATGTAAACGAAGTCTGATTCCCTGACATGGTCGTATTCAAACTCGTCAGCGTTAAAGGTGTCTGCAAACTGTGAAAACGAAGGAAACTTGGACTGAAAGGAAATGTTTTCAATCAACTGAGTGAATTTACACACAATTATTATTATCTAAATCAGGATGTAATGTACAATCAATCATTTAAATAGGAGGCGAGAGGTCGAGGGCCGAGGCTCAGGTTAGGTACATGATTTTTTTAGAATTTAAACGTGGAAATATGTCGAAACAATTTATTTTTCAAATATTTCATGTAAAATATAATAATTATTAAATTTATAATAAAAATTAAATGTTAATTGGTTTTTTGCGCGATGCATCTCACAAAATCATTGCCGCGCGTGTAAATGTTCGTATTTTGTAGCTGATTTTGCCTCTAGAAAGTTGCCATTATGCAGAATATTGGGATATTGCCATAACAGCAAATGATATGCCTCAGTAAAGTACATGACGCTGCTTGATCACAAGAAAATGGTGTATTTTCGACAGGGAATCTGAATTGACTCCAATGATACGAGAATGACACGACGATAATCTCGATAAGTTTTCGTGCTTATCGTCGTCACCTTTCAACTTCCAGAATGGAACACATCAATCAAATAATGGAGCAATCTAAAAAGCCTCATAGCGATATGAATTCTATTAACTAATATGAACAACTCTAATAACGTATATTCAGTCTTGATTTCAACCTATAATTTAACGACTTATTGAGGTAATTCTTACCCAATGTTCTTGGTCCACTTCAAGTTTTTGCCTCCTGAAAGCAAATTTATGATAGAAGTAGGTAAAAGATAAATGATCCAGGAAATGTTTTGAGAAGCTAATGATACAACATACTTAATGAGCACGGTCCTACGATTGAATGAGTACTAAACTAAACTAAAGATTTGGGGCGTGTTGTGTGAAATGTGACGTTATGACATTATGGTATGTTGGACACCTAGTGTGACGTACCGGTGTTGCCCACATTTAATTCTAAACTGTCTCACCTGTCTTTCTATTCCTATCTGCGAAAAGGCCGGGACATGTCGACCTTGGATTTGACTTAAATAGGACATAAGATGATAGCAAATGCTGCCAACTTAAAGTTTCACAGTACTCACCCATTTCCTGGTGAGAAAGGGGTGCTTCTCCCCAATAATCTCCCCCTCAAAGTACGATGTTAGCGTGGGGTACTCCTAGGGAGGAATAGAACAACTATCAGTGCTTGAATTAGAATTATTCAAGAGGTGCTACGCATCTAATTTACAAAAGCTGTTTGTTGAAAACTCGTTGTCATCTTCCTAAAACATGAGAGGCAAATATCTCGGCAATATCTGACAATTTTCCATAATTTCAATAAGTTTAAAATAAAGCGATGTACCAAGTTCGTACCTTGGTTAGGTTGTAGATGGTGAAGTAACCACAGAGGAAATCATTTTCTTCATCAACGTGCTGAAGGAATTTTCATATATAAGTAGTTATTGATAATTGACAAAATCGAGCGCCGAAGGCTTGAGATTTTGTCAATCGACCAATATAATGCTCTTATATTTCACTAGAATGAAAAACGCATCGGATAGCGTAAAAAAGTTGACAAAGGCATTCAATTTCATGCAATTTCATTGCACTATTGGCAATAACGATGTTTCCTGTGACTCTGATGCTGCTCCCTATACCACGTTACAAGGTAACTTCAAAAAGCTGTCCTTATAACAGATCGAGTGGGGCAATGTTTCATGGAGTTACGGCCTACTGGGGCTTCCCAGATTTTACATAATGAGGTAAGGTTTTTGGCAAGTAAAATCACCGAAGTCAAATTCTGGAAGTCAACGCATCTGATTAAACAGTTACAAATCATCTTATAGACGTCATGTATCAACAGAAAAACACGCCCTACTTCTAAATCAAACATCAAACATCTAGCATTGATTGCAGGTCTTCAAACACAGTCCACTGCTAAGCATGCCCTTACAGCTGCTCTCAGAGCACCGTGTCATATCATCCAAACACTGCACGCCGCCTTGTGGCACAGCGTAACTAGCAGCAACACTGGACCGGGTGTTGTCTTTGAGCCCCGTTGCTTTCAGGACCGGGTACCCACCGTGGAGGAAGAGCCCGCAGTTGTCGTGGCGCCTGGCAAACCTCACGAAGCCGTCCTCGCCCCACTCACTGCCCCAGGAGTTCTTCACCAGGAAGTACTCGGGGTTGTATCCCACCGCAGTGAGGGCGTGGTTAGGAGCCCCACTACCACAGGTCGTGTCTTTGAGGATGCCACCGGAGTAGGATAGCAGACACTCTGTCACTGTGGTTGCTACCCAGATAGCTCCTTGAGATAGAGCTCTGACAAACGCTTGTTCCTTGTTAGGCGGAATACTGGCTACTTCACTCACAATCGCTCCTTTCAGAGCATTCATTTTACGATCGGCTATGCATTCACCCTTACTTCCCCTGTAAGGGTATTTCTTCTCTGTAGCAAGTCTTCCTGCTGCTATGACGTATTGCATGCCATTACCCGGATAACTACCACCAGTACACGCACAGTCTAGCAGCTCCTGTTCAGAGAAGTCTTTAAGCACTCCTGTAAGAACTTTGTATCGGGTTTCCAAAGCACCCACAGCAGCAAACGCCCAACTGGAACTGCTTGCTCCTTGATCTTGGACTCCAGTAACTGACTTGGAGGTAGTCCAGAACTTTGACTCAGGAGGCTTGGGGAAGGGTTGATTGTCAAAATCTGTTGGGACGGGTAGAGATGGGAGGGATGGCATTTCAGTTGCCTCAGTCGGGTCTAGATCTGGTGGCGCGTCTGTTGCTTCGTCTGTTGGGTCTGGCATTGTGGGTACCTGTGTAGCTTCATCAGATGGGCCTGAGGGCATTTTTGTTGTTTCATAGGTTGGTTCTGGTGTGGTGGGGAAGGTGGGCTCCTCAGTTAGAACTGGAACAGGCTGCTCCCGGGTGGGCTCCTCAGGAACGGATGGTGTCAGTGTCGCTTGATCAGTTGGTTCCTCGGATGGATCTGGTAGCGAGGGCTGCGTTACTTCTTCCATAACAAGCTGAGGTGCCTTCGGTAGTTCTAGTGGAGAAAGTGGATCTAGTTTCGCAGATTTCGGACTTGTTACACATGTTGGATCAGATTGAGCTGAGCTTGGATTCTGGATGAGTGTCATATTGAAACCATAAAACATCTTCTTTTCCTCTGACGTCATTATCGTAAACTTATTCAGGGCAAATCCGGCGGACTCAATCTGATTTCTGCAGTCCAGTACATTTTGTGCATTTGCGAAAAATAAGCTCTTCCTTTGAGTGTTTTCCTCGCCCCGGTACTTGAGATCGTAGTGTTGCTTGTACGCTTTGTAAACTTCACGGGAATATCTTGGCGAGGGAAGATACGCTGGGAGGAGAGTGTATCGAAAAGAGAAGGCTGTAGCTACTGAGAGTAGTAAAGGCAAGGAAACAAGGTACGAAGTACGCATCATAACGTTCGTGTTAGATCAATGTGAGGAAATGAGAATCGTGACGAGAATAAAAAGTAATGTGCTTATATACGGTAAATACACACTTGGGTGTGTAATTACCACATTAATTCCACGAGCTTGCGAGTGGAATTCATGCAATAAATGCACGAGCTTGCGAGTGCATTTATTGGAGTAATTGCACGAGCTTGCGAGTGCAATTACGATGGTAATTTACACACCCAAGTGTGTATTTACTGTATTATTACCCTGCCATATACGTATCAATCAAAGTAGACGGTTTGAAACTTAAGTAGTCGAACTTAATGTTTTATGAATAATGGGTACACTACTTCATAATTGAAACAGGCGAGAATTTTGAACAAATTTGCCAGTGGTTTGTAAAAGTCAGAATCACATCATCATCGTATCGGGTTCAATTCAGCGAATAAGTTCAAAAGTCCAAATGATACAACCAGCGCCCAGCATTGATACATACTGTTAGTGTATGACGTAGTGTATGTTTATGTACTTTACGAAAATTTTGTTTTGATCTTTCATCATGCCATAAAAAAATGAACCATGAAAGTTAAGTACTCAATCGAAAACAAAACAATTCACACCACAAACATTAATAACAACTGACTCGAGAGCTACAATCTTATGCGGATCTCGTATAGAATCTGCCCTTAAAGAAAAACAGGATCACATGTGAATGTAGTCGCCTTAATCTTTAGAGTGCATCAAAATGTATGTATGTACTCCTCAGTTGAACAATAAGTTTTGCGCCATAATCATTATCTTCATCCCGATCTAAAATAAGTAACGAACACTGACAGATAGAAATGACAGCGCACAGAAATAATGTAGTTGAATTTGATAAAACGGAGCAATACACATTACACCCTATATATATGGCGCCATAAGTCTGCGTTATATCTCTAAGACTAGATAAATAAACATTGAAGCACGGATGGAGTTATCAAGCCCGTCTGGGTGGCGCCATTTAGGTGTATACGATAGTGTTCCTTCTATCTATTTTATCTTTATCTTGTGTTGCCCTATAATATCGTTTAGATATATCGTATTTCATACATTGTGCTCATATTTACTTTATCTTGTGCTACCGAATGTGCGATATTTAAGAATATAAAATATATCGTACCGAACATTATGTGCTCCTTATCGCTATTTTATCTTGTTTTACAGTACATATACGGTTGAGAATAGATTATATCGAATCGTTTTTAATATGAAAAGTGCGATAACAGATATCATGGGAGCTTATTATTCTCCTATTTACATCCGCACAGAGATAGCAAATAGGTTAGAATCATGCGAATGGCCGTTTCAGAAAATTGGTAGTAACTCAACAGTAGTAATTCAACAGCTGGGAATAGTAATTCAACACTTGAATAGTAATTCAACAGTTGAGGTATAGTAATTACACACTTGACAGTAATTCAACTGCTGGGTACGGTGATATTACATGATTAATATTACTCAAAAATTCGAAAAGTAATTACACTGCAGGGTAATAATATTGATAACAATATGAGCACCTGTGCAATTATTAACAAGTCGCACAATCCAGTGTCTGACAGCAAGAGGATGGTGCGAAAGTATTCTACGAATACTGCTATGCATTATGAAGGTTAACCGTTATCACCATCATTATTACATTATTACTTCTTTACTTATTGATGAATGGTTATTCAACAATATAAAATGCTCCGTGAATGAGACCACGCACAATTATCCACTTTGACAGTCGAGGTGTTAAAAAGCACCGAAAGTACGAATTAGGTATTGAATTTATTCACGTAAAATCATCGACCAGCTACACAACAGTTCAACAAAACTGTCGCATTGTACTACGTCGCATTGTCGCATTAAGAGCTCTTTATGAATAACTACTCTTCATCCTTGCCTGGTATTGGTATAAGAAACGTCACAAGAATTGAGCCAGAAGATTCTAAAATAATAAGGTCCATCCCCCCAACTCGGGCTTGTCCAAGCTTTCATCAGCAACATGGTGAAAAAGGCAAAATTGACCTCTTGATTACTATAATTAATCATTCAGCTATCATATTGAACCGAGCGTTAAAGTCTTAATTGAGTGCCTCCAGGTAAATTTGTGTTCTCAATAACAGCTTTGAAAGAACGAAATAGTTAAAAAAACAGCCCCACATTTCTACACCACTGCCCATCAACTCACTTGCAAGACCACATCAACTTGGTAGGAATTACCCCTACTTCGCTGCTGCCCCCTGAATGTACTGCCAGAGTGCAGCAGTGAAGGGGCCACACCAGGCTGCTTCATCTTAATCAGTGCACGCTTGGATGATGGGCCCAAACTGGACATTCTCTTTCGCTTCTCAACACATGAGAATTCTGCAGGCATTGGGCAGAAATGCTGAAAAAATAAACATGAGTGATAAAACTTAAGCAGATTGAATCAAATTCTTGACAATTAATTCTGAAGAACGGGTATTTGAATATAACGAGAACTAATAAGTCATGCCAACTGTCCATTATTCAATTTTCCATTAAATATTATTATTTTCTGTACATTGTACAATGTCAATTATCTACTTATCTAAGATCCTTTACCCCAATGAACATTTCAGAATTGATTGTTCATCATCATTATGTGCTAGTTACCTATGGATCTATTGGCATATTGGCATAATCTGTTTTTATTTGCAGTTCACATCTTCAAATGGATATACAGAAAATTCTGTAAATTACAGAAAAATTACAGGAATTGAAGGAGTCAAGTATAATCAAGCCAGTGATGGTAGAGAAAGTGATAAAACTCAAAAATTCTAAATCAATTCATGCAAAGGCTAATGATGACCCTACGACTCTACGAAAACTCTACCAAGTTAGTTAGTTAATTCTGAAGAACGGGTATTTGAATATAACGAGAACTAATAAGTCATGCCAACTGTCCACTATTCAATTTTCCATTAAATATTATTATTTTCTGTACATTGTACAATGTCAATTATCTACTTATCTAAGATCCTTTACCCCAATGAACATTTCAGAATTGATTGTTCATCATCATTATGTGCTAGTTACCTATGGATCTATTGGCATATTGGCATAATCTGTTTTTTATTTGCAGTTCACATCTTCAAATGGATATACAGAAAATTCTGTAAATTACAGAAAAAATTACAGGAATTGAAGGAGTCAAGTATAATCAAGCCAGTGATGGTAGAGAAAGTGATAAAACTCAAAAATTCTAAATCAATTCATGCAAAGGCTAATGATGACCCTACGACTCTACGAAAACTCTACCAAGTTAGTTAGTTAATTCTGAAGAACGGGTATTTGAATATAACGAGAACTAATAAGTCATGCCAACTGTCCATTATTCAATTTTCCATTAAATATTATTATTTTCTGTACATTGTACAATGTCAATTATCTACTTATCTAAGATCCTTTACCCCAATGAACATTTCAGAATTGATTGTTCATCATCATTATGTGCTAGTTACCTATGGATCTATTGGCATATTGGCATAATCTGTTTTTATTTGCAGTTCACATCTTCAAATGGATATACAGAAAATTCTGTAAATTACGGAAAAATTACAGGAATTGAAGGAGTCAAGTATAATCAAGCCAGTGATGGTAGAGAAAGTGATAAAACTCAAAAATTCTAAATCAATTCATGCAAAGGCTAAAGTCAGGTCCATAGCCAGGATTTTTTCGGGTGGGGCCGAAAAAATCATAACGAAATCTTTTGGGTTCTCAAATTTCTGAGGGGGCAGCAGCTCCCAAGGCCCTCCCCTGGCTATGGGCCTGATATGATTGTACTTACCTAGATCTAGAGTGAAATCCTGGATATGTCAACTGATTGTCTATCACACTGTTGCACTTGGAACTATGGTTCAGCTCAAATTGAAAGATGTATAATTATTGATAATCTGAATTGAATTGAATTGAATTGAAAATAATTTTTACAGCACAATTACAGTATATATTTTCCCGCAGTTATAGAAAGAAGCTTCTTGGTTGTGCTGAGGGAAAGCACTTAGCTAATCTTAAAGACTGTTAAGTGTTAACAAGGCTACCCACTAAGGATATACCAATGATATAAGTGAATTCATATTCAGTGTCAATTATAAAATCTCACTCTTAAAACAGTGCTTATTTAAAATAAAAATAAGGTTAAAACGTATTTACAAACATAAAGCTGCAGATTAGTGACTTGCCAAGGTCAAACTTGCAACACTACGGATATTTGGATAAACTAGCAGAGGTAGAAATTTGATTTTAAAAGGCAAGCTTAGTTTGAAACAGTTGCCATGAATTAATTAATTAATTAATCTGCTTAGTTATACCCACGGTATAACCTGCTCCTTATTGTGAGCCCAATGAACAATATATTTAAAAACTATTATCTTCATGCTATAGCACACCATGCTATTCAAATCCAGTAATAAATTAAAATATATTTAAAAGGTTTGAAATGTTAAAAAACTTTAAATTGGCGTTATTAAACCACATTGTCAAAACATTATAAAGTTTAAAAAGTAGAACAAAATATACATAAACACTAAACAGTAGTGTACCTATTTCATGGAATAAAAATCATTAAACAATTAAATTGATTAGTCATTGTTCACCAAAACCAGGTAATCATCGTTGAAAGCTGATTCCTTACAGATCAACAGAACAAGGTCCAGGAAAAGTTTCTTGATAAACAGATCATCAGTAAACATAACTTCGAGATGAAAGTTAACTTCTAGGTCTTGTAGATGAAGCATTTGATCTCTGAGTTCTTTGACTTCAGTACTATATTGTTGACATTCAAAAAGTTTGTGGAATACTGAATCAGGCATGTTGCAACACTCCAGGCATAATGGGACAAAAGAGCTCTTGTCATATTTTAAAACAGAATGAACAAAATTTTGGAAACGAAGACATCTTCCATGTAAAAAGTCCATTAAAACACTGCTCTGATATCTGGAATAAGATCTTAAAACAATTGGAAAATCCATGATATTTTGAGTTCTTACAAACATCTCTAGTTCATCATGAGTATGCAGTGGCTCCAGATTATATGGATCATGATTGATGAGTCCATTAATTTCTTCTTTCAATAAACAATCCCATTGAAAACATTGGTAACGCTTCATCAACTGATCATCATAGAAGAAATTATGTATTTGTAGCTGTGTGAAGAGCATACCTCTAATAGATGACTGACTCGCTGAGTTAACAGACTGATTATTGAGGTTCAACTTCCATGTGAGGAACAATTTCGTAGCATGGATCTGAGGGAAAAATTCATGACTGGGTGTCTCTTCAATTTGCATTATCATTGAGGTCAGTGAATCTTGCTGAGTGAGAGCCTTGAGAACAAATTTGATAGTGATTATTTTCAAAATAACTGATATTGGTGGGAGACCTATGAGAGCACCACCAAGTTGTTTTGGTGGATGGAACTGAGCTCCAAGAATCTTTAGCGTAGCTCTAGCAAAGAGGTCTTTGAATGTATCTTTCCTTTTGTGCAACCAAACTGGTGCTACATACATGAGCTTGGTAAGGACTACTGTTTTGAAGAGCAGTGCTAATGTGGCTGTATTGAGTCCCTGTTTCCTAGAGGTGTTGCCAGTCACTCGGTACCAGGCATGCCAACAACTTCTTAATGTTAAGTTTGCATGGTCCTCGAAGTTTAAGCTTTCATCAATAGTTATACCTAGAACTTTACTTTTTGGTACATAGCAAAGCTTCCTATCACCAATAAAAATTGGAGGAGCATGAGATAAGTCTAGTGAGCGATTCTTTGGTCGTATGATCACAATTTCAGTCTTCCCTTCATCACAATTTATGACTAACCTCCAAAGTCTACACCAGTTGTGAATATAATCACATACCTTCTGCATTAAAGATGCACACTCAGCAGCACTGTATCCAATGACTGAAACACTACCATCATCGGCATATTTGTAGCTCTCAGTAAATTCTGATAATCCAAGAGGGAGGTTTTTGAACATAGAAGGTCAGCAATATAGATTATAAAGAGAAGTGGAGACAGAACTGCTCCTTGAGGTCCTATTAAACCACACTTACGGTTTGGTCCCAGGTAGCCATTTACCTTTAGTTTCACTGATCTTTTGACAGAAAGGTGTGGATCAGTCGGAGGACTTTACCCTTAACACCATAACGAAAAAGTTTGATGATGAGACAAGGGATAGGAACACTATCAAAAGCCTTCTCAAAGTCAATGAGGAGTAAAAAAGCAGTTAACTTGCGTCTTTTAGCTTCATGGAGGGATGATAACATTTTGAATAAGTACCGTGATGTACTTTTACCAGGAAGAAACCCTTCTTGTGCATCATCTATAATGTTATTCAAATTGCAATGGTTCTTGATACGAGACTCTATGATTCGTTCCAAAAGCTTCCCAATGTAAGGACTGATTGTAATTGGACGATATGAGCCAGCATTCAGATATGACTTTTTATCTGATTTTTTGATGAAGGTAATATGAGAGGTTGTCCAGGGCCAGACACCAGATTTAAGACAGCAGTTGAAGAGTAACACAAGAAAGTTGCAAGAGCCAAGGCTGAGGCTCTTGAGCATTTTCGGATGAAAATCATCTCCATCTTTGGACTTACCAGATGTTTTTTGAGCTTTTATTGCAGCAGTTACTTCACTAAGTGTTATATCGCTGTTAAAATCATCAGTGTCTCCATGATCATCTTCATCCTCCCCAAAATCTTCAGCTATGATGTTCTTCAGTTGATTTTGGATATCTTCATAATGTGTTTCATCAAACTGTTCGTTTTTCAGATGTTTACCAGTGAGAAATGTATCAAAAAGCAGCTTTTCTTTGTCATTGTTATTAGAAAGTATCTTTGTTTGATTGTGAGGGTTATCATCACAGAGCAAATTTCCAATGAAATTTTCATCACTAGATAGGAAAAGGCGTCTATACTGTTTCCAAAATAATATACTTTCTTTAGTGTTGCCACAGTTGCCATTAATTCTTTGTGTTTTTGGTTCTTTAGACTTTTAGACAATGTCCATCAGTGAAACTCTGGCAGTAATATTTAGGTACCTAGCTCCTTCATATCAAAAGTTATGGAAGCCAAGGTAACTACAGACTTTGGACTCCCTTTGAGCATGCAACAATAAATAAAATACGTTTATAATATATTGAATGCATTGCCTTCAGTATAGATTTGAGCCATTTTCGGAGTGTTTCAAATTTTTGGAATAGCAAGTCTAACCACGGAACAAGGAAGATACATACAATTAGTTTCACTATTGAATCATTATTGTCTTGTTATGAAATACTAGTAATTTTTTTGTCATTTTCTTAGTAGACAAAATTTTAGAAAAAGACAAAAATTTTTATTTGCAACATTTATTAGTCAATTCATATGATATTTTCTCTCTTGCCGGACAAACAGAAATAAGTTTCATCTTGAAATAAGTCAAGATTCAAGATTGCCACATTCAATGCTAGTAGTCTTGTACTTTTGTGCTGTGGTTACGGATTTTTCACATATTAGATAATCATCTAGGGGAAGGGGGTGTTTTCAAATGATTACATTTGACATTTGAGTATGAAGAGAAGGTTTTGGTGGTTAATTACATAATCAAAATATCAAATTTTTAACTTCATTACATAACATAACATAAATATTATGGTATTCAACCATCACAATTCATTTCAATAATCAAAACAATTCCATTCATTAGTTGGTTTTTTTATATTTTGTTGCTTACTTATGACAGAGGTGATTCAACTGTTGGATAAGGAGACGTAGAATAACACACCAGTATAATGAATCCAAGGTAATCTTTAAATATAAATATGATCAACAATCTTGAACATCAAATCCATAGGTCATAGATGTCATATAAAAGCTAAGGGGCATTGGTAAATCTATTGAATTAGAGATTATAAATATCAGATTAACAAATAATAAATATCAATATGATATAACAGGTTTCATCATTCCACGTCGATTAAATGGACTGATCAAACGACAAACGCCCAAAGTACATTTTAAAGTTGACGTCCAGCACAGCACAGTGTGTCCCGTCGCCTATTTAACCAGGGGTGGTTTAGCGCTTGCCACGCCCCGCACTCTGTGCGCGTAACCAGGGCCCTGGTATAGTACAGGTAAGGGCAATGTCCCGTAAGGAAGCGCGCGGCGCGTACACACCTATACGGGCTTAGGAAAGTGGTTAGGGTTGCCGGGCGTTGCTAATTGACCCCCTTGCGCAATGCGCGCGTGAAGCGCGCGTCAAGTTGCTTATTGAAACTTGTAGGATGTTACCCTACCACCTACCCTCCGCCCCGCACACAACGTTTTCCTAGTTTGCAACCAGACCCTCCAAATTTCCGAGTGTTGCGCGCTAGCTAGGGATGGAAGAAATCCATCAAATTGAAACTAGTAGACGATTGTGGACTGAGTTGACTCTAGCTCTTTGTGTTACACTTGAATATAGTTGTGCAGTGTAATACTTTCATGTCATAACATTATCAGTCAGCTGGTCACTGGTCCTAGCAATATTATTGATGTTTGATATTGGTGTTATTGATCTTTTTGAATTTAAAAAAATCTTTCTTCAAGACATCAATCTTGATGTCTTTTTATGGTGTTATTGATCCTGATAATAATGATCATCTGGAATTTGGAGCTGTCCAATATTATCATTAAGCTTATCTTTGTTTTACTTGAAGGGTATAAGAAGTGTGTTCAGTAAGTCATCAAATGTAGCTAGAAAAGTGTGGGCAATTCGACAGCAACCAAAAGCATATGTTACTATACTCATTTGCCAGATCCAGTGGGTCAGCTAGAAGGTTAATGAACATGGTATAGCACCTAATCAGAAGCATGTGAAGGTTTTCTAACATGTAACAAGATTGCCCATCTGCATCTACCATAGACAGTTCAATCCATGAATCATGTGATTGAAGGTCACATGGCCAGCCAGATCTGTGATTAGGTGCTTTAGAATTTTAACCTTGTATAGCACCAATGTGTTTCATGATTACTGGTTAGTGAATATAGTAACAGATGCTATTGTGTGCGGTAACATTGCCCATGCTTTTGCCTGTAAGCCTGCTGTGCACTAAAAGTGTGTAGTTTAAATTATGTGGAAAAACCACTGTTCTTAGTGTAATAATAGACTACAAAGGAGGAGAATTATTGATTGTATGATACACCACTTGTCATGGACACTTGGTGCTTTCACAGCCTATATAATTTTAAACATTTATATTTCTATTGTAAAAAAGAGAAGAATATACTATTTTTTATTATTGTTTATTCAATTTTAATTACTAACACATGACTTGATTTGAGTGGACTTAAACATGGAATTCATTGTGGGTTTGCCTTTCAAGTTACTGGAAATCCCTCCCATGAGATTGAAGAAACCCAATTTCATTGCAATGCCTAGTGCAATGATGGTTTATGGGATGATTCTTGTATCTTACTTCCTCATTCTTGGTGGTGTCATCTATGATATAATTATTGAACCTCCAAGCATTGGTCAGGTAGGCAAGATTTAATTGAATATAATGTTGCAAAATGAGTACATGAATCAAGATGTTATATATAACAATTATTTGGAGTCATTATATAATGTGAATCAAAAATTTTGCTGCAAAGAGTAGAGTTGCAAGAGAGGCTAAGTGTAGCTATTGTGTTATGAACTGAGTAGTTGCACTAGATCAGTACAGAAATGAATTTAATTTGGGAATACTAACTGGAAAATTCATGGAAAAATAATTTAGTATCACATCATTGCAGTTACTTTAAATGATTTAGTATCAATATTGAGTTTAACTCACATCTCATTGACTTGATATATCATGAAGGAATACATTAAGGAAATCATTGTAGATAGCAGTTTTTCATGCTTTTGATCTTGTTGCAATGTAATTTAGAGCTGATTTCCACCTACAATGTTTATATCAATATCAATCATATGAATTAGTTGCCTCATAATTGTTCTAGGTCACTGATGAGAGGGGCAACCCCAGACCAGTTGCTTTCTTGGCTTACAGAGTAAATGGACAATACATCATGGAAGGACTTGCTAGTAGCTTTCTGTTTCTGATGTGTAGCCTTGGTTTTGTGGTCCTTGATAAAGCTAATAGTGCCAAGTGAGTTATGTCATGATTCATCTATGGAAGTATAAACCTCAAAAAAAGAAATGTATTGTTTCTGTGATGTCCCAACTCTTTCCTGCATGGCATATTTGTGGCAAGTGATAGTGTGTACTGTGTAACTGTCCATGAAAAAAACATTAAAGTTGGGACACCTCAGTTTCAATTCTTGAATATTTCAATTATAAACTTTTATGTTGACTTGTAAGTTGACTTGTATTATGATAAGTGGAATAAAAAATGAATCTTTGAATATCACTTAAATCTATGAAATTTCAGTTTGCCAAAGCTGAACAGGTTCATTATGTTATTCTTGGGACTATTCATGGTTGTTGTGTCCTTCTTCCTATGCAGACTATTCATGTCAATCAAGCTACCACGCTACCTCATGAACTAAAGGAAATATGTGTTGGTGGATTGATTTAATACCAGGCACCCAACACCTATGAAATTTACTGATTTGCAGGATGTTGTGGTAATTTTCAGAGCTGTAATAATGTCTTCTTTTGAAATTATATCAACATCAGATGTTTCACTTCCTCTATACAGTAATAGAGATGAATTTTTTGATGTTGACTTTGGGGACTGACATTCTCTAACAGTAGCTATAGGTCCTAGAAAGCAAAAGGTTGATCAAAGAGTTCCTCAATCTTATAGCAAGATTTTATTATATTGTAGGTGCTCACTTGAATTATTGTATGATGAAGTAGAAATCACAATAATTCAAATGTCTATTTCAATTTTCAAATACTTACTGAAAGTTCATTCCTAGTTTTATAAGTTCACCATTTATATTCTTATCATTAGAGAGAGAATAATGTATTCAGTATTGGTATGAGGAGTAGTTTGATTGAAAACATTTTGTCATTGTATCATGACCATTGATAAATAGCTGTGTATTTTCATAAATAATCATCCATACTTTGCCCTTTCTACAGTACAAATTCATTCATATAAGCATATATGGTGTCATTTAATTCAACCAAGGGTAAAAGTAACTACAATGTTATAATTATATCCTTACTAATAACGATCAATTATTCATTGTTCAATACGTTGATAACTGCCAAGTTCTATCAGTATTTACTTATTTGGTATCATGATTTGTCATTTTACTAAATAAACAATAGAATGCTCATTTTAATCAAACTATGATTTAGAAACTCAAAATTCCGATATTCACCAACATCATCTTTATAGCTCCATCATGTGACATGCAGCGCTAAGATGGTTCTCTTCCAATCTTTACATTTATTAAGAAACTCCACACCCAGAGGGCTCCTATCAACGTCATGGCACCCACTCAGAGGGCTACTGACGTCCTCTAGGGATCCTTTCCCTCCACAAAATGCCCTGCTTCATGAGTTTTTATTGCCCAGTTTGGACAAGAATTCTCACAGAACTGCTGTGGTGAGTGGTCACGATAAATAATATCGCACGGTTTCGCTACATGTACTATATGTATTATGTAACAATGCCGTATTCTAATTGCCTTTTAACAAGCATCACTTCCATGATTACAACAGGTGGTACTGTTGTTTAATTTTTCTTTTTTTGAAAATGAGTCTTGTGACACAGCATAAGAAAAACATTTGAAAAATACTGGGCACTGATATCAGATAACATTTACAGATTGACTACGAGTCTAAAGAAGAAATGACGTACGGTCAAATAGGAGAATACATTGGTAAGATAGCCAACATGCTGCTAGACTGGGGAGTAAGGCCAGGAGATCACGTGGGTCTCAGCTCCTTCAACCACCCTTACTACTTCCCTGTGGAGCTGGGCATAATGGCCGCCGGGGGAATCGTGGGACTCTGTAACCCTGCCTACACAGGTATTAGGGAGCATCTAATTCCTTCTCTCTGAAACCCTTCACTCTATTCAAAACAGTTATAAATATGCATATTGCATACCTAACACAGATTTAATAGGTCTGAATAAATCCAAAAATATATAAAGTTCAGCAAAACTTGTATCTTTCGTGATAAAATGCTAAAACCCCCTATATTCATCTTCTGTCTAGTTGATATTATCAAAAATTGCCGTTATCTTACTGCCTATTCAGCCCGTCCATTAACAAAACAATAGGTTGATACGTTTTTGAACAATATTCATTCATTATCTGTTGGGTCTGTGATCTTCATAAAGTTCCAAGCATCTGAAAAGGCAGAATTTAGGTATTCAGAACGATTCACAATTAATTGGGCTCTTCTAACATTAACGACTGACTTGCTATGTTTGTTCGGCGCTTCGCTCGTATATTATTTGTAAATAACGCTCGTGATAAAAATAAAGAGCACGGTGTGGCAGTGATTAATGTAATAAAATACACGCCAATTTTCATTATACCTGTTACCTATTAAAAGTTAAAAAATCGTTTTGTGGCTTGAGAATGACGCACTTGAATCATTTGAAACCTTTTTTCGCTGTATCAGTCTGTTGGGCGTGCTGTAGCGTGCTGTATCCTGATTAAATGTGTCACTAATTAGCTCATCTGGAGTCTGGGAAAGGTAGAAGTTAGTGAAGTTGAATGTTAAAGACACGGTTTCAGTGAAGGCTCAATGATGAATTTTGACTCAGGTCGTCTCTATATTATCTCAAAGATTCCTCTTTGTCCTAACTTAAAAGCCCAAAATAAATACCTGGTTTGGATTCCTGGCGCGATTATCGATTCTCATCTGAATTTTGAGGTCTGGTACTATAGTAACGGGTCAGAGACCATTTAATCTGAAATTTCGCTGACTTTTGTGCTTAGATTTGATGTGAAGATATCTTGGTTAAGACTGTATAATTACATTTTGTGCCGTCCCTTCAGCTCTTCAGAACAAGACTTCATTAGCAACAGCATGTAAGTGTGCTTTGTAGCGGGTTGAGATTCTACCAATCTGTGCGTAGGTATGGTATGATCCAACGCGCTGGTTGGTAGGCGTTGTGGCGTGGTATGGGTAAACAAATAGCAGTGTAGCAACTGTGGGTAATCATTAATCAAACAGCAGTGATGCAACTGTGGGTAAACAAATAACAGTGTAGCAGCAGTGGGTAACCAATTAGAATAGCAGTGAAGCAGCTCAGCATAACAGCACCATAACCTTACAATGTGAGTACCCCAACGTGGGTTTCAAACAAACGTATACCTATAAACTATAAACTGTATACCTTCTAGATGTCAAACAGCAGGCATGATTCAGCTTTATTCCCGGTGCCTTCCTTAAAAACTACCTGAACCGTTATTCTTGATACCTTAAAACTGCCTAGACCGTTATATTATTCCTGATACATTCAAGCTACCTAAACCGCTATTCCTGATACCATAGGACCTAGCCAAACTACCTAAACCTTTCTCCCTGCTCCATCAAAAACAAGTCTTGCTTAAAAAGAGATCATTAAAAAGGCCAGTCCATGCAAGAAAATATCCCGGTAGAGAAAAAAAGGGATTCCAACTCACCTAACGGAAATGGTACCGCAATAAAGCTTTGCTCCAAGTCGTAAGAAAAGCTTTCTCCATTGCTCAGTATTTTCCACAAATCGCTGAGTTCTCTCTCCTCTTCGATTGGTGAGTGGTTTAACGCTGGCAGGAGAGGCTCGCCGTTAAGCGTCACAGTGACCTTATCAGCTAGGATCTCAATAACAGCGACGTTGGGTGTACCTATCTGGAGCTCGGGTATTTCATACACCTCACTGTAACTATCATCGCTGTCAGGGGTAGACATACTGGCTGATCTTCGCGTGATATTGCCATGTTGGGTCCCCGCCAAAGCGTAGCTGGTATGCAATATCCTCATACGTGTCATACACGAATAGGGCCAGATCGCTAAAATCCAGGGTGATGGGTTCACTGTAATCAATGTAAAGGTGGTACCCTGTGTTTACTTCTGGTGGTTTGGCTGAATAGCACTGGTACATTGTATCCCAGTTGCCGCCATCACCACTTGAGCAAATGTCACTGAATCGTACGCTGGTGATATACGACGCTGAAACATATAAGAGCTTATAATGTTATTATTAAAAAAATCTCTTAGTTCTTACTAGATTAATCTCTTAGTTCTTACTATTGGTATTGGTTCCATGGGTTTTAATAAAATACTTTGTCAGTGTCAAATGACAATAGGTGAATCTTGCGGACCTATCTAAAAATCTATACTAGTATGAACAAATCATGCCAGAATAGACGCTCAGTTTTGATGATATAGTTTTACCCGTAAGCGTACAGATACTACTACTACTACTAATCTTTATGTTATTATGTTATCTAACCTGTAATGAAGGAAAGGAGTGTAGCAGCGATGATACTTCTCCAAATGATACTCCTCATTGTCTCACTCCGCCTCAGGTTACTGACTCTAGTATCATCCTAGTCCGATTACGATGAATTGTTGGGGCATTATAGTTGACCGTTGGGCGTTGGGGCAAAAGGTTGGCGACAAGTGATAGTCAGACGACAGACATATGTCAGGCATATAATATCTTTATATCATGGTTTAAGTATGGGGTAGCTCGGGCATGCTTGGAGCATAGTTGGACCAATATAATGAAGAATTGTTCGAGGAAAATGTACAGCTGAACTCGAAAAACGAAAGTTTTCAACTTAATGAATAATAAATATATAGGTAACTACCACATATTTTTTCGTTTATAATTCTAAGATCAAAATAAAAGTGTTCGTTATCTAAATAATCAGTGTCAGTCCAATGTTACAATGATTTAGCAATGATTTAGCTGGAGCAGCATCTGTACGGCTACAGTTTCGCTAATAAGTTAATAACGGGACTGTTATTAATTATTTTATTAACTCATTATGAGGGTAATTGTAGGCGTGTATTAGTTTGTATGGGTAATAAATAATTAGTTACGATCACACACAACCTACTTCATTCAGTACGTTTTATTGCTTTAAAAACAAGCAGTAGGAAACACTCCGATACGCGAGCCTAAAAAACTAAGAAACACACTTGTGCAATGTGCACCAAAAGGACAGTAGTAGTATAGAACACACTTGTGCACCAAATCTCTGCAAATGTTGCAGTTCAATTTTGCCTTTGCACGCCGCCACGTTCCTAACAGGCTATTGTGAAGCCGGAGACTTCATGAATATCACTAGACAGGTATCTGGGGGTAAATAATATTCCGTGCTTCCCATGAGCTCTCTGAAAATAGTAATAGCCATTGTGTTCACTTATATTCTACCTCGGAGCTAAGATAATTGCATGATTAGTGAGCAGATTTCTGAGAATGTAGATAAGGCAGGCACCTGAGAAACGTAGTACAATAGCCATTTAGCCAACTGCAAGGTGGGTTCGAATTGAAACCTTCGCTAAAATAGTTTGAAAATCAGTGCCTAAGAAGGTGATGGATCGTTAGATTTGAATATTCAAATCAAACAATCCGGCACCTTTATTTAACATATTCATCCCCCCCTCTCTAAGAAAAGGGGGGACGATGATTTTGGGTCAGATAAGGTAGGTGGGGAGTTGCCCTAATTGCAATAATTCGGGGGAATAAGGGGGATTGGGATCTGGCAGAAGAATTTTCAAAATTTAATATGAAAATCCTATTTCCGAAATATTTTTTCTCAGGCCCCTTGGCTTCTGAGGGCTGCGCCCCCAGGCCAACGCTCTCCTTTTGTAAGACTGCCATAAGTGCCGTATCACTGCAATGCTTATGGTATGATTCCTTGACATTTGACTATGTATTTGAGAAGTGTCACTTCATATCTTTATAGATTAATTGACATTATAATTGAACTTCATTACTGATTACCTTCATTAGAAATATTATATGTTAAAACTCAAAATTGACTGAATTATTTGTCTGACTTGCTATGTAAGCCACATTTCATAGTTAACGTACTTTGTAAACAATTCAATGGAAATATCTTAGCCATACCTATTCAGAGCTTTCTCGGGAGAAATCAAGAGAGATTCTTTCAGAAATTTTACTTTTATCGGTATACTTACTGAAATTACAGAATTTGCGAAACAGTAAGTAATACAAACAATAAAAGCATCTAAAACAAACCACAGTCATATAATATCGGACTGAACTGTTTCAATTAACCTGCACTAATCAATTAAAACTAAACAAAACAATCGATGCTTACCATAATCGAGTGTTGTTATAAAGTTTGAATAAACAAAAAGAGAAAAGATGATCACGGGGGGGGGGGAGTTAATTATCATTCATAATTACTTTTATTTGAACATATTCATTCCAATAAACGAGTAAACATAATGATGATAGAATATTATTTTTAGTAGAAGGATACCAGCTAATTAGAATTTATTATAATAACATGTTTTTCTCATCTATTTCCTCCTCGAATTGGTCACCATTGTTTATGATTACTTGAACAGGACCAGAACTAGATAAGCTACTGCAGACTGCTGACATATCGCGGATAATTGGACATCCCAAGAACAGTTCAGATATCAAGAACTCTGCCAAACGACTTGGACTCCCTGATCCAATTGATAAGACTGGCTCAGAATGCCCCTCGATGTGGAATGTGGATCTTGAGTTTGAAGAATCTTATCGTTCATTAACACTAACAGATAAATTGGTGTTGGGGACATAGATCCAACAAGCTAAAGATCAAAATGTTTGTATATGATAAGAATAAATACTAGATATATTCAAGTAACTTCTCATTACAGATATATGTGATATGTTGGAGGCTAGCAAGCACTATTCCAGCGAGATACCCCGCCTAGACATGAGTATACACGACACGTGCGCACTGTTCTTCAGCAGCGGAACCACGGGTTTCCCCAAAGCCGTGGAGATTACTCACGACAACTTCGTGAGCCAATGCATGATCCTGGACGACCCAAGTGCGTTCAACTTCAACGAGGATTCAGTTAATGTGAGTATTATATCGATATCCACATATCTAGCGTGAGCGTCATACTCTAAACTCTTGAAAATTTAAATTATGTTACTTCGTTATATCAATAATCAGTGATAATTTGACGCGTTACCAAAGTCACGTGACACGTTCTTCTCAACGCTGAACCTCCGTTCCCAGAACGGTTTCCTGCCTCTGTTTCACGTGTTTGCCAGTACTGTCGGTTTCCACATACTCCAGAAGGGGGCTACCACTGTAAACTGCGACGGATTCGCACCCCTCTCCTTTCTTGAGACCATGCAGAATTACAAGGTATTTGCACTATATAATGAGTAGAGATTTGGTTTCCTTTCCAGCTCGGGTTCGTGCCCTTATTCCACCTGTGGGGGAATGCGGTCAGCAAGTCCGTCCTGCAGAAGGGAGCCCTGACTGTCAACTTGAACGGATTTAGTCCTAACAACTTTCTAGATGCTATCCAGTGTTACAAGGTATCATATCAAATATCCATCAAAATGTTTCTATGAAGTTCTATGCACATTGTGATTTGCAAATTTCAAGCAGTGATATTTATCTTTGAGGTTCCAAATTAACCTTACTTTATACTTATTTTCTTTTCACTGGTGCTTACTCACAACTCTACCATACGAACATTTTGCATGCCACTCGTTGTCTGACCTTAATCCAAATACAGACTCTGCTAGTCGGGGCGCGTGCGCAAGGATCTGACAACGTCTGACAACATATTGACTCCCTGCAGGTGACCATGGCAACAGTGGTTCCTCCCATCATGGTATTCCTGGCTAAGCACCCCCTGGTAGACGAGTACGACCTCTCCAGTCTGACGGACTTGCTGTGTGCAGCGGCACCTCTCTCACAGCAGCTGGAAGATGAAGTGCACGCCAGACTCAGGAATGACAACCTCAGCTTCAGACAAGGTACCTTTCTGTGAAGTGCAAGCTGCGCTTTAATGAATTGTATTGACAAGAACTGCGTGTAAATTTATCATTGATGGTTGTGGAAATCAGAATTTCAGAAACAACTACTACAATCCTGTGGCTTTAGTAACAGCTGAGCGATCCATCTATACTCTACAGAAACTATCAAACTGCATTGTGATCGAATGACATGACCGTGTTTCCAGGGTACGGTTTATCAGAAACAACAGCAGTCTCACATCACAGATCCAGGAACAGACCCAAGGGTGGCTCCATAGGGTCTCTGGCTCGAAACATGGAAGGAAAGGTAGTTTTTAGAACCGTTAATTCTATGAATATGCATATGATCTTCAAGGTATTTAATGGCAATAAAATAAAATAGCTTTATTACTGACCTTTTTTGATATCATAATTCTTATTACTGTTCAGCATGTATTTTCCAGAATTTCTCCAAAACAACCCACGCATATTTACGTAAACTCAGAAATCTAAATTTTGTTGACAGATTTTGATTTAAGAGTATAGTTGACAATAGGTTGGCAATAGGTTGGCAATAGGTTGTTTTTGGTCGTTAGCTCTCAAAAAGTTATATCTAATGCCCTCTCAATAATGAATCCTCATGCTCCAGGTAGTTAACCCTGAGACAGGGAAGGAGTGTGGGGTAAGGGAGGAGGGTGAGATATACATCAGAGGACCCTGTATTATGAGGGGCTACTACAACAACCCCACCGCCACCACAGGTACAATTACATTGTGTAGGACAGTATACACTATACAATGTGCATTGTGTAGACTATACAATGTACATTGTGTAGACTAATAGAGGACATTATACACTATACAATGTACAATATCACCGTTCTGTAAATTTCAGAGAGTATCGGGGTATGTATCACAACACAGTTATAGTATACACTTCACACTGTAAATGTAAGTGGTTACGTTGGTGTTGCAGTTGAAAATGGTATATTAAAGGGGGATTCAAAGGTTTTAATATGAAGCTTTTAAGATAATATTTCGATTGAATTTTTCCTACAGAAACCATGACGGAGGATGGCTTCCTAAAGAGCGGGGATATTGGTTACTATGATGAAGATGGGGACTTCTACATTGTGGATAGACGCAAGGAACTCATCAAAGTTAAGGGCTTCCAGGTAATCAGATAACTCACACTATCCCCGCTTAATATTTGGGATTGATTGACGTTTAAAGTGTGACACGAGTGACCTTTATGCTCTTTTCAATGGGGCTGGCAAGTATAGGAGCCCCGAAAAAACTGCAAATTTGAGACCTCTCATACTCAGAATCCTTCGAATATTGGGTTTACCAAAGGTGTGGGCTCGATGATTCTGCGCTAGGCCTATGATTGGAGGAAAACCCATGTTTAGGAGGCTTTCGGCTCTGGCAATATAAGCATCTCAATATTGAGTTTTTAGCCCGTGTATCCAAAACGGATACAGGGGCTCCCATAACTTGCCACCCCCATTGACTGAATATATTACTATTTTCTATTGATTGAATTGTTCTCTTTCTTATTGATTGAATAGAGCACAACAAACCCCCTCCGTATCGACCAGGTAGCCCCTGCTGAGTTAGAAGCCCTACTATTGGAGCATCCCAAGGTAGCTGACGTTGCTGTCATTGGTATACCGGATGAAAGGGCTGGCGAGCGTCCCAAAGCCTTTGTGGTGCCCCGTCAGGACGTGAAGTTATCAGCCAGTGACGTGATAGAGTTTGTAAAGGAGCACGTTGTGGAGTACAAGGTACCGTCAGAGGTGGAGTTTACTGATGTCATTCCCAAACTAGCGAGCGGGAAAATACAGCGGAAAGTACTGCGTTTAAAGGAGGAGGAAAGACGTAAGAAGGAACTATGATGTATCTTAGTTAATGAATTTTACCATGAGTTTAATCAGTTTAATCGTAATTAATTTTTCATTGCTTGGTCTACAGAACCACCATCAAATTAAAGACTTTGGGATTGACAACAGCGTTTATTTCTGTATTAATTATATCTTTCAAGTTTATTTACGTGCGTTTTTAACGGGTTCAGATGCGTTTTAACATTCATAAACAGAAATTTCATTTGATACAGCTATTGTTTTTAAACGGTGTGAGCCTATTCTAGATTAATAACTAAACTTTTTTTTATTCTTTAACTTATCTATAGTGCTGGTTTTTATCTTTATGTTAGAGCAACAGAATTAGGTACTGAATAAATTTTCTAATGTGTGTGTTCCTAAATCCTGTTTAGAATTTGTTGTTAATTGTTTTGTAATTTCTAAGAGTTTATTGATTTCCAAAAAATATTCTTATCATTCGTTTACTTCTAAGCATTCTAAGTTGCCAATTCGACGTTATCATTGTGTTTTGATAAACCTTTTTCACGCTTCCCCTTATAATCAAGAAATTGTGACATATTGTGGCAAATAAGTGCGACGTGTAGCATGTCGTAAATGTAACGCGCGCACTTTGCCAAAGTTAATCCATGGCGCTGCACGCGCGTTTTTATGCTGCGCTTGCGCTTTTCTATCTTGTAGAATTGAGAAAAATCTTCAGATTAACGAATATCCCAGACACGTGTCCGGTGTCGGATTCCGATCCGCTGTGGAGTCATGAATTGTATGCCACTGTCGACTTTTGGACAGATTTAACTGTCCACTAAAGAGTTCACTCCTCAGTGGGCTGCCATTTTAGTCCAACAATCGGCACCGCCAAATTCACATCCGTACCAATTCGGGCGTACTACAGTCCGGGAATCACTGCGACCACCTGCAAGGCCCTTTTTAATCAGTCACTATGCTTTGCCCAGAGTCTCTTCGAGTTTTTTGCCGTGAGTTCCGGAATGTCCGCCTGACTCTGTTCGGACGGTTTGAGGCAGCCCAGCAGCCATGAATTTGCGGGAGGATCAATTCTATGTGATCCTTTTGATTTCTTGAACAGTCATGAGTCTTACAATTGGTGAGAAATCAGTTCACGTGGCAAAATAAAACTCAAGAAATAGCTGGGATAACCAAACGTATGGTTAACAAATAAAAAGACAAGTTGTAACATCTATACTACTGAGTTTCTGATACATTCAGCATTCTTATCAGGAACTAATGAACTATGTCCTGTGTATGTGAGAGTATGTGACACATATCTACAGGGTTGATATTAACAGCAGATGAAATGTAAATAACTTTCAGTAAGGGCACTAAAAATGTTTAAAAGTTTAAATCGAGTCCAACGTAAACAGTCCTTGAACCTGCAGTGGTACCGCAGTAATGGTGTCACATGTGAAAAGTTTGCTGACATCTGAGCTATCCTTGATGTAGGATATAGTCTGCCACATAGACTCATTGTTCAGCACATGGTATCTGATCACTTGGCAAGGTGATCCCATCACTTTGGAAGGAGATCCCATCACTTAGCCAGGAGAGGTCCCAGTTCCCCACACTTCTCCCCCAGACACTCGTCTCTGAACTCCCTGAGTGGCGAGTAGAGGATGAAGACCGGGGCCAGCACCCCTACCACACACCCCACTACCACATCTACCACGTGGTGGTAGTGGTCCTGGATCCGGGTCAGGGCTACGTAGGCGGCAGAGGCCAGGAGGAGGACCGAGAGGAGGAACCGGACTGAGAATAACCTGGAGAAGACGGGTGAGTGAAGGGATTCGAGAAGTTAGAGATAAGATGCATGAAACAAAAATTCCAATAACCATGAGTTTCGAAGAAATATAATAAGGCATTCAAAATTAAAATTAAAAATTTTTAGGCCATTGGTCAACATATAGAAATGTTATTCGATCTTCCCTAGGCCTAGGCCACAACCACACTAACCTCTGTTTAGCAGCAGTATCCATGTAGTAAAGCAGGAAGCTGCAGGTTGCAGCTGCGTAGAAGGCACTGAGGGTGTGTCCGCTGAAGAAACTGGAGCAGAAGTAGGTGATGCGGCGGGCAGTGCACACCTCAGTAGTCCACAGCATGGAGTAGGGGTCCTCACCTCCTTGGGGAAGCAATAGGTGGAATTACATGAGGTAAATGCACGGGGAATGTCAAGTTAAAGTTTCGATACAATTACAAGAGATGATAGTTAGTTAGAGACTTCCAGTTCCAAGTTTCGACTGAAAACTTGCCAGGAACACTTTAATCCCAGTCAACATGATTTCAAAATTTTTTTTCAGAACATTTCATTCAAGTAATGAGAATAATTTGCTAACTAAGGACTGTAAAGTGTAAAATGTACCTGCCAGCTGAGTGATGAGGGTCATGTTAGGCTGGCACACAGCCAGAAAGCAGGGTCTCAGTTCCCCAGCATTGTGCTTGATGAAGCCCAGGAAGACCAGGGTCATGAGGTAGCCCAGGAGAATGTAATACCCCGTGTAGAGCAGCCGGAATATCTTCATGTCTACGATGTAGAAGAGTCTGTCTCCCAGATTTATTAGCACCTGGTGAGAGAATACGTGAGATTGTTATTTCTGAGATTGAAACTCTAAGTGAGATAAATCGATTTTAATGAAGTCCTGTTTGATAAACTGTGTTCCTAGGTTGGAAGCATAGGATCTGTAGAGTGAGACAGAAGGTATTACCTGATTGACTTTGGAGGGTCTGAGGAATGAGAAGAGGAGAAGGCAGAGAAGAGTCAACACACCATACACTGTCAACTCTATCGTGTGCTTCACTTGCTCGGGCTTGTAGGGCCACTGACATAATGATATCAAATAACAGGATTGCGATTGCAATTAATTTAGCAACAATTATTAAATTTTCATGAGGATCGTCATCAATATTACCATCTCACAGTGATGCCCCAGCTGAGTAATAATTCCCATGGAATGTATTTAAAAAACTCACTGCAATTCCAATTTCATTTCATAACTGCACATCAACTCACTGAAATGTAAGGATCGTTGAGCCTGAACTCAGTACAGTGTGTCCGCATGTGGATGTAGCCCTTGATAGAGAGCGGGACAAAAGCTGCCGTCCCGAGGATAAACACTGCAGAGAGCAGACAGAAACTAGGGTTTAGCTTTATCTCCCTTCGTTCAAACATCTAAAGGATGAGATTTGTTTATAATATTAACCAATGTTATGGGAGGAAATCAAATGGTGGTTGATGTAAGAGTGCAAACTGAAATGTAAACAACAACAGCTGCACTTCAAGTTCAAGCTCCTTGAATCATATTGAAAATTTAAGAAATCAGATCATTTGTAATTGGTTTTGCTTTTTATGGCACAAAATGAAGCACTTGTTGAAAAAGCAATGCCCAGTTCTGAAAAATATACACGGGTGCCAACAGAGTAAAGGTACTACTGCTATAGAGGGTATAGAATAGAATACAGGAGGCAAATGAAACTGTAACACATATAATACGTACTGATATATACGTAGTGAACTGTAATATATGTGATTGACTACATAGTGACTGTATACATAGTTATTGTGTAGTGTGTAAACTTGTATTCCATACGTATTCAGTAGCCTGTAAGGCGGGTTAGGCTTTTGGAATGGACTTACAATAATAAAAAAAAAGTAACAATAAATGTTACCAAATAAGTAATAGCGAGTAACGTAGACACTATGATTAAGTTAAATAACTAGCTAAGAATAAAAAGCAACACAAACAAAAGACCCTACTGTTTTATATCTACACCCCATTTCACCTGAGGTCTGAGATTGACAACGCAGAGAGAGCAGCCAGCAACACAATCACAGATAGTACCGAGCCTGAGTCCAGGTCGCAGCAGAAGTGAGTGCAGGTCAAACACGTGTCCCATATGAGATGAGGGAGGAGGAGATTTGAGAATTGATGTGAGCAGGGGAGGAGTCCAGAGGAGTAGAGAGATGAGCAGGGGAGGAGTCGAGAGGAGAAGAGAGATGAGTAGGGGAGGGGTGAGGTGAGATGACTCAGAGAGTATCTCAGGAGGGGGAGTTGAGAAGTAGGAGAAAAACTAGAGAAAGTTGAGCCGTGAGATGAGTAGATTCGGGAGATGCTTTGACACTGGACCTGAGGGAGTGGGATGTGAGGAAGAGCTTGCTCAGTCACGTGACTTGCAACACTAGTGTCACGTGTCACGATCACGTGACTCATGAATCTGTAGCTGGGATTGGTCGAATGTCAGAGGGAAGGGCTACACGTGAGATTTAAATCTTAAAAACAGGGATCAGTGGAAATGAAGATCATGAGAATGTGCTCAAATCCTATTTTGAGATGGGATCAGACAGATTTGATGGCTAAATATTTTCCAAATATTCCAATCGAATGCAGTTAGCATGAATGCGCGTTGGATTTAGTTGAGTACACTCAACTGCAGGTAAAGTTGCTTGATATGATATCAGGAATCTTAATCTTATGCAATGAGTGCTTACTGCTAACAGGGATGTAATAAGAATGCAAATAATGCAGTGACGAACTGTAGGAATAGGGCCACAGTTAGGTGAATAGTAGAAACAGACTATATAGTGACAGGTACTCACATAGACAGCGTTCCTTCTTTGGTCCTTTATGCGGCGTAACATCTTCTTAACCAGTTTCTCTTAAAGAGGGCTGACAATGGCGATTCAAAAGGGTTAATTCCTGCTGAGAGACGTTAACAGAACAGATAGAATAATCATTAATCATGGCAGAAATTTCTTAGTAGAAGTGATAATTTTCTCATAACCATGGTGCAGGATACCAGCAGAGATACATGTGCTTCATTCATCATCTCGTTGAGTGAAAGGGAAACAAGTGTCATGGAGTTTGGGCAAATAACTTAACTGAATATAGTTATAAATCGTTGTATATAAAGCACATCGGAATTTAATAAACACACAAAAGTTTCACCAAGTTTAATTACTAGCTAATAAGAGTCGACGTTTTGATACAATAAGATTTAAAAACCTAAAGAAGTTTGAGACTCATACAATAGATCTAAGGAATTTCAAGCGACCACAACTCTTCTAATTTTAGATATTTTATGTTTCCTAGTTATTCAGGATTATTTCAGTTCGGAGGATAAGTATTAAAATCTTTAGACTTCAGGATGTGTTGCCTAGGAAGGGCTGTGGATGCCGTATGTCATGGAATCTGCCCCTCTAACCCTGGAACCATCCATGTCACAGTAGATGGTGTTGAACATCTCATGAGTCTCTAGCTCTGGGGAGGTCTTGGAGAACTCAACGGCTTCGTCTACTTCTATCCTACAGTCCTTCTCAATTTCCTGGGGGAGGACAAGGTAGACCAGAGAAGAGGCAGAGACCACAATTGCTTCATATCATGGAACAAATACACGGCGAATATTCATATCACTACAGGGTTTAGAAGTGGAGTAAAATTGAATCTCCGAGATTTAGGAATGCACCCCAATTTAAGGAGCATGTAAATTTTTTTAATCAAGAATGTACCTTGATCTCTGCCTCAGTGGCGAGCTCCCCATCAAGCAGGAATGACTTGAGCATGACAATGGGGTCCTTTGTTTTACGGACTTCCTGAACTTCATCTCGAGTACGGTAGCTGAGTGAAATATCCCGGGAGTTTTAGTGACATGTTTGAAAATGTATCAGTCAAGAATTGGAATTTGAAAGCACTGAAATTGAATCAAGTTCGTTGAGGAATAGGTCAAGAATTGGAATTTGAAAACACTGCAATTGAATCAAGCTGAGGAATAGAGTAGAGGTCTAAAAGTCACGTACCTTGTTCCAGGGTCACTCATGCTGTGTCCATAGTATCGGTATGTTTCCACTTCAGCTACAACTGGGCCCTGACATGACAATTTGGTAAGAAAGTATAAATATCGTATATTCAATGTGACCAGCATGGCCCCGTCCCTTCAGACATTAAAAAACAAATCTTGCAAGGCAGCAAAATGCACCAACCGGGATTCGAACCCGGGTCGAGTGAATGGGAATCACTCATGCTACCCCTACACCATTGGTGCTGATGACGACAATGATTCTTTTGTGGTGTGATAATGGTTTTAGTCAATTCCGTGCGTACCCAAGATATAGTTGAAAACGTCAATGGTAAAAACTGTCCCAACTCCCACCACATAATTCCAATCGGTATCATTTACCAGGAAATAAAATATGATGAGATAAAATTGATTAATTATTCTGAAATTTGCATGAGAACACGTACGTTAGACTCATCTCATAAATCACAGCATCTCTAATAATTTCTACACAATTTTCCCAAGAACGTACGTGAGCGTTGTAAAACAATTTTGAATTGTTCAGATAAATGTCGTCGCGCGCTACGTAAACTAAATCTTAATTGGGAGTAAAATTTTAATTTACTCGTTGATTATGAGCCAATTAAGGATTTTGTAATGAAATTGTGCCAAATATTTTTATCTGAGTACAATAGAATTCTGGAAAGAAGCTGTGAGCCATGATGACGAATGGATGAAAAGTGCAATTGATAAAGATCCATAAAGCTAACATCAGCTATCGATTTAAATATGACACTATCAATCGATTTAAATATGGAAAAGAATATAAATTAACCAATAATTGGCCACAGTTGAAAAGATGATAGAGGAGAAAATGTCAGCATGATGTCAAGCATCATAATGCAAAATGCACCAACCGGGATTCGAACCCGGGTCGAGTGAATGGGAATCACTCATGCTACCCCTACACCATTGGTGCTGGTGATTGAATAAGAATCTGAGCATATTCAATCTTAAACACTGAAAATGAATAGACCAGAACACCTGTTCCTGATTTTACTTACATTTCCAGCTCTCATCCAGTCTGCAACAGATTTGGTGAAGTCTCTTACAGCCAAGATGTTCATGCCGTCAATCTAAAAAGGGGACAAGTATTGACTCGAGGTAAGATATTAACAACTGACATACACATGATCAGTGAACACGTAACAGAGTAACAGTGAATGTCCTTACTCACTGACATTATAATGACTTAAAGAGGTTTAACTATTAACTATGTGATGCACTTTAATCAAATATAAAATCTTTAATAATAATCATGTATGAGTTACCTTGATTCCA
Source organism: Beroe forskalii (assembly GCA_011033025.1). Classification (NCBI taxonomy): domain Eukaryota; kingdom Metazoa; phylum Ctenophora; class Nuda; order Beroida; family Beroidae; genus Beroe; species Beroe forskalii. Next base: position 43,577 of record WFMF01000310.1, on the reverse strand, counting down.
GGAACACTATCGCCCCTTGTGTAGTAGTGAGGGTTAGCTGCCGCCCTCACATCACTCGTACCCATGCCGTAGTGATTGTTCTCACACGTAAACATGCACGGAGATTTGAACAGGGCAGCCAAGTTAAATGCCTCAAATATCTGCAATAATATTGCATCAGTCAATAGCTATGAAAATTTAATATTGAAAGAAATCTTCAGAAACAACCAAGTTTGTAGAAGAAACTGTCTATACCGCTAGAATAAGAACCTGAACCTGGAATTCTCTGGAAGTGTCTTATCAATTTTTTGAAATCAAGCTTACGTGAGAAATTACAAAGCAGAGGTTTTCGCCGAGGAATTAAATTTCATCAAAAGTTCAATTGTTAAGAAACTCTGGTTCCGAATCTAAACTCATGCATCGATCAGGCTCATTTTAGAGTCTCGTACCCATCGTAACAATAAAACAATATTTTATGACGAATTGACAACAGACAAAAACATTTCTCAAGATCTATTCTTAGCCTCATCAAGTCCATGATTACAAGTTGACAGTACCTGTCCCTGGTTGGCAGCTCCATCCCCGTAGAGTGCAATGCAGACCTTCCCATCCTCCTTGTAGGAGTGAGCGAATGCTATGCCAGCCCCTACTGGCACCTGGGCCCCCACTATCCCATTCCCACCGTACAACTTGTCTGTGTACATGTGCATGCTGCCTCCCTTGCCTTTAGAGCACCCGCCACTCCGGCCTGGGAAGGGGTTGATGCTAAAAGGGTAGGTCACTGCGGCCTGGGAAGGGGTTAAAAAGGGTAGGTCACTGCGGCCTGGGAAGGGGTGAATGCTAAAAAGGGTAGGCCACTTCGGCCTGGGAAGGGGTTGATGCTAAAAAGGGTAGTTCACTGGGTATAACAAATAGGGGAGGGGGTAAGAAATGGGAGAGGCTACTTCATCCAAATATGACGGCAATTTACAACTCTGCTCAAATGACTCGAACATATTACTAGATGACGTAGTTTACCTGTTAGCTCAGCAATGATAGCCTTGGCAGACACGCCTCTAGTATAGGCCCACCCGTGGTCCCTATATGCTGTGATGATACTGTCAGTGGGCGTGATAGCAGCTTCCATCCCGACACACACTGCTTCCTGAAATGAGTCTTTTGAATGGTTTGGAACATTGCCAAGGTCAAAGTGACATGTATGAGTATGCATAAATTGGTCGCAGTGGTGGTGGGAGAGCAGATTCAATTAATAGATCGTGAGTACAAGAAGCATCTTTTTAGCAACGAATCATGAATGTTTCCCTGTCGGAAGTACACTATTTCACCTGTCCACTGTACAGATGAAGGAAGCCCCTGATGAGCTTAGCCTTGTACAAAGCACTAGCACTGGTCTCCATTCTTCTGATAATAGTCATGTCCTTCAGGTACTTGAGACCTTCATCTCTGGTGAGGGTAGCAGTGGTGGGCAGAGAGATGTCGAACTTGTGCAGCGGGCATTCCTGCAAGGGATATGAGTATAAACTATTATTACAGAAAATAAGTTATATATAGCGTCGACAGTCAAGAAACACGTCATGCGATATTCAGTGTGATTTCCCTACTTATAGCACTTCACTAGTACCACGTACCGGTAGGTCGAATGTAGCCTGGCTAGCTAGACTCCTGGAGAGCGTAGGTCTGACAGAGTTCACTGCTTGTCTCAACATCCTAGCTCAGCAGAGAGTTAGGTTATCATAGTAACGGGAGATAACTATAAGAATAGAACTTTTCCTAACGATCACTGCAAACAAATCATTGATTTTCCATAATTTTATTGGTATCCTGAATTGGAAGAGTTTCAATGTTTTTAGCATAGGAATATGCATAAGATGCCTCACTTTTCGGGGAATCCATTTTCAATAACAATTAAGGGTTCAATTATGTGAATTGAATATAAGAATGGAAAAGTATGATTAGTGATTAGGGAGACACTGAAACACGTTATGATCGCATGTATACATGTATAAAACTTTCTTAAATACAAATAATTAATAAACCGTCAAAAATACATTTCAAAATATACATTAAACTGTTTTTCCGGAGATTTTATGATAAATAATAAATACATCACATCAATATCGATAAAGTTAAAATATTATACCATTTTAATTTATACTCAAATAAATCAAAAATCCCGATTAAATGTTTATTGCTTTTAATAGGAGGAGAGATAAATTTAACTTTTTCATTTTCAATTTATCTTATTTACCTCTACTATTAGAATTTGGTAAAACAGCACAACTTAATGAGTCATATATTCCCAATTAACTCCAGAATTTCAGATGTTCTTCTTATTTCAACTTCCTGAGTTCATGCTATCTCCTCCTCACCCTTCCTCACCCCTTCCCTCCTCACCCCTCCTCACTTCATTCTTCACCACTTTACTCCTCAGCTCCTCATCCCTTCTCTCCTCACTCCTCAGCTCCTCATCCCTTCTCTTCTCACTCCTCAGCTCCTCACGACTTCTCTCCTCAGCTCCTTTCTCTTCATCCTTTTCCTCCTCACTCCTCCTCTCATAATTCGTTACTCCTCCTCCATCCCTCTCTTCTCAATCCTCTTTCAGAAGACACTTCTCCTCCTTCTCAAGTACAGTATTCGCCTCCACTTTACTTCCTTTCTTCCTCCTTTCGTAGGGTAGTCTCAGGTAGACCACTATCTTAAACACGTTCTGAGCAAGCCACACACAGTTCGGTACGAGATAAGCCACTGCAGTCAGGTGCCACCATGGCGCCAAACTCAGGATGAAGTCAAGCAGGGACAGTTCCTGCGGGGAAGGAAAGTATGTTGAATATGTAAGGGGCAAAGTATTGTGTCTACATTGGTGTCTAAATTGGTTGAAGTGATTATGAACTTGCTTTGAGAACAATGGCGATTTGCCGGTATGTATTGTATTGTATTGTATTGTAGGTTCCCCAAACTCAGAAGTAAGGGGGACAGTACCCTTAAGGGCACTGCCAGCACTGGGGCCACGGGACACCACTTATAGCGACGGCAAGTTGCCACTGGTACCCACTGGGTGCTCTGGCTTTATTGGGAACAGCATTTCAGTGACATTGGCTTGGTGAACTTCACTGAGCAATGGGGGTCCGGGTGTTAGGCCAGACAAGCCGCCTTTACTGCTGCACACTACAGTTTGAGTCAACTATATCTCTGTCCAAAGCACAGAAAATAGATTTACTCTCTCTGTCCACATTGCCATGGGTCGGTCAAAAAGTCATAAAGGTAAGTGTAGTTTTGAAGGCGTGAGCTGGGTTGCCTTCGGTAACATAAGTGTATTTAAAAAAGTGGTACGGATTTCATTTTGAGTGGTGATTATCGAAATGTCAGGACCTCCTGCTCTCCTTCCATTATTTTCTTGAATCAGCTGGTGTATCGTCGTCTTTTATTATTATTACCTTGTGTAGGTGTGCTTCTACGTTTGTTAGTTTTGTGAGATAGTGTTCTGTTGGGGGGAAAGGCTTCTTTTTGTTATTTGTGGCTTTCTTTCAAAATATTGGTGTTGTTGAAAAATTTTATCATTTTGTTGATTAGATGACTACTTTGCAGATCGTCAATGCTATCAAATTGGTATTTGTTGAATATTTTTCTTTTTCTTTTATAGCTGAAATAAGAGCATTTACACAGTATATGATGCGCTGTTTCTAGGCAGTTCTCTTCCCAGTTGTAGTCAACGTTTCATTACTTCTGTACAGTATTCACAGTGTTCATTATAACTCTGTTTTGTTTTTTGTCATGTGATAGTTTAGTTTGTTATGATTGGATAATATTTTAATTAAAGTACTTATTTTCTCATAGTTTAGTGTTAAGATTTTGTTTGTCATTTTATTTGTCCTGTATTTATAAGCTTTAACTAAACCAGATGTAAGTATCTTAGCCTCACAGCTTATATCACTATATATAAATCTGCTTTCTATTGATCTATGGTAGTGTTTGTTAATGATATTAATAAATGTTGTGAATGGTGCTTTATTATATAGCGGATTTGATACTTGTTTTAGGGAACCTTTCTTAGCAAGGTAGTCAGCTATTTCATTTCCTTCATGACCTTCGTGGCCAGGTATCCAGTTGAGATTGACTGTGTTATTTCCTCCCAGCTCATTAAGTGAGTTATGGCACATTTTTATTAATTCATTTTTGTATGTTTGTTCATTAGAGACTTAAGTACTGCTTGTGAATCTGAGTAGAATTCGATATTTAAATTACTTAAGTTTTTGTTTCGTATGATTTCGCTAGCTTTCCATATGGCAATTGCTTCTGCTTGGTAAATGCTGGTGTGTGTTGGGAGTGGTTCTGCTACCTCATTTATTTCTTCTTCACTGAATGTTATACCGATTCCTGTGTTGCCTTTTCATTTTTTGACCCATCTGTGAAGATTAGAAGGTTTGATTACATTCTTTCACTTGTATACTGTCCCTGTTTTCAATGTTGATTTTGTATGTTTTGTTTAAGATTGAGAAAGGACTAATTTTGTCTGAAATTGGATTTGGGTCAATTTTATCACATTTTTTAATTTCCAATCAATTATTTCTTGTGTTGATTGTATTTTTTTTCATTTTTATAGTTATTCATGTTCCAGTGTCTTTCAGTCTTGAGAGTTAATGCTCTTTGTAAAGCTGTTTCTTCTAATTTTAACTCAATTGGTTATATTAAGGAGTAAATTTAGGAGTACTTTGGGAGTGCTAGTTTTACACCTTGTTATCATATGTTGTGCCATAGTTTGTATAGGAGTTATTTTAGCTATTTGTGATTTTGTTAGGTTCATTGCCCAAACATTGCCCAAACATTGCCGGTATGTTTCATTAGAAATAAAGTAACTTAACTCTAATAATAATGTGCGTATGTACATCGTGCGTATGTACATCGTAATATCGTACAATATACAGTATACACATTGTTTATGCATATCAAAACTACAAATTGTTGCCGTTGAAAAGTTTCCAACACACGAACATTTAACAGCAAACAGTTGAAAGAAGTGGTTTGACAGGATGCTGCTGTATTGACTATTATAGCGTGTATTAAAGGCATTCATATGAAACTCATGTATACTGCATAGTATTTAGCGTAAGTGTCGAAGGGTAATACAAGTTCGAATAATAATAACCGTAACATAACGAGTGCATGTAAGTGAATAGTTCATGTGCAATGAGCTCATTATACACAGTATACAAGCACATACGATAGACCGCCCAGATTTTCACTTCATTGTTTTCGTTAGAGCCTCCTTTGCGGGAGGTGAGCCTAGCCCCGAGGTACTGCAATACGGGGAAGACTCGTGGTCCGGCTGAAGCAAGCTCCACATCCGAGACCAGTTGCCAAAAATCAATTTAATATTGAAGCTACTCGATGAGTAGCGTATCAGATATTAAACTGATAAGAACAGATACTACACTTGATCTTAGCCAAAAGGCCGAGAAGCGATGGCATGAGAGGAAAATAGGAGACTATACGGATCAAGAAAAATATTACCTTGTGTTTTATATTGTTCGACTTCATTTATCAAAAAGTTTCAAAGTTTCTTACAAACATCCATGAAAAAAGCAATTTGTCCTTTTCAAACGTTATATTTATCATAATTTAATTTTTTCTAAACGCGGTAACAACGTTCCAATCGAATTACACATTTTCCACCCCCCGCAGAACTGCCACCGATTCACTAGCATGTCATTCAAGGAAGCCCGGGAATCAACTCTAGTTAGGTTATCACAGCATCAAGATCTTGCTAAAGCGATAGCGGAGAGATGCAAGGGTAATACAAGTTCGAATAATAATAACCGTAACATAAAGAGTGTATGTAAGAGAATAATTCATGTGCAATGTATTCCTAGTACATTTGGGGACCACACCATTCTTCACTGCATTGTTTTCGATAAAGCCTCCCTTGCGGGAGGTGAGCCTAGCCCCGAGGTACTGCAATACGGGGAAGACTCGTGGTCCGGCTGAAGCAAGCTCCACATCCGAGACCAGATGCCAAAAATCAATTTAATATTGAAGCTACTCGATGAGTAGCGTATCAGATATTAAACTGATAAGAACAGATACTACACTTGATCTTAGCCAAAAGGCCGAGAAGCGATGGCAAGAGAGGGAAATAAGAGAGTATATGAACCAAGAAAAATATTTCCTTGTGTGTAAGATTTTTCGAATTCATTCATCAAAAAGTTTCAAAGTTTCTTACAAACTACCATGAAAAAAGCAATTTGTCCTTTTCAAACGTTATATAGATCATAATTTAACTTTTTTCTAAACGCGGTAACATCGTTCCAATCGAATTACACATTGTCCCCCCCCAGAATTGCCACTGATTTACTAGCATGTCATGCAAGGAGAACCGGGAATCAAAGTAGTAATGTTAACACAACATACAATACATCTTGCAAAAGGCTAGCGGATATCTGCAAGTTGATTACAAGTTGAAGTACAATAGCACATGTGGGGACCTCACTAATCATCACATCATTGTTTTCGTTAAAGCCTCCCTTGCGGGAGGTGAGCCTAGCCCCGAGGTACTGCAATACGGGGAAGACTTGTGGTCCGGCTGAAGCAAGCTCCACATCCGAGACCAGTTGCCAAAAATCAATTTAATATTGAAGCTACTCGATGAGTAGCGTATCAGATATTAAACTGATAAGAACAGATACTACACTTGATCTTAGCCAAAATAAAAGGCCGAGAAGCGATAGCAAGAGAGGGAAATAGGAGCGTATATGAATCAAGGAAAAATTTTGTTTATTTCTCTAAAACTTTCGTGTTATTAGCAATTTGTCCTTTTCAAACGTAGCATTAACACAATTCAACATTTTTCTAAACACGGTAGCAATGTTGTAACCAAATTAAACAATGTCCTCTCCCCCAAACTGCTACCAAGAAACTAGCATATTAATATACTAATATAGAGTTACTCAACGAATAAGTGTGAAGTAACATGATTTATGCCACGAGCGAAGCTTGAGTTACATAAACGTATTTCCGAAGCCGAAGGCTGGGTTGAATAATGATTTGTTTTTCATCGAGGGCGCAGCCCGAGTTGAAAATATGCTGTTACTTCCACACTTATGAGTTGTGTAACGATATTATTCACCAAGTGTACAAAAGTACAAAGCTTTGACCCTTTAAAAGGCTGAGGTTTTAGCATTCTGCACAGTTCACAGCAAGAAAAAGGACGTTCTCTAGTATCCCTTTTGTGGTGTGAGCAATTATCTACTGATCAGTCAAGGTAGCAGTGTGCCAGCTCTCCCAGCAGAAAAAGGACGTTCTATCGTATCACTTATTTGGCCCAAGTGTTGAATAACATCATAAAATGGCAAATAACGATGTAAGAGTGAATAACATGGTAAAAGTGTGCAATAATACCAAAAGAGTTAGATAATACGACAAAAACTCTCAAAATACGTTTTTATTCAACCGGTATAACCCCACCACATGGTGAATAATATACATTATGTAATGATTTCCGTTAATGAACACTTATGAAAATTTTGTTATCAAATACATCTTTATAGTAGGATAGTAGGATAGATTGGAGTTCAAAATCGCGTTTGACAGGCACTTCGAAGTTGAAGTGCTTAAATCTTAATGTTGACATCCTGAATAGCAATTAGCAGTTAGCACTATGAATAGTATACATTGCTAAGTGAATACAGTTACTGATATCAAGTTACAAGATGTTGAAGGTGTTGGATACTAGCCATCAAGTTAAACTACTATGATGTGCCGGGTGCGATGTATTAAACTAAAGTTTTATTAGTAACGTTGTATTGTGAGGGAATTTATGAAAACATGAACCAAATAAGTCACTTGACATATCACTTCATCACGTGACAAAGAAGAACGATTAGCTGTTTGAAAGCTACGAGACAACCAGACTCGTGTCAATTATACTCTCAACAAACACAACAAAGAAGAACCCCTACTCACGAAGTGGTCGGCTGTTGCCTCGTACATGAAGGGAATGATGAGGATCCTGCAGACAAAGGTGGTGGAGATAGCGACCATGCTGAGGACGATATACCGGAGGTTGTGTGGCTCCAGCGTCCTCTCCATGATCCACTGTCCTTCAGTGAAGGGGATGCAGAACTCCGTGAACAGGATGCAGGCTACTAGGAAATCTCCCTGGGGTATACTGAGTGTGAAAAAAGAAGCTGGGGAGCCGATGACAAATGGATAAAAAGAGCTTTGATAAAGATCCAAAAAGTAAGATCAGTATCGTTTAATGACACTATTCAAATATGGAAAATAATAAAAATTTTAACCGAGACCCTTTTAAAACAGATGATGGGGAAAATGTCAGCGTGATGAAGCATATAATGCAAAATCACCAACCGGGATTCGAACCCGGAATGAGGTAGATAGAGGAATCTCATACTACCTACCATTGGTGCTGATGGATGAATGAGAATCTAAGCATATTTATTCTGAAACACTGAAAATGAACAGACTAGAACACCTGTTCCTAATTTTACTCACATTTCCAGCTCTCATCCAGTCAGCAACAGATTTGGTGAAGTCTCTTACAGCCAAGATGTTCATGCCGTCGATCTGAAAAGGGAACAAGTATTGACTCGAGGTAAGATATTAACAACTGACATACACATGATCAGTGAACACGTAACAGAGTGACAGTGAATGTCCTGACTCACTGACATAATTCCCTCCCTGGCCAGGGAGGTAACCCCCCGCGGAATAAAAAAAACTGGCCAGGGGTATAAGTTAGACATTTCAGTGTCACAGGGTGTATAATCAGGGCGCTGGCAAGCGCCCGCAGCCACGGAAAATTCCCTCCCACTGAGGGCATCTGCCCGAAGGGCAGATGCCCTCGGCCCGAAGGGCCGGGCATCGAAATCAGCTCCCCGGCCCGAAGGGCCGGGGATGCTGCCCTAGAACATCTGCCCGGGCAGATGCCCTCGGGCCCGAAGGGCCGAGGGCATCGAGAGTCAGCATCCCCGGCCCGAAGGGCCGGATGCTTGCTCTAGAACATCTGCCCGAAGAACGAATGCCCTCGGCCAGAAGGGCCGAGGCAGCCTAACAGGCCAGTAGCCCGGCCGGAAGGGCCGGGACTGCTAGTCGACACTAAACAAGCCGGTTGTACCAGCATAAAGTGCTAAAAGTGGTAGCGGAACCGTTTTTCAAGTATTGAAAATACGTTTGCCAGCGCCTATTATAAAAATACAGTGAATTGCGAAAATCGCGATTTTCGAGTCGCGCTTTCAACCTGTTAACTTGATCTGTTCACGAAAATTTGCAGATAGTCCATGACATGAATAACGAACCCTGTAAATTTGATGAAAATCGACCGCGTCGTTTTCTCACAATAAATTATCAAAAAAACGCTATTTTATCAAAATTAGAAGATGTACTACGACGCGACGATGATAAAAATTGTGTTTGAGTGTTCTCGAGAACTATAAAGATAGAATTGTAATCTCAACGGCATATGAAACTTCAGAATGATGTGCGTGCATTAGGCTATTTGAAATTTTAAAATGACAATTCCTTAATTAATTGGCCAATTAAAGTCATTATCGCGTATAACTGAAGAAGTAAAATGATAACGTGTTAATTCCAACGGCATTATTAACACGCCGAAACTACGACTTATTCGTTTCATTTAAGTACCGGTTGCCAACCGCTTAATTAGTTAATTGGCCAATTAAAGTAATTATCGCGTATAACACAAAAAGTAAAATGATAGCGTCTTAATTCCAACGATATTATTAACTTACGTCGAAACTACGATTTATTCGTTTTATTTAAGTACCGGTTGCCAACCGCTTAATTAGTTAATCGGCCAATTAAAGTCATTATCGCGTATAACTCAAGAAGTAAAAATGATGACGTCTTAATTCCAACGGCATTTTTTTTTTACTTAGAGCCAAAATAACGTTTTGTATATTAAATTGGATACCGGTTTTCAAATGCTGAATGAGATAATTGACCAATTAAAGCAATTATCACAACTTGAACTGATTGTCGTAAGTTTTATGCCAAAAAAGAGTGATATGGATAGCCAAAAACAATTGAAAATTGTTTGGGTAACGCAGCCACTCCAGTCCCCAAAATTATACGATTAAAACTATTGATATGAGTTTAAATCGCAGCTTGTCCGTGGCGGTGTGCTTTGGTTATAAAGAATTATCTTGGTCACGCATATGATGTGAGCTCATTACACTGTACACACGTGAAAACTTTCTACTTCATTCTTGTCGAACATCTTCACAATCGCAATATTGTCACTCCAACCATAATAAGGGTAACTGCGTGTTTTAACAGTCTAAAAATCAAGCAGTGAGTTCATGATGAATGTTAAGTTTTGCTTATTTTCTAGTAACCAAAGCACGCCGACACGGACAGGCTGCGATTTAAACTCATATCAATAGTTTTAATCGTATAATTTTGGGGACTGGAGTGGCTGCGTTACCCAAACAATTTTCAATTGTTTTTGGCTATCCATATTAATATATAATAATAATAATAATAATAATAATAAGAGCTGATAATTCGGGACCCAATTTATAAAGCCGAGATCTCAAGAACGGGAAATGGTAGAGCCATGATCGAGGTCAGGTTTTGTTGATCTAAGATAGGAAAGTGTTATAGGCTATAAGAGAAGTTCTGGTGACGTCATTTTCACGTCATTATGACGTCATCAACTTAGCGAAATTTTATTGCTTTTTAGCGAAAATAGGCTAATTTCGAGCGCATTTTTCACCAAGAAGGAAAGGAGATAGCGGTCTGATTTTTCGGAACAATTTTTAGCAAATTTAAAGAGCTTTCAGAAAATCATATGGATCATTGGGCTATCTCGATTTTTCATCGAGATATACGCGATTTTCTAAGGTACGGTGAAAATCAATTTCAAAATTTTAGGAGAAAAACTTAAACGAGTGATATGTCACGAACTGCAGCATATCTTGAGATGAGACCGGTCAAAGTATGTTGTACTAAGGCGGAATTGTCTTATAGGCTATATGGGAAGTTGGTTTGAGCTTATTTGTGTGCTGTGATGACGTCATCAAAATCGCGTAAAACCACTAAAATAGCGTATTTTTGTAATAGAACGCTATTTTGCGCTACTTTTACATCTCCAACTCATAGAGTTTTCATCGGATTATGTGGGTCCGAATAACGGGGTCCGAATAACGGGGTTCCGAATAACGGGGTCCGAATATCGGGGGAATAACGGGGGTCCGAATAACGGGGTCCGAATAACAGGGGTCCGAATAATGGGGGTCCGAATAACGGGGGTCCGAATAATGGGGGGTCCGAATAACGGGGTTCCAAATAACCGGTGTCCGAATAACGGGGGTCCAAATAACGGGGGTCCGAATAACGGGGAAATATACGATGGACTAGTGAAGCACGTGAGTTCACGCCGACGTTTTGTAGAAATTAGGGGATTTGAAGAAATTGATATTTACGCAGGATTTTCGACTTGATTATGTTGAAATGAGTTTAAATACGACTAATGCACATGAAATCAGATCTGGTTGCCATATTTATGCACGTGATTACACAGACGTTTTGTAGAAATTAGGGATTTGAAGAAATTGATATTTACACGGGATTTTCGACTTGGTTACGTTGAAATGAGTTCAAATACGACTAATGCACGTGAAATTAGATCTAGTTGTTATATTCCAGCACGTGAGTTCACGTGGACGATTTGTAGAAATTAAGAAATATATCAATTCTAGTAATTCCAAGTTAGAATAACGTAGTTTGGACTTCGTCAGGGTGAGTTATGTGGGTTAGACTTGCGTGTGGGCTAGTAACGGGTTCGACTACGTGAGGGCAAGTTACGTGGGTCCAAACTGCCTTTGGGCAAGTAACATGGGTTCAAACTACATACATTCTGTCAAGATATCGTCAAAAAACCGTTGGACGTTGGTCAAGAACCCCGCGGGTTTGGATGACAACGGAACCTGAAAAGAGACAAAATGGGCTGATCACATCCAAACCAGCGGGGGGTTACTTGACCAACCGTCCAACGGTTTTGGTGACGATAATGACTTAAAGAGGTTTAACTATTAACTATGTAATGTACTTTAATCAAATATAAAATCTTTAATAATAATAATAATAATAATAATGTATGAGTTACCTTGATTCCAGGAACACTATCGCCCCTCGTGTAGTAGTTAGGGTTAGCTGCCGCCCTCACATCGCTCGTACCCATACCGTAGTGATTGTTCTCACAGGTAAACATGCACGGAGATTTGAACAGGGCAGCCAAGTTAAATGCCTCAAATATCTGCAATTAGAATATCGCATCAGTCAATAGCAATGAAAATTGATTTTTTTAAAGAAAAATACACATTCAACAAATTTTCACAGCCGCGTAACAATGAAACAACGCTTTATGACGAAATGACAACAGACAAAACCATTTCTCCAAGATCAATTGTAATCCTTATCAAGTCCATGATTACAAGTTGACAGTACCTGTCCCTGGTTGGCAGCTCCATCCCCGTAGAGAGCAATGCAGACCTTCCCATCCTCCTTGTATGAGTGAGCGAATGCTATGCCAGCCCCTACTGGCACCTGGGCCCCCACTATCCCATTCCCACCGTACAACTTGTCTGTGTACATGTGCATGCTGCCTCCCTTGCCTTTAGAGCACCCGCCACTCCGGCCTGGGAAGGGGTTAATGCTAAAAAGGGTAGTTCACTGTGGCCTGGGAAGGGGTTTAAGCTAAAAAGGGTAGGTCACTGGACACTGGGTGTTAGAGATGGGGGAGGGGGTGAGAAATGGTAGAGGCTACTTTTATTTTCTATTGAATTGTCAAGTTAAGCTTCATCCAAATATGAAGACAATTCACAACTCAGCTAAAATAACTCGAACATACTACTAGAAGACGTAGTTTACCAGTAAGCTCAGCGATGATAGCCTTGGCAGACACGCCCCTGGTGTAGGCCCATCCATGGTCCCTATATGCTGTGATTATACTGTCAGTAGGCGTGATAGCGGCTTCCATCCCGACACACACTGCTTCCTGCGGTGAAATGAGTCTTTTGAATGGTTTGGAACATTGCCAAAGTATCGGTGACCTGTTTGCAGCATAAATTTGTCCAGTAGTGGTGGTAGACCAGATGCAATTATTAGATCGTGAGTACAAGGAGCATCTTTTTAGCAACGAATCATGAATGTTTCCTGTTAGAAATACACTATTTCACCTGTCCACTGTACAGATGAAGGAAGCCCCTGATAAGCTTAGCCTTGTACAGAGCACTAGCACTGGTCTCCATTCTTCTGATAATAGTCATGTCCTTCAGGTACTTGAGACCTTCATCTCTGGTGAGGGTAGCAGTGGTGGGCAGAGAGATGTCGAACTTGTGCAGCGGGCATTCCTGCAAGGGATATGATTGTAAACTAGTATTACAGAAAATGAGTCATATTTAGCATCGACAGTCAAGAAGCACATCATGTGATATTCAGTTTTATTACCCTACTTATAGCACTTCACTAGTACCACGTACCGGTAGGTCGAATGTAGCCTGGCTAGCTAGACTCCTGGAGAGCGTAGGTCTGACAGAGTTCACTGCTTGTCTCAACATCCTAGCTCAGCAGAGAGTTAGGTTATCATAGTAACGGGTGATAACTAAAAAATGAAACTTTTTCTTACGTAGACTGCAAACAAACCATTGCTTTTTCATATTTTTTGTTATCCTGAGTTGGAAGAGTTTCAATGTTTTTAGCATAGGAATATGGATAAGATGCCTCGCTTTTCGGGGAATCCGTTTTCAATTACAATAAAGGGTTCAATTATGTGAATTGAATAGAAGAATGGAAAAGTATGATTAGGGAGACACTGAAATACGTTAAGATGTATACATGTATAAAACTTTCTTAAATACAAATAATTAATAAACCGTCAAAAATACATTTCACAATATACATAAAACTGTTTTTCAGGAGTTATTATGATAAATAATAAATACATCACATCAATATCGATAAAGTTTAAATATTATACCCTTTTAATTGATACTCAAATAAATCAAAAATCTCAATTAAATGTTTATTGCTTTTAAGAGATAAATTCAACTTTTTCATTTTTAATGTATTTCATTAACGTGATGGAAGAAGACATACCTCTAATATTAGAAGTTCGTAAAACAGCACAACTTAATGAGTCATATATTCCCAATTAATTTCAGAGTTTCAGACGTTCTTCTTATTTCAACTTTCCGCTGTCTCCTCCTCATCCCTCCTCACCCCTCCTCACTCCTCTCTTCACCACCTCACTCCTCAGCTCCTCACCACTTCTCTCCTCATCCCTCCTCTCCTCACTCTTCATCCTTTTCCTCCTCACATTCCTCACTCCTCCTAACTTCATTCGCCACTCCTTCTCTCTTCATTCGTCACTCCTCCTCCCCTCTCTCCTCCTCCCCTCTCTCTCTCTCTCTCTCTCCTCAATCCTCTTTCAGAAGACACTTCTCCTCCTTCTCAAGTACAGTATTCGCCTCCACTTTACTTCCTTTCTTCCTCCTTTCGTAGGGTAGTCTCAGGTAGACCACTATCTTAAACACGTTCTGAGCAAGCCACACACAGTTCGGTACGAGATAAGCCACTGCAGTCAGGTGCCACCATGGCGCCAAACTCAGGATGAAGTCAAGCAGGGACAGTTCCTGTGGGAGAGTATGATAATAAAACAAGGTTTTAAGAAACCAAAAGTCCCAATGCTGTACACACAATCACACTATCTGTCTAGCTGCCTCGGCTTTTTACAGCCATTTAAGACGTAGTATACCTGGTAGAACAATAGTTACGTATTTGAAACCTTATATCACAAAAATCATATTCTGGCTAAATATCGCATATTAATTTAGAAAATAATCAAAATACTTTAAAGTTAGAAAATTTGAAATTTTGAAAGGCACCATAATTAGGCGACACTACTTAATAAACTACCAAAAACGTGAGCCATGTTCAACAGGCACAACACGAGTATCATACCAGCAAAGGAAACACCACGTAAAACATACATCCTAATGTAAACAACTATTCTGTCGGAGTGCGTATCTAATCTAATTCACAACTACAAATTAACTACCTATAACACCCATGTATTCGCTTCCAATACATACACAAGTCCCCCTACACGTAGCTACTTATTTAACCGGTTTGTTTCTATTCAATGCTAAAGTATCTGCTCGAGTATTCCAGATAAAATAGTCTTCAGCACGTTCTAAGTCCTGGGGACGAGTGGATCTAATTATACACAAGTGGAAGTTTTCAAGATTTTTACTAAAAAGGTCTGGGTGTTTTTCAAATACGTGTAAAGCTAAGGCCGATTTCTTATATTCAAAGTTTTTTGTTTTAAAATGTGCCCTGTGTCCATTAACACGCTCATGGAGCTTGTCCATTGTACGACCGAAATAGAACTCAGGGGTTTCTTCCTCACTACAACAATGCTTGCAAATAAATAAGTATATTACGCCAGCGCTCTTGCAGTTGAGTGTTCTGTCAAGTGTGATAGGGCGGCTATTGACGGTCGGGATCCCCTGAGCCAACATACTACCAGTGTCCATGATTTTACATGTTTTGCACCCCTTGGCCCAACATTTTTGTGAAGCATTCTGTACTTTAATTGTCTCTGAGAATGAACCTTTAGCAAACAAGAGTTGAGCAGTTGAGCTATGACTCCCTTCAGAGATGACAACACGTGTATCACCCAGCAGTCTGTTCATGTCAGATTGTCTGTCCTTGATGATAGTTGTTAAAGTATGTCGTACCCTCGGATTCTGATTTATCACAAAATTGAGGGTAGCTGGTTTGTCATTGTCCGTGCTGGATGGTACATTGTTAACAATCTCGTCCAGATTAAGAATAGCTCGTCTGTCCAAGGACAGTGCTTTCATCTTTGCTACCAAAAGCTCGTGTGGCTTATAGCCACTGTTTATGAACTTTTCTGCCATGTAGTTAATAGCATCCACTCTATCTACGCTGTCTGAGCTTATCAGAACTGCCCTCCTAAACTGTGAAAAAGGTGTTGCTCTAAACGTATGCTTACTATGGTAGCTCTTCCTATTAAGATAGCGTTTTGCATCCGTTGGCTTTATGTAAAGGCGTGTTTTATAGCCAGAAGGTTCTAAAGATACCTGGACATCTAGGAACTCGATCGTCTTCCCGCAATCACCCTTCACAGTGAACCCTAGCTCTATTCCAACCTTATTAATGGACTCCTTGTACTTTTCAAATTCAGCATCCGTACCATACCATTCCTGAAAAATGTCATCAAGGAACCTTTTCCTACCGTTTTTTGCCATATTGTAACTCGCAACAGTTGGGTCAGTAAGTATCCGGTTTTCCAAAATCCATTTGACATAAATGTTAGCAAGATTACCAGAGTTAGTTCCTCCAGTGGGCACACCATCAAGCGAACCGAACCAACTGCCTCTATATTGCACCGTCGAGTTTTCCAAGCATATAGTGATGAGTTCCAATATAGCACTTATCTCTGTGTCCGTGTGATTAGATGATGACCTTAGGGCGTCTTCTACAGCCAGATGAAGTAAGTCACGCCTTATGCTGGGGTACAGTGCATCGACATCTAAACTTGCAATATTTTGAGGCATATCTGAATTATTCAACTGAGAGATATATCTTAAGAATTCAGTGGTACCTTTGATAATTTCTCCATGACAATATCTCTCTACAACGGGATTAAGTATGTTTTCAAGAAATATTTCTAATCGATATGTGGGCCCATTTGTTCCTGATGTCACTAGTCTGGTGGGAGGTATGGTCTTTGCTGTAATTTGAAGCTGACTGAGTTTATGGATTTTAAATAGTGGGTAGCAGTACGGTGCCGAACTTTGGAATTCATGGTGATGGGAGTACCCTCCTTTCTCTGTCAGTCCACAGATACTGTGTAATTCACTTGGGGTGAAGACACCAGTCTCAATGAGCCCTTTGACAGTTCCAATGATGGTACTCCTTATGCTGCTCCTAGGGTCTCGCTCAATAGGTACGTACTTTTTAGTGTCATTCAAATTGGATTCAATTATCGTCTCAACATCTTTCGTGTTCAAAATAATCATGGCTCCTCCTTTATCAACACGAGGGATGTAAATCTCTCTTTTCTTGACCATTCGTTTGCACCAAACCAATCCCCTGTGCTCTCGTTGTGTCAAGTTTGATTTGATACGAGGAGTGTCCATATTATTGACCTGGTGTAGGGGGACTTGTGTATGTATTGAAAGCGAATACATGGGTGTTATAGGTATGCAATTTTGTAGTTGCGAATTAGATTAGAATTAGATACGCACTCCGACAGGATAGTTGTTTACATTAGGATGTATGGTATGTTTTACGTGGTGTTTCCTTTGCTGGTATGATACTCGTGTTGTGCCTGCTGATGTATGGCTTACGTTTTTGGTAGTTTTGTTAAGTAGTGTCGCCTAATTATGGTGCTTCAATAAATTTTCAATTTTTTCAATTTTCAATTTTCAATTTTTCCCCTACTCTTAGAGTATTTCGAAAATTTTC
The DNA here is from genome assembly GCA_011033025.1 of Beroe forskalii. Classification (NCBI taxonomy): domain Eukaryota; kingdom Metazoa; phylum Ctenophora; class Nuda; order Beroida; family Beroidae; genus Beroe; species Beroe forskalii. Next base: position 26,069 of record WFMF01000310.1, on the reverse strand, counting down.
TTATTTTCTTAATTAATATACGATATTTAGCCAGAATGTAAATTTTGTGATATAAGGTTTCAAATACGTAACTATTGTTCTACCAGGTATACTACGTCTTAAATGGCTGTAAAAAGCCGAGGCAGCTAGACAGATAGTGTGATTGTGTGTACAGCATTGGGACTTTTGGTTACTCAAAACCTTGTTTTATTATCATACTCTGTATTTTATGACGACAAAAGACCTTGTAAGGGCTGCTACACCCAAAATCACTTGCTGGGGTTCTGAAAGCCATCGGATATCAAACTTGTTTGTTGCCCTTTTGTTTAATAATAACCGTAACATAACGAGTGCATGTAAGTGAATAGTTCATATGCAATGAGCTCATTGTACACAGTATACAAGCACAAACGAATGACCGCCCTAATTTTCGTTTCATTGTTTTCGTTAGAACCTCCCTTGCGGGAGGTGAGCCTAGCCCCGAGGTACTGCAATACGGGGAAGACTCGTGGTCCGGCTGAAGCAAGCTCCACATCCGAGACCAGTTGCCAAAAATCAATTTAATATTGAAGCTACTCGATGAGTAGCGTATCAGATATTAAACTGATAAGAACAGATACTACACTTGATCTTAGCCAAAAGGCCGAGAAGCGATGGCAAGAGAGGGAAATAAGAGAGTATATGAATCAAGAAAAATATTACCTTGTGTTTAATATTTTTTGATTTCATTTATTAAAAAGTTTCAAATTTTCTTACAAACATCCATGAAAAAGACAATTCGTCCTTTTCTAACGTTTTCTTTATCATGAACTAACTTTTTTCTAAACGCGGTAACATTGTTCCAATCGAATTACACATGCCCCCCCAGAACTGCCACTGATTTACTAGCATGTCATGCAAGGAAGCCCGGGAATCAAAGTTAGTTAGTAGTTATGTTATCACAACATACGTCATATATCTTGGAGAAGGGATAGTGGAGATCAACTATTCAATGCACTCATTGTACAATAACACATTTGTGATTTGGGGACCACACTGATCTTCACATCATTGTTTTCGTTAGAGCCTCCCTTGCGGGAGGTGAGCCTAGCCCCGAGGTACTGCAATACGGGGAAGACTCGTGGTCCGGCTGAAGCAAGCTCCACATCCGAGACCAGTTGCCAAAAATCAATTTAATATTGAAGCTACTCGATGAGTAGCGTATCAGATATTAAACTGATAAGAACAGATACTACACTTGATCTTAGCCAAAAGGCCGAGAAGCGATGGCAAGAGAGGGAAATAGGAGAGTATATGAATCAAGGAAAATATTTACCTGTGTTTGAAAATTTGCGGTTCTATTCATTAAAAATTTTGATTCTTTCTCTAAAAATTTCGTGTTAGTAGCAATCTGTCCTTTTCAAACGTTGCATTAATCACAGTCTTAACATTTTTCTAAACCCGGTAGCATTGTTGTAACCAAATTAAACTATGTCACCCCCCAAACTGCCACCAAGTAACTACCATATCATACAATATACATTGTATAATCAATAATTGATGATAAACGCTAATGAAGATTGAAGTTATCAAATACCTTATTGTAGGAAATTAAGCACTCAAAAAACTAAGCCAACATGTCATTAAGCACCATGAAATTAGGCCCTTTTGAGACATCTGGTGCTTAATTAGATGTAAGCTTGATTACATGGAGGCCAAATTACAAGTAGGCTTAATTTGAATTTTTCAAAATTTATTCAAATGACACGTAATGTTTAATGTGCATCTGTTATCTAAAACAGATTTAAGTTCTGACTGAAGAACAGTTCTGGTCACCCATCACACAAGGAGGGCTTTAGATCAAGAGTCAGGTCAAACTTGAACGGTCAGTTGAAGGAAAGGCTAAGTTTTTGGTGTTCTGTGGACAGGAATCAAGACAATAACGGTGACTTTGAGAATGTATACTATGTCCCGTTTAAGTTCGTAAATTTCAAGTAAACATTTTCATTCTTAGAAATTGACTTATGGTCAAATGACTCACGTCAATTCAGAGCAAAATGATGAACATTTATGGTAAATCAACTTCTATAACTGTTGTTATTGACACAAATTGTCCATTACCTCTTAACTTAAGACGTCAAAAGAGCAAAATTACCCCTTTGCAGTTTCTTGAATCCCCTCATATTAGCTCGTTTCAGGAAAGTCATAGAGGTAAACCGCTATTGATTTCCATTGAAAATGTTTCTTTTGAGTGTCAGCCATAGCCAGAAATCAACGGGAGTCAAATCTTGGGAGTAGGGGGGCCATGACACGAAGATATGTTTCCTTACTGCTCTCCTTGGCGAATGCATGTCAATAATGGCTCGATTGTTAAGAGCCATTTGAGGTGTTCTACTAACTTGCATGAACCATGACGACTTCAGCATGTGTTTCTACAATACCTGACGCGAAAACCACGACAGATAATCATAGCGAATATGCCCATTTACCTTGTTGTGGGAGCCATTTTCGTGGATTGATTAAGGAAAATGAAGATTTTGGGGCTTAAAGCGCCTCAAACCATGACTTCAATTGGTGTAAGCTGACTTCCAAGAGGCTGAACAGTGTCTCTGTTAAACGTCCGAAAATATTGGTGCCCATTCTGGGATATCCTATGACTGTAGAACCATGATTTGTCCGGAAACAAACTAAGGGTAATATGCGCTTTTCTCTAAGCACGCCCCTACAGGCTGCGAACTAGGCCTTCCTCTGCTTAATTATCAATCAGATTTAAACTTTTGCCTCATGGGCTTCCATCAGAATTCTCTGACGAACAATCGTGGAAAATTTCAGCTTCAATAAATGATGTTTGGTTGATGTTTTTTGAAATTACGGGAGCTGGGTTATTTGAAATGAGGTTTGCACTCTTTCCACCTCAGCTTCTTTGATCGATGATTCCCGTCGTTTCCGCTGTCATGAACAGTTCCATGGTCACAGAATATTTCGTTGATACACTGGAGAGTACCAAGGGTAGGTAAAATTTTGGTGTGATTTCCAGGTTGCTTCCTGGACGATCATTGAATAACTCAAAGTGATGACCTCAAATGTACGTTTCAATAACATGAATCTTTCACACTTCCAGTCAACGTGAAGAAATATGGACTCAAACTTCTCAAAGACAAATCGGGCCACGATATGCCTAAATGTTCATCTATTTGATCCAGTCTATAGTACCATTTAGGGTTTTATCTCTATTGTGGTAGATGCAGTGTGTATTTCAAATTTACGAACTTAAACGGGACACACTATAGAACCAAGACTTTGTGGAAGCTGAAGACGAGGAGATGGAGGCTTACGACGAAAATATCAATTGATTATTCCATTTATTATTTTCAATTCATCATTAAATTATTATTTAGATTCTGTACTTCCATTGCTACATTACTACTGCGAAATATCGAAAAATTTTTGACGTGTAAAAATCCCAAAATTACTTGAAAATTAAGGCATTCAAAAATTAAGCCAGCATGTCATTAAGCACCATGAAATTAAGCCCTTTTCGAGGCATTGGTGCTTAATTTTCTGAGTGCTTAATTTCCTACAATAAGGTACATCTTGCAAGTTGGTAGGATAGATTGGAGTTCGAAATCACGTTTGACAGGCTCTTCGAAGTTGAAGTGCTTAAATCTTAATGTTGACATCCTGCAGTGAATAGCACTATGAATAATATACATTGCTAAGTGAATACAGTTACTGATATCAAGTTACAAGATGTTGGTGGTGTTGGATACTAGCCATCAAGTAAAACTACTATGCTGTGCCGTGTGCGAGGCAGTCAACTAAAGTTTTATTAGTTACTTGGTGAGGTAGTTTATGAAAACATGAACCAAATAATTCACGTGACACATCACTTCATCACGTGACAAAGAAGAAGGATTAGCTATTTGAAAGCTATCAGACACTCAAACTCGTGCCAATTATACTCTCAACAAACACAACAAAGAAGAACCCCGGGCTACTCACGAAGTGGTCGGCTGTAGCCTCGTACATGAAGGGAATGATGAGGATCCTGCAGACAAAGGTGGTGGAGATAGCGACCATGCTGAGGACAATGTACCGGAGATTGTGTGGCTCCAGGGTCCTCTCCATGATCCACTGCCCTTCTGTGAAGGGGATGCAGAACTCTGTGAACAGGATGCAGGCTACAAGGAAATCTCCCTGGGGTATACTGAGTGTGAGAGTGGGTGGGAGGGGACTGGGTAGGGGGATTATTTAATAGTCGTACGAATCATTGTAGGATTTAATAGTTGCAGCGAATCATTAAATCTTTTATTGACAAAACTTGGATTTTCCAATTAAATACTTAAATAATTTTCACCCAAATAATTGAAATCATGCTCCGAATCATAATAAGGTGACCACTCATCGATATATTTAAATCTCCTCCTACACAGCAAACTCTGCCTGACGCACCTCATCGTTTCTAGCGAACAGTACAGCAGGGTAGACTGCACACACCAGTACAAGGTGGTGCAGTATCAGGAGGTAGTTCCTCTTCACGAACCTCCGCACTATCCGGTAACTTACCAGACATCCGGACGGTTCGTACACCTGAGCGATTGGTATGCCTAGTGGTAGCTTGAGATCCGACATCGTGCCGAAAATAAATGTTAAAGGAGGGTAGCCGTGATTCACGATGCAAGTCAAAGGAGTGTGAATTATAGGATCAAATTTTTTAGGTATTCTGAAAGTCTCAGGACTTTCGACTTTTTTATGTTCCTTTTCCCAACCCCAGCACTAACTAACTTACTTTGAATTATGGGATTGTGATGAATATTACTGCAGTGATAAACCATACCTGTAAATGTTCATTGTATTTCCCGAATACATCAAACGTCAGATAACCACCAGAGATAGCAACAAACATGTCCAATATCTGAAAATTGTGTGATGTCGCAGGCTAAAAATGTAAAACTGAAAACGAGTCGAGAATATTAGAACGCGCAAATAAATCAGATTATTATAACGGCAACTTAAAACCAGAATCCCTTAAGCCGTGAATCCCACACCCTTCTCAGAATGGACCTAACCAGGAACCGTTGTTTGAGGAACTCCGTGGTGATTAGCATGATAGGAATAGCAACCCCCGTAGCCATGACCGCGTGCACTATCCTGACGAAGCGGACTGTGTAGACGAACATGTTCACTCTCTTCCGGTCCCGCTTGTAGTAGTTCCAGTGGATGTCGTACGACAACAAGTAGATCTGCAGGGGGGAAGGGTGTTGAAAAGTACTAATAAGCTGTTTTAGGAGAGGATTTGTGGGAAAAATTCAGGACTTGTGGTCTGGGCTGAGCGGCCAAGGGGGCGTACCGAAGTTAAGATATGGGAAGAAGAAGAACAAGGGAGTATAGGATCGCAGTGGCACAGCTCATAGGTATCACAAAATGTAACAACGTGTCATTATTCATCAATAAGCAGCACAAATTAATGCATTGAAAAATTTAGTTAGTTGCTTTGGACTGGGATTGCAGAGCAATGCTCAGTAATGAGGATTATGTCAGATGGACACTGGACAGTTCGCAGAGTGATCTGCAGCACTCACCACTACAGATCCAATGAACCCGATGACGTAGTGGAGGAGGATGCCGGGTAGGGAGAAGTTCCTGTGAACATGGGGCTCCACCACATCACCTCCCACAACTGATTCCTGTTCCAGGGGGTCCAATTCCATTGGCTACTGTGTGCTACGACAAGTCACAAGTGGAATAGGTGACATAACGAGGATAAAATAACAGGAGTCTAAATACTTAATAAATATGATAATTCCCAATTTTTTCTTTAAAAAGAATTACTTATAAGGTATCGCAAAAACATAAGTGGAAATTTGAGGATATAAAAAGGTGTATAAAAGTATAAAAAGAAAAATCACCATTAAACCATTTTCAGGAATCACTTAATGCTCCGTTCAAAGGTTCAATGAGTGATACAATATTAGTATGAATAAAACAAGATGAGTATGAATGAAAAGGTTCAATTAAGATATTAATTTATCAATAATTTATATCAATATAATTCAAAAGTTCTGTGCATACACGGGCATTGAAATTATCAATAAACTGTTAAAGCGTCAATAAAAACCCAGAATTTAGAACTTTAGAACAGAAGTTTATCATAATATAATTACAAATCTCATCATTAAATACAATTACAATACTTGATATCAATTGAAGGATTTCAAAATCACTCAAAATTAACCTAATTAGATTATCAGTAGGTGTTGTTTAAATTCATGAGAAACCAATTTATCTAGTTTACACAATAAATATTTTTACACCTAACCATACAGCTATAGATCTACATTTAACTTGGCTAATCTTCTCGAATTATCAACTTCACAAATTATCCTTAATTCGTTTTCGCAGAGCAGCATTTTTCTCCGTATTCTGGAACAAGGCACGGGTCAAGTGCTGTATCTCTGAAGACTTGAAATACTGTGACAGTGTCCCATTTTCCCAGTTGTCAACTATCTTGACTAAACTATCATCCATGATAGAGATTATGAATTTAAATCTTATCCACGATTCCGAGTCCTCGATTAAATCATCAGATCTCACTTTAGAGAGCTGATCTAGAAGTAGGTTGAAGTTATTACTCAAACATGTGCTATGTTTGGCACTGATGTCAGGTATTAGCAGAGTTTCTGAAGATATCAAATTGAGAGTGTCATCAATGGCTTTACTCGACATTTTGAGGTATTTTTCTTTCGGGAGGAATTTCTTCCACTCACTTGTATACTGAATGATAACAGCGATTACCTGAACAAAGGCCATTTCAATTACCATACCATGATTTTCCTTGTTTTGCCCATCCAATCCACCTATCTGCTTTAACAATGTCGTAACTTTGTTCAAAAGAGAGTTCTCACTATTCTTCAACACATAAGTACCTTTATTCCGAATCAAACTCACCACATCGAAGAAAATTTCATTGGGTAAATTCGGACTCAGTTCGTTAGCTTCCCAAAATAACATATGCGACAAATACCAACAATCACAGAAAAATTTAGCAGACTTTTTGGGGTCTTCTTGATCATCAAAGGGATCGAAACTGGGAATTACAAATAACTCTGCGACATTTTTACTAGTTTGACATAGACATACTGACGCTTCAGGAGATAAGGTTTCAGAAGTAGCTTCATGTAAAATAGTCCTTATAAGGCTTGCAAGATCTGCAACTTTCTGAGTTACTGTGAAATCTGGGAGTCGGAGGATGGATTCAGTTTTTGGGTAATTTAACGTCAGAGGTGAGCATGGATCTCGGTGAGGCGGTTCATTCTGAGACTTACCATCGAATTTGTGAAGGAGATCCTGAACAGAAACAGCAACATCTGATTTAGACATGAGTATCTTCCTCGCTGCGTCGTAACTTCTTTCTTTAGATTTTTGAGCAAAAAGAAGTTGATAATTGGCAATGTACAAAGAAAAACAGTGACCAAAATCTGGTTTGAATTCATGGATGCACTGCTCTAGACTTTCAATTGCCGGTATGTACTGTTCAGCGAATTCATTTAGCTGAGACAACGATTCAGGGACCTCATTCATTATCATAGCTTTCATTTCTGGGATCAGTTCTTCAATTATGATGGCCCAAAAACATTCCCTGAACAGACTATTCAGGGGTAAAATTTCTTTGCTCAAAATCGAAAACAAATTCACGACGTCCTCAATTCGGTTTACTTTATTCACTAAACAAGGTTCTGCTCTAACTGAGTTTTGGCTTCGTTTTATTGTTGTATCCCCATCAATAACGCTTTTGATCAATTCTTTGTAGACTTTAGAAGCCATCAACTCAGCTATTGTAGAAACTTCTGAACTGGCAATAACCTCCAATATTTTGATTTTTCTGTCCAATGATTGCATTGTCTCCCCAGAATATGTTATGGAACCATTCTCAATGGTTATGGCATCACTCCAGTCTGTTACAGATTTGAATATGACTTGCAGTCGATCATTGACTCTATCTAACATTTCACCCACAATACAAGGAGTCAGTTTCCTGTGACGAAGCTCTTTTAATTTCATCTCTGCAACTTTCAACTTTTCAGCTTCTTCCAAGACATCACATGTTTCGGACATCTCCTCCAAGGTGTCGTGAATCTGGCACACTTGATGGAGTATTGAAATCATGAATTCATTCTTCAACATGCCATTCATAAGTGCTTTTTGAGTGTCTTCTGTACTGACGATTTCAACTTCAAGGTGTTTGCTGATCTGGGAGTTGAGTGTACGGAACTCACTGACATACTGCTTAGCTTTTTGATAAGTTTCACCAGTTTCTTTCACAACCAGAGATACATCACTGTACTGCTCATTGACCGATTCTTCGACTTGATTTGAGATGTTGTTCATGTACTTTTCAATGGTAGCTATTGTGTTTTGCACGGAGGTAAGGTCTGTGACATCGAGGTTTTTGTTGAGAAGAGTAGTGAGGCTTTCCATGATCAATGCTGTAGGTAGAGAAATTCTAAAAATAATATTCTACTGAAATTTCAGAATGACCCAAATCATTATTATAAATAAGAATGATTGAATACGAAAAATATTTCATATTACGGCAGTATCATGGTTGAATTTACGATTATGACCACCCCTTCCCTTTCTATTCTATTACCTTCATTCCAGATAAGAGGAATTTTTTACATGAGAGATAAAGATTGTTTTTTGACGACAGACTTAAAGACTTATAGATTGGCACAAAAGATTGAAGTAGAAATGAATTAGGAAGTTAGGAGACAGGAGAGGCTATATTGAATGAATATCATACCGTATCTAGAATACTATTTCATACCTTCATGGCAGCATAAGAAATTTTCAGTAAGACGAATACTGTAGACTGAAAAAAAATCATCATTTCAGTTCAACATATTTTGAAAATAGGTAAGAAATGAAATGTTAACAAATCTGATCATCAATTCGATTAACACAATAGATACTGTAACAGATTAACAACGTTAACCAATGTCAAAATACATAACAATATTCAAAAATATGAAGCTCAAGTAAATTTCAATAATCCTACTTCAATAAAACGATATATCAAAAACTCTCTTTGAATACAAACTTCTTTATCACAATACATAAACATTAAACATACTCTACAGGTAAAATAAAGAACTTAGCGATTAAAGATTAAACGTTTAAATTTATGAATCTAACAGTACCTATTCTGACTAAAGATTGTCGGCGTCTAGATATAAGATAATTGACAATAATACTTAAGTCCTATCTGAATAAGAGCGCCTTATTGCGATGGTACACCTTGGGTAAGGTTGGCAGCAGCAGGAGCGTCCAGGAACCAGAACAGTTTCCCAGGAACAGGTCTGACACACCCAGCTGGGGTGGTGGGCGGGTCGCTGAGAGAGGCGACCACCACCTCCTTCTTAGCTTCTCCTGCGGGAGATGGGGGGCTAGAATATGGGACATGGGTGGTAGGAATAGGGAAGTAGGGAGTAGGAATATGGGGGTAGGAATAGGGGGTTGGAATAGGGGGTAGGCATATGGGGGTATGAATAGGGGGGTTGGAAAAGGGGCTAGGAATAGGGGTTAGGAATATGGGGGTAGTAATAGAGGTAGGAATAGGGGGCTAGGAATAAGGGGTTAGGAATATGTGAATATTGGGGTAGGAATATGAGGCTAGCAATTTGGCGCAGGAATATGAGGGGTGGGAATATGGGGGTAGGAATAGGGGGTAGGAATATGAGGGTTAGTAATGCATAGAAAAGAGGGGCTGAAATCTGGGGGTTAGAACCATGGCGGTAGGAATAAGGGGCCTTTGCCCCCACTAGCTCGTAAAAGTTTGTAATGGCATGCACTAACCTGTGACTACGAAGGCTACGTTGTGACACTTCCTCAGCAGGGGGTATGTCATGGTGATCCTCTGACTGGGAGGTTTAGGAGAGTCCCTGATAGGAGCAACAAGCAGAGCCTCCTCCTGCAGTAGACTGTGCCCAGGAAACAGGGAGCAGGTGTGTCCATCAGGCCCCATGCCACACAGGGCCAGGTCTAGTTGGAGGGAAGGTAGTCGGGTCTTTAGTTCCCGCTCATATTCCTTCGCAGACTCCTCCACTGGAACGCTGCTGTTTATCTTTAGGATCTGTTTTTCTAAAGTGCTCTGCTGTGCGTCCTGGGATAGATATGTGGTTTAGAATAGCAATCAAAATGATGCTTCAAATTTGAACAAACAGAAAGGTCGTTCACAGGGCATATCGTGGCCGAGAGAAGTCTGTATGTGTTATTTTCAGGTCATGAACGATGATACAGGGAAAATTTTACAAAGGACAACATTGTGAACACATTATTTGTTAATTTTAAAATCTGCAACACTAACAGTTAGCTGAGATAGAAGGTGCTGTTTTAAAGCTAGATAGTTGCTGTCAGGATGGTCTAATGACACGTATCTCTCATCACAGAAGTAGATCCACCACTTGCTCCAGTCCATGTCATCTCGTCTACTGAGCCCCTTCAGAAACTTGGGTAGACTTCCTCCACTCACTGCTACGTGGAACTTCCCTCTAGCGCTCACTGCTTCATCGTACCTGGGCATAGGAAGTAAGATTGGGCACAGCTCACCAAACTATGAAATAAATTCATTGGAATATTTATACTTTGATACATAAGCACTGCCGAAGAAGTACAATCTCATGTGCAGTGTACACCAATTATACACCCTGAACTCGATAAAATTTCCACAAACGAATGGCACAAATGTGAAACTATCATACCTGGCTTTCACAAAATCACAAAGACGACTCCCTATGTCGTCTGTGCTACAGATAGTGAGATCTACAGCGGACTCTCCCATAATCTAAGGGTGTGTTGATGTAATTATTTACTGCAGACAAAACATAACAAGCGTCAAACGCATTTAAAACGCACGCATTTATAAATTACTGGCCAAATCATTGCAGAATCCATACCGTGTGCTTGGATTGTGAGAAAAGAGCGCCGAGCAAGGGCTGAATATATGCAAAGCAAATGAGGTAATTACGGTATTCATGCTGTTCAGTCAACACTAAACCGATTATTAATGGGGTATACTGTAAATAAGATTTAGACGGGCTCAAGTTAAGCCAATATCAATGAAATGCCATGAAAATAAGGTTAAGCATGTCTAAGTAAACAATCATAATGTTATACGAGGAATGGGAAATCCCGGGTATTGTACAAAGAGTAAAGCTTGGCATACTATAAGAGTATAAGTTGTGTTTACTTGTTTAGATAAAAATCCTGGCAATTGAGCAATTGACGCCATTCCGTTCCATCACAATTCATAACTTTCAGAAGTAAATGATCTTAATTCTTTGAATTATTTTAGGGTGAATACTTTAGTATCTTCTAGGCGAATCGTGTTCACCTTTCATCAGGATGATTTTCATGTTTCATTGTCACTGATGAAGAATCGATATCTGAAGGCGTGGGGAACATTTCATTTAGCCCATCTATAACATCATTAGAGCCACGTGAGATATTTTCTTGTTTCCCCACATTCGAGAGAGAATCATTCACTACTTTAGAAGTATTATTGTTCATGGTTATCGATGTCTGCTGTTTAGCCTGAGCAATTAGAAGTACTTCAAACGAAAATTCCGTTAAGATTTGATTAGAAAAATACAGTACAGTAACATGAAAGATTCAGCAAGCACCAAGTATACAAGAAATATACAGCTTTACTTGTTGATGATAAAAAATAGCCAGCAACACATGATACATGGCGCCTGAAAAGGCGTGAGTTACTAATGATTCATTATCACTATACAGAGACGACAATAGAAACGTCACGAATGACAGATATTTCCCCTTTTACAATCTACATACCCACCCACACACAGCAGCAACTAAGAACAAGAAAACATAGCACACTAGCTTACCATTTCGAAGATTAGCACAGATGCTGCCATGGCGACATTGATACTGTCAAGTCGCTCTATTATTGGGATGTAAGTGCTCACAATTTCATGACTTCCCCTCTCAATAGCATGCTTTTTCAGTTGGTGAGATAACCCACCAACCTCTCTCCCAAAGACCATTAATGTAGGACTTGTGAAGTCAGTCTCATAATATGGTGAAACTTTAATTATATTTTCTGATATATCATTTTCACTTCCTTGAGCTTCAACAAAACATATTTTCCAATTTGTTGGTAGCGAGTCAAGGACGTCCATGAATTCCATATGTTCGTGAAGTGGAATGCTGAAATGAGTTTATATTTAAAGTGGTTATAAACGTTTTTGTCTGATCTCTTGGGAAATATTTTTCATATGGTTATCAAAGTTTCAAGTATTGATCAAATTACATCTATAACATTAACATGGAGATATGGAGATTTGACTAGGGTTTGGTTATCAATCATGTCCAAAAGTAGTTAGTTTAAGAATTCAAGGATCAATTATTGTTTTCCTTAATTATCAATTACTGTTTTCTTCAGCTATTGCTTCAATGTATTTAGTAGTAGATAAACTCACAGATAATTTGCAGCTGCAGAAGCCCGCAATGTAGATGGAAGCCAGAAACTAGCAGTAATGGGACTTGATACTACAGCTGTACAAGCAGCACCTGCTGCACTTCTGATGATTGTACCAACATTTCCTGTTGAGAGAAAATTACCTGACACTTGCAAATCAATCATACCTATGGTGAAGAGGAATGTTCCTGTCATATTCGAAATTTATCAAAAAAATATATATTATTTTAAAACATATCAATTATCATACATAATATCAGTGTAATTAAAATGATACCCAAATGAACTTATTATGTTATATTGAACCAGGAATGTACATTAATACATTATTCATTCGATGAAAATTTTACCTGGATCTCTTATTCTGTCTAAATACACAATAAGAGGAATAGATTTTTCCAATGAGGAAACTATGTTTGGTTTGTCAAAGACAGCCATGATACCTTGATCTGTTTTGACATCAGTAAGGTTCGATAATTGTCTTTCAGTAAGTTGGATACACTTGGTAGACAAAGGAATATCTTTTATTTTCATGAGAACTTCCTCCTGAAAAATAAGTATCCTTTTATTTTAGAATGATGGAACATCTATCACGATTTATTATGATTACTGGCCTCCAAACTACTTATTATGAAAAATATAATCAAAATCAGACAGAGCTAAGAATGAGTCATAAAATCAAACTCAGAATAAGCAAAATGCAACCAATATTAGTCACACAAAGCAAACCATTGTCACCTATTTTCTATGAAAATTTCAAATATGCTACTATTGCAATGCTATTATTGCAATGGACAATGAAAGTAAACAACTTATTGATCTTTTGTCAAACTCAAGGCTCAATTAACCCTCCCCAATCACCTTTTTGTTTTACAGAAAGGCGTTGAGGAGATTCAGCAGAGATTGTGGCTTGGAATGAATATATGTGTATATAATGAGCTCCAATTTTGCAATGGAGTGTTAATTCCGAAAAGTGCTTGAGTGGGGGATAAATTTCCACTGAAAAGGGATAAATTTCTGCTAAAGGGGGATAAATTTCCACAAATAGGGGGGGGGGGTGATTTGATTTATTCTGGGTATCAGCAAAGAAATTGACATTCAATAACAATATATTTTGACTTCATGACTCAGTGTCTTAATACCTGCATGGGAAAATAAGAAGGATATCATATATTTGTGAAAGAGATTTTTGAAGAACCTATTGAGAACTAGGAAGGTATACATAATTGGATTGCAATATGAAGTTGAAAAGTTTCTCCTCCATCCTTACCCCTCAAGTTAATTTTAGCAGTGAACTATGGCATTCTATCCATCCATATACTGAAGCAAACTGATCAAATAAAACCTATTCATATTAATGCTTGAGGCTGGCCCTTTAAAAGGACTTATGAAAAAGGTATTATAAGGAGAGCTCCATATAATACCTTTTTCATTAAGCTCTTAGTTCTGAGTCAGGTAAAAGTATCAAAGCCCAGCAGAGGGAAGTGGAGAATTGTGCTGTTGGTGCAATTATTTTTACTGGCGATAATATAGAGTACTTAATTTTGACAGAAGATCAAGAAAAAGTTTTTAATTTGTCCCTTAAAATAACAGGAGTTTTAAACTTACAACACAGCCTATATCAAATTAACTAACTGAGGAAGGTGCTTATCACCATATGGAGTTTTCTGAAGACCAGAGATAATATAATCATTTTCAATGTTGTATTCTCAAAACTGGCAGTAAATCAGTGATGTAAAGTAGATCTGATTTGAATCCCTTATTGCGTTTTTGGCTTTCGCTATAGGGTCCCCCTTAGTCAATGCTATAAGCAATCAAGTTCAACAAGTCAGGACAACTATTTTTTTGAATATAATCAACAATAGTCTACAATGGTGACAGTTTCAACTGCAGTTTGCACATTGCTTGTGTGCACAGCTTCAGTTTGCATGGTGTACAATATACATCCTATATGTTATTTATATGTCTGGGCAAATTTAAGCTAGGCACACTAGTTATCAGACATGCAGATAGCAAAGTTTACTTTGAAGTGCTCCTATAAGTGTTTTGAAAATATTTTTATCATAGATATATAATGAAAATTCAATAGCACACTATGGATAAATTAATAGATATTGTTTGGCCTTATATGTACCTTGAAATAAAAAATATGAGATGGTTCATATCCCTGAGATATAAGATCACAAATCATGCTTTTATTTTCAACAAAAACGCCCAATTTTCTTCGCTTCTTTGATTTCAGATAAGACATAGCAGCAGCATACTTTTTATGGGTTTCATGATCATAAGGATGCTTTTTGGGGAGAAGTGACTTCTCAGGATAGTGTATCTGTCCATGTCGTGGTGAAAATGAATGCTTCTTTGAACTATCTGATTGATTCCTTGCTAGTACTAGAAAAAGGAATGGTTTCCTTTTCAATGATTGCAAAACACTAGAATTTCCAAACTGTTTCAACATCACTAACACCTAAAACCTGAAACAAAAGTTGATTTATTGAAATATCATTATGTAGCAATAAAAAGTCTGGTAACATGGTTAATTAATGGTTAGAAATGATTAGTCAAAAAATCAATGCAACTATATTATGTCAACACTGAACTTAGAATTGAAATAACCATGGTTTGAGATCATGATATGCAAAATCTTTCCAGGGTATGCAGATTTTCACAGCTGACAGTTAAATTAAGCATGATCAGCTATTATTGAATATTTTCTCAAAATGTGAGATAATACAATGTGAGATTATGCAAGGGGACCAGCTGACCCAGCCACTTCATGGCTGCATCAGCCGGCCTGGTATCACCAGGCAACAGTAAGTCTGCATAACCTCTAGCTATGTCACTGAACCTGAGGTAGGTTCCTAATTCCTACAATTATAATTATAATAATAATAAAATGATAATGATAATATACAATGGTTGTTTTGTCTCTACACTTTTATGTGACAGTTGGCTTGATCTTTTGATTTAGTTTGACCAGATGAAGCTTTGAATTCCCTACACTAGACAAAGACTAATGATGAACTTAAATTAGTTCACAGATCTAAACGTCAATTTTTCTGTTTCCTAAACCTAACCATAGCTATAGCCCTAACCAAAACCCTAACCCTTCCTTAGCCCGCAATCCGCATTGGTGTGTGTACGCGCGCGGCGCAACGCAGACAGGGATATACGTGTTTAGCAACCCGGCTAACCCTAACAAATCGTGACCTCGACGGACGTTGCCCGTCTATTTGCCGAAGGCGCAAAGTGACTTGCCCTAACCAGGGCCCTGGTTACGCGCACGGTTAGGGGAACAAAGTGACGTCCAATTAATGTGGAACGTTACGCCGCGCGCGCGAGGGTAGGGTAACATCCTACGAATCGTGACCCTAACAGTAACCCTAAAGCTGATCGCTAGTACCTAGTTACGCTTAATTATATTTTTCTGAGTGACGCCATTGTTACTCCATGTTACGGAGCCTTATTTTGCGGGTAGGTCTCCCATATAAACGGGAGCCTTCATTATCTATGACAATGACGTCACTCAGAAAAATATAATTAAGCGCACCTAGCGCTTTAAGGACTAGGGTTAGGGTCAGGATTAGGGTCAAGATAATGAAGACTCCTGTTTACATATATATGTGAATATCCTCGGACATGTATATGTTTCCAACTATATAATTATCAATATTTACGGCCGAATCAATATTTGCAGCATGATCAAAAGTATAGTATATTGTTCACGTAATTCTGATTATAATGTCTGATAACTATAAGGTATTATACATTATAACTTCAAAAAAGAAACAAAATTAGTTACATTTATTGCCACTGCAAGTGCAACAGTACAGTATAGCGTTAAGTGCACTGTACAAGTGTACAAAACCAGCTCAAACACTGAGAGTACGAGAGCGAGTAAACTTAAAGTCTGCAGAGAACACAAAAATAAAATCTTAATTTATGCTAGAATTTTGTTTGATATAGAAATGTTAACATTAATGCGACCCAAAACGTAAAATCATGAACAATTAAATTGCACAATTGCAGAGTTACGACTGAGAATTATATTTACAGTTATGGATTATTGTCGTATTAAACAGGATACGTCGGTGGAGGGTCAAGTTATTTCCAATTCTAACGAGTTATTGTCGTATTAAACAGGATACGTCGGTGGAGGGTCAAGTTATTTCCAATTCTAACGAGTTTTGTTTGCTAAGATAAGAACTTGGCTTTGTTCTTCTGCGAGAGCTTTATACCGAGCCCCGGCTCCAGTTTTTCTATCACATCAAGAATCTGAAAAATATAATTATATTCTTGTAACTATACTAAACTGTATACAGAAGGCATAAGTGCTAATAAGTGCATACATATTACATACTCATAGCCTAAGAAATGTTTCAATAATAATTAGGACTTTAAAAAGAAGAATTAATAGTCTGTGCAGGTTTTCGTTTTAATAATTTCTGTTGGATATCAAAACAAGGCAATTATAAGTTACACTCACCCAGTCCAAATGTTCGCGTGTATGGGAGGCTGAGATGCAGAACCTCACTCTTGAGCCGAGCATGGGTGTGGCGGGGAATCCCACCACAACTGGAGCGAGCCCCATCTTCAGGGAACACTTAGCAAACGCACTGCAGATAACATTTGATGTTCAGAGACATTCTTTTCAGGTAATTACAGTTTACACCCAGTATTAAAACTAAGGACTATGATAAACAATAAAAGTAAGAATATGCTGTAAGTGTGAACGTCATGACTATTATCTTCATGTGGATCGAATGATCACGAAAGTGTTTCATATCGCCAACTCACACGACTTGAGCGATTGTAACGACGAGAACCGGAACAACGGGCGAGTGAAGTTCGCCGAACACGATGTATCCTCTCTTCTTTAATGCTCTTCTGAAGTACCTGCGGGATTCAATCAATTAATCAATCAATCAATCAATCAACCAATCAATCAATCAATCAATCAATCAATCAATCAATCAATCAATCAATCAATCAATCAATCAATCAATCAATCAATCAATCAATTGGAATGGATCCAATGTCTTATCTATAAAGGTGTATGGGTATACTACAAACATAACAAATTACTGAATATCGATTTCCTAATTCAAAGATTGACATAAGAGGCGGAAGAGACTAAACTGTGAATCATCAGCGGTTACCCTAGTTACAAGGTCTCCTGCCATCTGCGATGTAGGTGTACCATCAGCAGGTGACAAGGGAAACAGAGGGGTTTCGGCCCACGTACCCCTCACAGCTTACAACTGCAGGGCTGGGCCACCCAGGACTCCGGATTCCTGAGCAACACAGTTTAGAGGATGAATGAATGAATGAATGAATGAATGAATGAATGAATGAATGAATGAATGAATGAATGAATGAATGAATGAATGAATGAATGAATGAATGAATGAATGAATGAATGAATGAATGAATGAATGAATGAATGAATGAATGAATGAATGAATGAATGAATGAATGAATGAATGAATGAATGAATGAATGAATGAATGAATGAATGAATGAATGAATGAATCATGAAATATAACAAAAATCAATCTAGGAATGAATCAGTCAAGTTTTGAGAAAAAACCTCGTGTTCTCGGCTAGCAGTTTGATTCGCGTCGCTCCGTTGTCAGTGCCGTCAGTTCCCATGATTGCCTGGGTGGCGGCGATGATTTGGCGGCACACTGGTGGCGATATTGAGCTGCTGTACACATGGGCATGAGACTCTTTCCTCAGGTGAGCAATCACATCCTGAATAGAGAAGTGTTTGTTCGATCCATTGTCCCCATCTGATATAGGCGTCACACGTAAAGATTGATCACATTTTAACAATACAAAAGGCTGTGCAATTATGTTTGAAAGTTAGCGTTTCGACAGCTCGTGCAACTTATTGATTCATAATTTCGTTTTAATAAACGTACCCTGTCCGCAGCTATGTATCCCCCAGATGCGCCGAAGCTCTTGCTAAACGTTCCCATCATGATGTCTACATCGTTTGTACTGATACCGTAGTGCTCGCATACACCTCTACCAGTGGCTCCTACTGCTCCAATACTGTGTGCTTCATCTATGTAGAGATACGCCTGAAATTGAGATATATTAAACACAAGGAAATATCTTATTGGTGCTATTTAATCCCTGATAATTTTACAACAGCGGGTCCTGGTCAACGCATGAAATGCAATTTCTTAACCAGTCAAAGAATCAATTTATATTGTGAAGACTAAGATTCATTTTTTATAATTTGTTGTCAGAAGGCGAAGGGGTCAGACAACGCCTGACAAATAATTTGCTATCTATAAAGCTTTTTGAAAAAGCAGTTACTTGGCTTTATGACCGCCACACTCCACAGTTAAAAGACAATGGTGGAGGGGTATTGCCTTACATCTCATGACTTCATGAAGCTGTAACATATAAGTTACATATTAAAGCTACACAAGGGCAAAAAACAGAATACAATTGCAACAAGGTTGTTATTATAACAGTACATTTATTGACGTTGTTGTTCGTACTTGTAACACGTTTATATACCACGTAAGAAAATAATTTGTATTGAAATTGTCAACAATCATTGCAATTGTATCAACTTTTTCCGGCTAGAGTACTGACACATTCCAATGCAAAATCACTTTTCCATCTTATCTTGTGATAAGAGATTCATAAAAAAGCCCACTTCGTATGTCCAGGGGGCACCTCAAGAGATTGAAGTTTAAACGATATAATAAAATTGCAATCAGAAGCTTTTGAAAATCTTGTGATTATCGTCGTCCCCTTATTATAAGCTATACAATTTATTGAAGAATACCGAAACTGCCATTGAAAATATGGCCCTAAATAGTCTAATGACAATTCAATTCCTAATTTTGCATATGATCCATTTCTAGGGCCATTTTGTTTTAAGATTTCCGAGATTTTGATGGCCTAGAATAGCCCTAGAATCTTCTGTAAAATTTGGCACTTCAATGGCCTTAACGTCAATTTAATAAGGCTCAAATGTCATGAATTATGAAAATGTGCGTTGATAAAACATGAACCAGTTCTTATTTCATTAGTCTGAGGACTGAGTTATGATGTCATCTCAACGTGTATCATGCCATTTTAGGCCACCCCTATTTCTAACGGAACAGTGAACAGCTTAGGCTCCTCTCCTACACACGAGAAGTGAACTTTACCGAGTACTTCTGTACTAACTATTGTATGGCTTTCCTCGGATTACATCTGAATTACAGATTCCCATCTGCTCATTCATTCACATTAATTTATAGAGTTTAATAGAATTTTCAGAGCAATCTTTGGCAAGTCAGGTAACATGATCCCGTACGGGGGCAAGTGGTTCTGATAACCAGCATGTGTCTGCAGATCGAGCATATTAATTATCATTGATAACGGACAATTCTCTGATTAATTTTACATGTTGCTCTGTTCACGTTTCAGTTCATGTAGGTATCACGATTGCAAATTACAGTAAAATTTTAAAACGTTTAAATGATACGATAAAGTCTAAAATAAAGTCTAAAATCATGTGATTATCGTTCCCAGCTGGGCAACTTGCGACTGCAAATTTGCAAAAATTCATTGATGATAAGATGATAGATAACAGACTATCTTGCTCGTAATAACTTCATAAAATTTCTGTTTCGTGGCCATTGGTTTTTCTCTGATAATTTGAAATAATTTCAGCTCGGATAACTCTGTAGAATGAATACCTATATGCACTGCTCTGCTGGTTCTGTTATTGAAGTATTGAGTTATTTCTGAATCATTCCAATTTGTTACTAGCGATGTTCTGCTAGGAAAAACCTAACTGCACAAAACAACTGTTTGAGGTCATCAGATGATGTTTGTTTGGTACGTGACCATATCATGCCTGATGCTTGGACTCGACGGGTACAACATACTCCTGACTGTACCCTTTAAAGGGAGCCACTACTTCGCAATGTCAGACATGGGTATCCTTCTGGCGGAGAAAGGCTACAAGGTCTCATTGCTATCCATGATGCCTGATTCACGGTACTCGAAAACCCATGAAAATTTCAGGGTTATTCCTCCGTTTCCAACTACAATGAGCAGTAATGATTTCGACGATGCGGTAGAGAGGTGCATTAAGAGTATCATCGAGAGCGGAAGAGATTACCACATGTACGCTGATGCTATGTTTTCAGACATCAATTGTAGAGAAGGGTGGATAGACATTTACCAATCACTCGTTGATTACTACACCGGCGACAATTTCCGTGACTTGATTGAGGCTAATAATTTTGACTTGATTATAGCAGAATCGATAACCATCGTGCCAGTCCTTGCGCCGACCAATGCACAGAATATCCCAGTGGTAGCGTACGTGTCTGAACTCCAATACTTGAGTCCGAGAGAAGCCCAGAATCTACCCATGTTCTTCAGCAGCGAGCCCGGTATCAGTATCCAGGTGTATAGGGGTCAGAAACCCGACTTCTGGTACCGGTTGTCTGCCCTTTGGAATCTCTTCACGGGAATCTCAAAGATGAAACATGCTTTGGACCAGATGATGGCGCCGGTGTATGAGAAATACAGCATTACGGGCGACCCTGCACGACTCGTGGACAGAGTGCACCTGTATCTTGTCAACGATCACATAGCGATATCGTACCCTTTCCAGATACCAAACAATGTGGTACAAGTTGGCGGATCTTCGGTAAAACCTGGGAAACCCCTGGAGGGGGATATCAAATCCTTTGTAGAGCAACAAAAGGTACCGATTATTTTGGTTTCTGTGGGCTCCTACACCGACATAAAGTGGATGAAGTGGTGTACCACTCTAATAACTATTCTGGAAGAGATGGAAGTTGCTGTGGTGATCAAAGCACAGAAAGAAAGCATACCCGATCTTTCTGAGAAGATCTTCGTCACTTCATGGCTACCACAAAGTGATCTTCTGTCCAGTGGGGCCATTGACCTGTTCATATCTCACTGTGGGAATAACGGCAGGATTGAAACCATTCTATACAACGTTCCTGTGCTGTGTACACCTGTTTTCGCAGATCAGAGTTTAATCGGAGAAACTATCCACGCTAGAGGGTTTGGTGAAATGCTTCTACCCCAGGAAATGACGGCAGACAACATTAGAGGGATGATATCTAAGATGCTGAAGGAGAAAAGTAACTACGTGGCTAAGATGAAGACAGCTACTGAGAACTTCCACTCTGAACCTGCCACCGGCACTCAGAAGATGCTATATTATTTAGACATACTGCTGAGGGATAAAACCCTTGACTATCTTGTCAACAAGGTCATCAAGGAGCAAACCTCGATTGAGATGTATCATTTGGATATTATTTGTTTCCTACTGGCGGTCACTGGACTCGGCATTGTTATAGCACTGCTTTTCTTGGTAAAAATCACGAAATGTGTCTGTTCGTTGTTGGGAAAAAAGAAAAAGGAGGAATAGAAGTCTAGCAATACTATTTTATTCAATACCAAGTAGTCAGTAGAATTCATAAATTAATTTAATGTCTAAGCACGCATTAATTACCTATATTGATGGTAGAATACCAGTGCAAGCATATTGAACGACGGATAAGCTTTGTTAATTTTTCAATTCTACAATTTTATCATTGTCAATTTTAAAATTAATTCTTGAATGATTGTTCCTCATTGATCATACTCAAAAACACAAAGGAATTTCTTTTTCCATTTATGGCTAAAATGAATCTCGGAGCTAAATTAACCCACCTTATACTTCTTCTTGAGTTCTATGATCTTGGGCAGATTACAGGAGGTTCCCTCCATCGAGTAGATTCCCTCAACTACAATCAGTATCTTCTTCCAGGGTCGTCTGGTTCGGGGCTGCCCTTCCACGATAGATGTCCGGAGGATTCGTTCCAAATGCTCCATATCTGAAGGGTATTGTTTGGCAGTTTAAGAGCAATCATATGAAAGCAGGGTGAACAAGTGGTCATCGTAGGACTTCTTACTAGTTCACTCGTGAAAATTTCCACGCTAATACAGTTTGACCCAACTAAGAAAATGCTGCTTTCAGAATTTTGATTCGTGGACAATTTCGAGATATATGACCTCTTAAAAACACCAATTTTTGGGGTAAAATGCAATTTTTGAACCATATATGACCCAAAAATATGACCAAAAACGGATCTTTCCCATTCAGCAGCGCATTGCAGAGAGTCCACTACAATCAAATTACGCATGCAGTCTCGCACAGATTTTTCCCTGAGTCCAAGTATGTCAAGGAATTTATGATTCTTTCCAGGGTCTCATGAATTTATCATAGAAGGGGTCAGCAAGAGGTTAAGCTAAGCAATAATCTAATTAGAGTTCTGTCAGGGATTGCCAACCAGGGTCAAATACTTTGAATCGACCGAAGGTAGAATTATAATTGGTAATTGATTAAACTTCATTCCGAAGCAGCTTACATTTGGAACTATCGTAAAAACTTTAGCAGAACTAATTTGTGTGGTTGATTCCAGAATTGGTGAATTGTGTGGGATGAATTTCTCTCAAGTTATGATAGCAGCTAAAAGTTCTAGTTACTATATCACTAAATACTGGCCGGCTCAAAATTTGATAAAATCATCTCTGGCACTACAGTATAAATCATAAGCAAAAGGTACCTCACAATCTTGGAACCCTGAGTTTCTTGATAATTGTCTCGCCAATTAAATAAACTTCTTACTTTCTTAATTCTTTAAATTTGCGTGACAATCTTATCAGAATAGACTTGGCTGAAATCCAAATAGCAATAAATCAGAACTGTTATCGCTGCAGTGGTTGTATATATAACTGCATCCTTGCAAGCACTTATCTTATGATACAGAAACATCAAGAGCTCCCAATACTAGTCACAAAATCACCTCATTGTCTTGAGATATCGTGCACTCAAAATTTCTCACGCCTACAACAAAAAAAGCGACTCGCGCGCACTTTTGCGCGTTTTTAAACAAATAAGCTGCAATTTTCTACACGTAAATTAGTTCTCTGAATTTCGCGCATTCCAGTTAATCGTAACGTTTGTAAGCAACGTACATGAGTTGCCTGAGTTACAGTTACTCAGTTACATTACTGTGAAATGCCGGACTAAATGCAGAAATGAGCACGAAGAAAAACTTACCATTGTGTTTGAAGACTTTGATCTTTGCTCCTGACAACCGAGCTCCCAAAACGAGAGATGAATGGTTCAATTCGTCGCTGATTAGTAGACCACCCTAACATAAGAAAGTAAGAATTGTGAATCTTCCCAAATACCCAAATAGCGAAATGTAAGCAATGGTAAGCTTAAGGAATGGCTTCATCCAAGCAGTCAATATAATTTCTTGCATTCGATCAACTGCATCATTGATAATAATATCTGTTTCATTCATGTATATCGTGTATGTTCATTACTCACTAACCAATTTCAGCTTTTTGTGCTAAATCTTGATTATAGACTATAGATAATTATTTTACCCATCTACTAACATATGTTATACGTATTGACGTACCTCTGACACCAGAGTCGCAATGTTCATGGAGTTGGTAGCAAAGCCCATGCCAAAGACAACACAGTCCTCTTTCCCCACAAAACCCGCGATCAGACGTTCTAACTCTAGGTGCAGTTTACTCGTCCCTGTAGGAAACAACAATATCATTCTAGAATGGTATCCCACACTTAATTAGTCACCAAAACTGAAATCCTTGATAGCATCAGGAGGTAATAGAAGATTTGATATTTTGTTAATGCAAAGTAGGTATAAATTCAAGTTATAATCAAATCACTAATTATTTCTTCAGATACACTGGTGTAGTTTGCACTGTGCAGTGTGATACGAGGAATTCAGTAGAAATCTACTACTCTACTATTGATGTCTGTTTATTTGTATTATCTTGTTTCCACACGGCAAAATCCTCATTTATTCATTCAATGTTTGAACCAACCAGTTGTCTGCAATGCTAACAATGCAGAATATGTGATCTGAACTAACTTCAATCTGAAATATATTATAAACACTGGTCTTTGTTCTTAGAATGCGAGAAAAGATCTGTCTGAAATGCCAGCTGTAAGTGACATGCAAAGGTATGATTTAAGCTGATTAAATGATAGAATATGTTACGAACATAAGTCACTATAACATACCAACACAATCGTAAACAATTACACACTTGATAAGGTGATAAACTCATAGGCTTAATAGTTCAATATTGAGATATTGAGGAGGTAAATGTACGAGTAGAAATAAAACAATCTGTTCACCAACTCCGAGTTTCATGCAAAATATTGAAATTTTACAATTGTCAAGGTGCGATGACAAATTTGGCGAAAAATGACGAAAATGCAAATGTACGTAAATGTACGTATTTTAGATGCACTGCAATCCACCTTGAGAAATGAGGGAATGAGTACCTGCCTACTCCTTAGCTCCTTGGTGTTGGTTGGCAAGTAGTCAATAGAAATAGAGAAGTTTTACATTTTGCACATTCCATAAGTCTGCACTGCCTATGTAACATGCACTACATACAGTAAGTACTCACTACACTTGTGCACATCAACTTTCAGGCTACTACTGCACACATTTACACAGTGACATGCATGTTTAGGAAGTAGAATGGAAGTCAGACATGTAACTGCTTGGAAACTATAGGTAATGTTTTAACATGTACCTCCTCAAGTGTACAATAATTAGTATACATGGCTCATTTCTTAGCAATCTCCACCGCACTACCGGGCAGCAGATGATACAAATTATTAGGTAGGTAGGTACATGCCTTCTTAACTGAAAAAATAAATCAGGGTTTCAGGAATTTCAGGCGAGGAACAATGGAACATTCATTAATCATTGCACCTAAGAACTTTAAACTTTGTAAGTGTAAGAATGAACGCACGATCCAGCTGTCACTAGTTTCACTTCTTTATTCTACTGATTTGCTGGTGAATTTTCTCCAGTGAAGTATTACATAACAGTGGTTATTTACTGGTAGGCCATAAATTTCCCACATTACGACACGGGTAAGACTGTATGAGAATAATCAGATTATTTGCCTTTTAAAAGTTATTAAAACTTCCAATGCATTGTGAAAAGAAACCTCGTGAGTTTGATAACGTTCTAAAACAAGCCTCAAATCTAAACAATAAAATGTAATGTTGCTAATGAAATCCATGCTGCTATAATGCTATACTTAGGGCAGGGGAATATGCTAGTCCTTTTCCAATTACCGGTAATTACCGTATAAAAAGCGCTAAATTACCGCTTTCCGAGAAAAAAAGCGGTAATTTAGCGCTTAGTGTTTTTTTCAGTGTCTCGAGAAAAAGCGTAAAAAGCGGTTATTACCGCTTTTCCACAATATTTTCAGAAAAAAAGCGGTAATTACCGGTAATAAGCTAACAGTGACCGCTATTACTGCTTCCGGAGCTGTTTCACTCCAGAATACCGGTAATTACCGGTCAATGAGCGCTTTTTGACCCACCGTTAATGGAGCCCTTATTATCGGTAATAAGCGGTAATAGAAGCGGTAATTACCGGTAATTAACGGTGAATTTTCTTTTGATTTTTCCCCGTAAAAATACCGCTCAGTTACCGGTAATTGGCGCTTATTTTTTAGCCACAATTAATTAACGGTCAGTAAGCGGTAATACCGGTAATTA
>WFMF01000031.1:758145-871220 GCA_011033025.1 Beroe forskalii | reverse complement strand
CCACTGGTCAACGTCCCATTTGCTGTCAGTTCCTCTCACTACAACATCACGGTGTTTTAGCCAACGGCATCAGGATAACCTTGACCCATGCGCTGCAAAACCCTGCCTGCAGCCACCCTGTCCAGCCCTTACCCGTACTGCGAACACCTTCCGTCACCATCGTCCTAATTTGGCCCTCCTGTTGTTGGATGATCCTCTGCATTTGTTCCAGGTCCACGGTCGATAAAACCCTTGCCTTTCGTTGTAGCCAACTGTCATCCCCGATGTCCATAGAGATCGACATTACTGGATTGTCTTGGCTCCTGAATAGTTGTTTGCCCACAAAAATCTCGTTGTGATCTCCATAATATCTCCAGAAAAGGGTAGACTGTGCAGTCTTGTTTAGAGTTTGTAGTTTTCCCTCCTTATCTGGTGTCTTCACTACTTCTCTTGTACGGATCATCATACCTGCCTGGCTCTGTATGACTTTTGTTTCGCATATCACGGCGCTCGAAATCAGATGGGCTCTACCCGCGCAGGTTCGTATCCTGCCAAACACGCCACTGTGGCACTGTATTTGTGAAAACCGAGTTCGAAAGATCCGGAGCGTGTTTGAGAACGTGGTCGCTCAGTAACGATACGGGAATTGCTGGAAGTCTGGTAGCGATAGGAAACAGAATCTCAGTCCTACAATTTATACTGCACGATACCACACTCACCTCATTGAATTCCCCTCACTGAGTTACCTACTTTTAACAAAGCTATACAAAATATCCTACCAAAATATGGTAACCAAAACAACTACTGCTGAAACAAATCCTCATGAATAAAACAACTACCATAACAAATATCTACCTAACCTATGCCACGTCGCTCTTACACCACATACTCACCGCGACCAAATCACTCGTACACGGCCAACACACCCCAACGAAATAACAAAGATTCTGAACTAATCTACATGAATATAAGTTCTCCACCCTTTGTATACAACTTTGTATCTGACTGTACCTAACACTTCCCATCTCCCCCGCAGGTGGTACCACAGCTAAATCTGCAGCAAATCAAGAAGAAACACGACAAGAAACGTAAGATGTCGGGGGAGTCACCTCTTGACCAGCAAAGTCCTGAACAGGACTTCATGACTGCTAGGGAGGCTACGATAGAGGAGTGTGCAGCTTCTAGGAGTAACCCGCAGTCTGCTAGAGAAGCAGGTACGAATTCTTGGGAATGTATCTCATGATATGCTGATAATTTAGTATATGTGGGTATATGAAAGTCATTTGAGCAACAGCTTTTCAAAGATATATTGGCCCATTCATCGGTGCCCCTAATTAGGTTATTTCAATAATCCCTGGTTGCACAACACAGGCGGTTAGGAAATGCCTCTTTAGAGCTCTCACAAGAAGTTTTTAGCCTGGCCAGCAGGAGCACAAAGCAGCCAAGAGCTGCACGTGTGGGTGATCGGAAATAGGTTTATTTGCTTTGTGCTCCTACTCCAAGAAACAAAAAACACGACGCACGAAATGATGTATTAGGTAGAGTTGTATGGATGGTCACCCATTCACTCGTCAAGGAAGATGTGGCAGATGTAGGAGGTGATAATTCACACTAATTGTTAAGGACGATTAGGAGGAGGTGGTAATCACTCGTCAAGGAAGATATACCTGATTGTTTCGTTATACAGACAGCATTGTGGCAACTCCTTTCAAGCGACGCTCGCTAGTGATCAAACGCCTTCCTTGACGAGTGATGACCAGCCCCTCCTACTGGAGCTAGTGATAGAGACGGTTTGACCTACACTCGAATATGGTCAGGGTCTTTAGACTACCAAGTTGATTCATACCGTTGCCAACGCTGTGAGCAAGTATATCTGACTCATGGGACAGAGGGTTTGGCTGGGTCCTTCTTACAGACCCGTCAGATATACAGCATCACAAATGTTTCAACTTGATAGTCTGAAGACCCCGACCATATTCGAGAGTAGGTCAATCCCTGCTCATCACTAGCCCCAGTAGGAGGGGCTGGTAATCACTCGTCAAGGAAGGCATGGTAGGAGGGGCTGTTCATCACTCGTCAAGGAAGGTGTGGTAGGAGTAGAAGCTGGTCATCACTCGTCAAGGAAAGCGTGGTAGGAGGGGCTGTTCATCACTCGTCAAGGAATGTGTGGTAGGAGTAGGAGGGTCATCACTCGTCAAGGAAGGCATGGTAGGAGTAGGAGGGGCTGGTAATCACTCGTCAAGGAAGGCATGGTAGGAGGGGCTGGTCATCACTCGTCAAGGAAGGTGTGGTAGGAGTAGAAGCTGGTCATCACTCGTCAAGGAAAGCGTGGTAGGAGGGGCTGTTCATCACTCGTCAAGGAATGTGTGGTAGGAGTAGGAGGGTCATCACTCGTCAAGGAAGGCGTGGTAGAAGTAGGAGGGGCTGGTCATCACTCGTCAAGGAAGGAAGGCGTGGTAGGAGTAGGATGGGCTGTTCATCACTCGTCAAGGAAGGTATGGTAGGAGTAGGAGGGGCTGGTCATCACTCGTCAAGGAAGGTGTGGTAGCAGTAGGAGGGGCTGGTCATCACCCGTCAAGGAAGGCGTGGTAGGAGGGGCTGGTCATCACTCGTCAAGGCAGGCATGGCAGGAGTAGGAGGGGCTCGTCATCACTCGTCAAGGAAGGCGTGGTAGGAGTAGGAGAGGCTGGTAATCACTCGTCAAGGAAGGCGTGGTAGGAGTAGGAGAGGCTGGTCATCACTCGTCAAGGAAGGCGTGGTAGGAGGGGGCTGGTCATCACTCGTCAAGGAAGGCGTGGTAGGGAGGGCTCGTCATCCCTCGTCAAGGAAGGCGTGGTAGGAGTAGGAGGGGCTCGTCATCACTCGTCAAGGAAGGCGTGGTAGGAGGGGCTGGTCATCACTCGTCAAGGAAGGCGTAGTGGGAGTAGGAGGGGCTCGTCATCACTCGTCAAGGAAGGCGTGGTAGGAGTAGGAGGGGCTGGTCATCACTCGTCAAGGAAGGCGTGGTAGGAGGGGCTGGTCAGCACTCGTCGAGGAAGGCGTGGTAGGAGCAGGAGTGGTCAACAAATGTAAAGAATAATGACTCCTCCCGCAGTGGGGGGCTTTATATATGTGTCTGTTGACACCCAATCAAACATGACGAATGCGCGCATTCCACATTCCAATCCTCTGACGTTGACACCATTCGTAGCTCATGACGTATGACGTATTTCGATTCGTACGCATTCCACATTCCAGCCATATGACGTTGACACCATTTGCATGCTATGACGTATGACGTATTTTGATTCGTACGCATTCCACATTCCAGCCATATGACGTTGACACCATTTGCGTGTTATGACGTATGACGTATTTTGATTCGTACGCATTCCATATTCCATCCATTATGACGTTGACACCATTCATATCCATTGGCGTATGACGAATATTGATTTGCGTGCATTCCACATCCCATTTTCCCAATACGTTTTGGGGACTTTGATCATTGTCACTAACTATTTAATGCCAATGGTATTCAGAAGTATCTTGAAACTAGAAACTATACATCCATTTTTGCAGAAAAACGCTGGTTACATTTTGCAACAATTGTTCCACTTGTGGCGGAACATGTTGCCGTTACGTTTTGTGCCGGTCACTCGTTACGTGATCATTAAATGTAGCGCGCAGTGACACAGTTTGTCTTTCCGCGCGCTCTGTTTGCAATTAATTTGGCGCGCGCGGTCGCGTCGATCCCGCCGCGCGCGCTTTGACCGATCGATCGATTTTCGCATAGTATCGAATCAATGTCCATAAATTTGACAGATAAGGCTTGACACGATGTAGATAAGCAATCGTCATACATTAAAATCCGGTAAATAATGGGCAATGTTCAAGTGTTCCATTTAAACTTGATAAAACTCAAAATTTGATTAAAATATTTGCTTTCATTCAAGTCGCATGACTTGACATTTGGCACCGTTCCAATTACCGTTCATTGGTAAATTATCCTATGCCCAGGTACTGTTCCAGAGTGTCAATACAGCAGCTCTCCTATGATAAGCAAGGCCTTCAGACCCCTTGCAGCCAAAACTAGTGACACCGCCAAGGCATTTGACACCGTCAAGAAAGAAGACACCGCCAAGGCAGTGCCAGGAAAACACAAACCCGAGGAAGATGACAGTGTCTTTGAGGAAGATGCTGGTCTCCCTCAACTCACTGAGGTTGATGGTGCTGAACAGGTACTACCGCGAAACCGCATCGCTTCACTAAACTTCAAAGCTTTACATCAAATTCTGTACCCAGATATTTTTGTTGATTGCTTTTTGATTTGCGACCTGATCACATTCGTGTAGAATTATCATGATAGGCTCAGCTTAATCTACACAGATTTATCAGTCTAGTGTTGATATGAATAAAACACCACCTCGCAACACTATGTATTCCCACAGCAGGTTGCCAGTGCCTCTACTGCAACACAGAACGGTCACATGTCTCACAGCGAGTTACCTGGACCCACTGCCGTTACAGTGAAACCTGCTCAAACGATCACTGCTCCAACCAAAGAAGTGACGGGATCTGCTAAAGAATCAGAAGTGGAAAGCAGTGCAGTGGAGAGCAGTGCAGCGGAGAGCAGTGCAGTGGAAAGTAGTGCAGGGAGGAACACTGCACCGACCAAGATGAACACTGCTCCTACTGACGCATCCAGCACTGGCTCACTGCTCGCCGGGCTAGCTAGCACTGCTAGTTCCAGAAGCTCCAAATTGCTGTGAGTTGGGGAAATTCCCCGGACGAAAATAATGAATTTCAATGCACGTTTCCGTCCTAGTTTAGTCACAACTTTTGTCAAATTACAAACCCCTACCTCCCTCATAATCAAGACGTAATCATTAGAAAAAACCCTTCACCCCAAGCTGGTTAAGGAATGAATATGTGAACTTCTTTTAACAAAATTAGTAACATTTCAATTCTCAACCAGGAACACGACTGAAAAGAGCCCCCCATCGAAACAGGTATTTTGTTAATTGTTATCTGTGTAATATACCTAACTAAATTCATAATTGATATTAACTTAACTAATTGATATTAACTTAATTCACACAAAGATTACGTCAGTACATCTAGCAACAAAAGTGTCACCTTTTCGATTACTGAGGGGTTTTGAGCCTCGTCATTTTTCTAGTCTTTATTGGGGTATCACCAGTACTGAGTTCTATAAGAACCGTCAACAGTATGCTTTACAACAACACAACATTATGAACAAAATTTATGAGTTTGCCATGAAAAATGTTAGAAACCTGAAACATGGAAATGTCCGTGGCTGAGTCATGGAATCATATAGTTCGTTATGTGAAATACCATGAATCACAGAAGGTCTACTATTTCCAGAAAGTAGACAATGTACCGCATCGCAAAATAAGAAGTCCTTATCACGAAGCAGTCATCTTGAAGGTTTATCCAGCCGATGTGGACTTGATACAATTGACAAAAACTGGAATAAAGTTAATGAGCTCTTACAATAAGCTCACATTGAATCTATATCATGTGCAGAGAGATAAGAGGGCAGTCCGAACTGCAGTTTGTGTGTGTATTTGTGCGCGCGGCTCAAGTTTATGCTGCGTACCGACTTATGTCTGAACGCCGCGCACACAAAAGACACGCAAACTGCAGTTGAAACTGTCACCGAAATAATGGGCTAGGTTACAATTCTTGAAAACAAAGAAGACGCGTGCACAGGATGCTTCAGCTATCTGTGACGAAGACTCGAGTGAAGTTTCCGTGGTCAAATTG
The DNA here is from genome assembly GCA_011033025.1 of Beroe forskalii. Classification (NCBI taxonomy): domain Eukaryota; kingdom Metazoa; phylum Ctenophora; class Nuda; order Beroida; family Beroidae; genus Beroe; species Beroe forskalii. The sequence goes on along the minus strand of WFMF01000031.1, from coordinate 865,472 downwards.
AAGTTTTTAAGTAAAATTTTTCATTTGAATAAGTACTATCATTCTAAAAAACAATACTATAATATAATTATAACGACACCACGATACGTTGATTCAAATAAAAAAGATTTTTCTAAGATGCCAATCAGACAAAAAAGATAGTTCAGACTAAATGTTCACTTTCCAGTTTGTGTTGACAATAAAGGACCGATAGACATATTTAGTCCATTGAATTGTACATGATAACCAATGAGTTAATTTCCTTTTAACCAAAGTTTGTGGACCTAATCTTGAGAAAGTATTTCCATCCATCATTCGTTGTCAATGTTCTCATAGGCCCTCTCCCTAAGAGCCCGGGCCACACAACAGGAGAGTATGATTGAGACCAACTGCAGCAGCAGAACTAGGAATGAAGTTATGAGCACGATATCGTAGCAGATTTCCATATACCGGAGTAGAGGCACTCCGCACCCACTCACAAACGCCTTATCTGCTGCACAGGACTCACTTGGCGAGGTTACACAGCAGGAACTGGGGAGCTTGTTCGCGTTTTCAGCCTTTTCACCCCACGGTGTATCTGCCCAATCTCCTGGCCCTTTAACCCCACAACACCCAAACGCTGCCTGCACATTATCAACGTATCGCGGCTCCTCCGTGTAAGTCTCCAGATCTATTGCCGCTATTCTAGCATCATTTTCCTGTGTAAAGATCCAGAGAGTTGCCCCGAGTTGGAAGCACACGATCAGTGTGGAGAGCAGGGCTACTGTGTACATCATACAGCGGTGCTGGCAACACATGACAACCAGCATCAGTAATGCCAGTAGCACCGCTACTCCCCCCACCACTATTCCCACGCTGGAGAAGGAGTAGAGATCCAGAGCCGTGCCGTATTGTGGGAATTCCAGCCACATGTAGGTGCTGGTACCGATTAGGAGGAGGCCAGCCAGGGCCAGGAGACATACTGCAGAGTTGTAGAGAATTCCGAGGAAGAAACATCGAGACATGGTGGCTCGATGTTGGGTGTAAAAAGTTGTTTAAAACTGTCAGTTTCGAAAATTTGTTATTTTCGATTTAGCTCGACTGCTCAGACCATCGTAACGAGACTCAAAACAAATTCAAATTGTGAAAAGAAAATTGAGATAATTTGCGAGCTTTGTTACACTACATTTGTAAATTGAGAATTGAGGCGATCTACGGATTTAGAGGATTTCAAGAATTTTTTTCTACTTCATCGAAAATCTAAATTCCTGTTTTAATCTACTGATCAGGAAAGTTGAGATTTGTTGATTGAATTATACACAATAAGGTGTTAGCTATTTAAATTGAATTTTAGAAAATTGCATTGCACACAATCCCATGTGGAGCTGGTTTGGGCAAAACTTGAACAAAACAAAAGTGATTTCTCCTCAATAGCATAGGTGAGAAATGAGAATCTTTCGGAAATTTCCGAGTTGCGAGGTGCTATGAACGAACTTGTATATACTCTGCTCACAAGTGCCCTGCTCACACGTGTATGATTGTTACACCATACATGCCTCTTGATGCTATACTGTTAATAAATCCGTAGTAGCGGTTTAACAGAAATTCCCGAGGGCTTGGTTCTCAGACCTCGCATTGCTGTAACGTTACTGCTGTATGTGAGCATCAACCTTCACTTCCCCAGGGTTAAATGAACAAAGTCGCGTTGCCGCCAATTTATTCTCATTTAGAGCTAGTGAAGCAAAACTTGAACACAATGAAAATTGGAAGTCAGCGATTCCTTCCCAAAATCACCCGTCACTCTTCCTCAGGTTCTGCTCCACCTGGAGGCCCTGGAGGCGGCCATTGAACTGGACATGACGATGCAATCCACCCAGCCAACGCCCACTGCCACCTCCACAGCCAAACGGAGACTGGATCTCAGCTCCCCGCCCCCTCCCTCCTCCCCCAGTGACGTCTTGCGACCCATATCACTCAACTTGTCGGGGGTGAGTGAGATATGATTCTTTGATTGGATAGGATAATTTTTATCTTACAATTTACTGTGAGAGACCCCTAATCCTCCTCCCCCTGCTCCTTTCAACCCTCATCCTTAGTCCTCATTACAAACCTCCTGCTCGTTCCAAACCCCTCTTGCTCATTGCGAACTCTTCGACTCATTCCAAAAAACCCTCACTCCTAGCCCCTTCCTTATTCCCAAACCCGCTGTGGCCTCCTCATCCCAAACCCCCTCTGCTCATTGCAACCCCCCTCGTCCTTCTCAACCCCCATCCTCATTCCAAACCCCATTTTCTTTCTAAACCCCCTGCTCATTGCAAACCCCCTGATCATTGCAAACCCTCTCTGCTCATTGCTAACCCCATCCTCCTTCCCAACCCCCATCCTCATTCCAAACCCCCTGCTCATTGCAAAACCCCTGCTATTGCAAACCTCCTGCTCATTTGAAACCATCTGCTCATTTTAACCGACCCTCTTCCTTCCAAACCCCCTGCTCCTTCCAATACACACTCCTCCTTCCAAAACCACCGCCCCCTCCAAACCCCTGCTCCTTTCAAACCCCCTTCTCCTTCCAAACCCATCCTCTTAACAAACCCCCTCCTCTCATTCCTAACCTCCTCCTTCCAAAAACCCCCTGCTCATCTGGTCATTGCTAACCCCCTCCTCCTTCCAAACCTCCATCCTCATTGCAAACCCCCCTGCTCATTCCAAAACCTACCCCCTTTCAACCCCCCTGTTCATTGCAAACCCCCTCCCTCAGGAGTCTGGGAGCAGCAGGCGCCACTCTGACGGCTCCGAATCCCCCTGTACCACGCCCCGCCGCAGCATTTCCTTCTTCGTGGAGGTAGACAGTCCGAGCATGGGGTCTCCCCGGAGTCCCCGTCGCAATACCATCGCAGCAGGAGCGTCACCTCGCACACTGCTACCTGGTAACGCTGCTCCAGCCTCCCCTCGCACCTCACTGCCCACTCCGTCCTCCCCTCGCACCCTCCTGCAGGGGAACCCCTCCTCCCCTCGCAGCTCCCCTCGGAGTGGGGTGGCCTCCCCTCGCACCCCCTCCTCGCTGAGGAAGCTGTGCAGCCCCCACCCCGTGGTTTCAGCTAGCAGGCTCTCACGTGAGTCAGAGGAATAATAGCACTGTTTAATGTTGCTCAATATGATTAAGTTCGGTTAAGTTGTGTGCTATTTTCAAATTCTGTAGTCATGGAATTTCCATCTATGATTTGAAAATTCAATGTTATTTCTGTTTTCAGCCCATCCTGATCGTAGAGGTTCCAGCCCTGCTGCACTTAACCAAGCCTCTGCACCCTCACTGGATCCTGCACCCAATCTAGAGCCCCCTCCTTCTGAGGCTGCTGCCCCCTCGGCTGCTACCCCCTCGGCAGCTGCCCGCGAGTGGGGGCGGTGAACCCTCCAAATCTGGGAGAAGAGTCAGGAACAACTCCTACTCCACTCGAAACAGCACGGTCAGATCATCAGCGATTTGAAGCCGATTCATCAGCTGTATATTTTAATCTACAAACTACATTTAATCAATGAAAATGCAAATCATATTTATTGACACTAGTTTTCTTTGGTTGTAGAGTGTAGACAATAAGAAATTGTGATTCCACATAGCTCTATTGAGAACACCATTTCTACTTCTCACGGAAATCACCGCAACAGATTATTGATGCCCGTGCGAGTAAGATCAGTGCTCTAGTCCGTGGCTTCCTGACGAGAGCCCTGTACAACAGTTACAAGGTACAGCAGCACATTAAGACGATTAAGGATACCAATGAGATCCTGCTGAGTTACGGAGCTGAGGCTGACCTGAATGAGCAGGACCTCGCTTTCTACAACAGGTGAGTGAAGGGGGCCTCTAAGAGGCATACATTCGTATGCTTCTTTGGCCTGGCGATGGCTAATGCACGTTTGATGCCAGTTTAGTGCAGGTCTAATGCAGGTTTGACGCGGGTCTTTGGCAGGCTTGACGCCGTTGCTTTGGACCTGCGCGCATGGGCCCTTCGCTTGTCTAAAGTGACATCGGGTGTGGAAAATGTTGATCCGGAGGAGCTTTTGATGCTTAAATCGGGTACAAAACTTACATAGTGTGCATATTAAAATTTCGTTCATTCAAGAGTTCAAGCGATGGACTACTTACCATCATGACGTAATCGTCTCCCCAGGCTGAAAGACACGCTGTCCCAAACCCGTGAGAAGGTTCACGACATCTTCTTCACCACTACGACAGAGGAACGCATGTCTTACATCAGGAACACCAGGGCTGCCAGGAACGAACTGCAAATGAAAGAGGTTCCGTATTCTAATGAGTTGCAATCCCGATAGCTTTAGGTGACCCCTTAACTCCCCTTAGGTACCCCCTTGATTGTCTAGGTCGCTATCTAAGCTCTTAGGTTGAGCGGAAATTGAATACAGAGTTTATGACATCTAGATGTCGCTATAATGCTAAGTGTTGCTGCGCTATAGTAATGCGCCAGCCCGCTTCTGAGGCCTCTGAGTAACGCATTTTTTTGGAAATTCCTGAGGTGAAATGCTACCAATATTGTCGTCCTGATTTCTGAATTTCCAGCTATTTGCAGCTAGTTAATGGCTTTGACGTGGCATGCTAAATGTGTAATAGGGAGCTTCATTGATGCATGCATCATGATGAATTGTTTTAAATTAAGTTTCCCATCATTGAGACCTTATGCATGGTTTCATTCAGTTTCACTAACACTTAAAACGCTAAAAAAGCAGAAACCATGCTGCTCGATAAGCACTGTTTCGCTAAACTTTACTCGTCCAGTTGCAGGGAAAGCTAGTGAAGCCTGGCAGTGCAAGGAAGAAAATGGTCAAAAAGTTAGTGACTTACTGCCTGAAACACGTTTAGGCACAATTAGAATTACTTAATTAAAATACTGACTTACTTACTGATTTCATGAAATACAACGTCTTTTGCTACCCCCAGTCGTTGCTTTATTGGTGCATAGACTTTATGCGAAATGTTGTATCTTGCATGGCTTATCTTACATTATCAAGTGTATCATCACCGTTACAATGCTTATGCATCTTAATCGCCGCCCAACACAGGTTTCGTGACTTCTTTTTCTTTTTTCTTTGAGTGTAGTGTCTATTTGCCGCTAATTTAATCAGGTTATCACATATTCCTCTATTACAGGGTGACGAAGCAGAAAGCATGGATATAACCATGTCGAAGTAACATTCAAAAACCCTTCAACATAGACTTCTAAAAAAGATGTGGTTTTCTGTTTTGCTGATAAAAGCATGAAAAAAACATTAGGAGTGAAAAAATTGGCGTTACTTTGATTTGTGATTTTGAATTCAGTGTACAAGTTGATGGAGAACAATGATCAGCCATTGGATCACAGCCCAGTTTAATTCCTGTTTCTATGTAAATAAAGTTGATTCTGGGGTTGTCGTTTGGAAGGTTTTCACTAATTTTTACCAAAAACCCTTTTTTTAATCCTTTTTTATATGTTATCAATAAATGATCCAAGTATATGTTATCTTCTTGTATCTTGTGCTCTTGTCTATTACTAGGAAGTTTCAAGCTGAATATATATATTGTTTTCGGATCAAACAAACACTTGATCATGCGAAAGTTGGTATTCGCCAAATTCAATCTGTATTCATACCAAACTCTTCTTTTCTTCTAAGATCTGATGTCATGTCTCACAATTACCTTTTCTATAGGATGTCTAGTTGCAAGCAAGGAATATACGATGGCTGATGTGACCTCGCCCCAAAACCGTCCACTGCTTAAACGGAAATCAAACAGTTCCGTACCCAACAATGGTTAAAAATCAAAATATACGCACTTCATGTAGGTGATATTTTATAAATCAAAGGATTCATTTACATTTAACTATTTAACTATTGTCTTGGGTTCAAAGAATTTTTGTTGATCGATGAGGGTCTATGTAGATTCTGGAAGGCTTCCAGTGTCCAGGAAATAGAACCCTTGTTCACTTTTTTACTTAATTCGCTTTAAATCTTGATTTAATGATGTGTGAATCGTGACTGTAACACCACTGTTATAGCACGCACTATTATTTAATGTTTCTTGCAGAGAACTGCTACATTCTGATACACCGACGAGTAGTTGAAGTTATGGACACATGTGTGTGAAGTTATGGACACATGTGCTGTGTGGGAGATAGTAAAACCAGCTGTAAACGAGCAGCAGCGGTCCGATGAAACTCCTGGGAACTCCAGTCTGTGAGAGGTATAGTGCTGTTAAAATATTATATATATTGTGATATAATACCACCTCTACTACTGCTGTTTATTGTTTGTCATATTCCCGTTATATCGACTTCTTCTTCTCTACCTGTAAACACTTGCAATTTCACAAATAAACTAATATTCGTTGAAACAAACACATGAATATTAAATAAGCAATAAACATACAATCTGCGACAAAAAAATGACACAGTCGTTAACCTTAATTTACATACTTACACAAACTTGAACAGACTGACACACACACAATAAACAAACACACAAACTTAGCTGTGTATTATAAAATTACGTCTTATCGTTATACACATTGGCACAGCCCGTACTTCCTTTCTCTCCTTGAAATTAATGTATGAAATAGACTAAGATAAATTCTCGTTTGAGGAAGCCTGACTTGGTGTTAAAACGGCATTGATGGCATACATCCTGAACCCTCTTGCATACCCTGAAAATTAATAGCGCTTCTCGTATGAGTTTATAATACAACTCTACTGAATGAAGTACTTAGTGTTTGTTGTGGGTCACGCGCGCACCAATGGCGTCGTGACCTCAGAGATCGAGCATCGTTAACCATGACAGTGACATCACTTGAACTTGCCGAGTGTTGGCGCGCGCGCGGCTTTTGCCTTTTTCGTTGAAATAATTTTGATCTATTTCACGCGGAAAGTTTCACTCTCAATACATATCTATATGATCTGCTGTAAATTCCATATGACACATTTTAACTTTCACTGGCCACGTGCAAGCACTTGACAGTCCTCAGTGACGTCACTATCTCGTGTTTTAGGAAGTTGAATTAATGACGTCACATCGCCTATTTCCATACACAACTAGTGTCAGTATAACCCCGCATGTTCCAGCGATGACAGTCCTATTCCGGCTTTTGTGAACCCGCAGCCGTCTTACCAGTACCGTGCTACTTCACGCAATAGTTCCTTGTATACCCGCACACATATTAGGTACTTTTTCACCCGATGTAATTAGGCCTTTTGGGGGATAATTTAGTGCCTTCGAGACCGCCAATTTGAATTATGAGTTGACATCGGTGTTTTTGTAGTACTTAACGTAATATGATACAACGTGTCGACGTTGATAGTAATAACGCCTCAAATGTGTCGACTAATAACGAATAACGATATAGTTATATACCGGGCCTGTTGTGGTGACGAATATCGATAAACCGGGGCCTGTTTGGACAAAGCTGCAACTGGTCACCTGTTAATGTGAGGTTAATGGTTTGGTGTCAGGATGTATGTCAGTCATACGTCCCGAATTCTGGCTCTTTTGGACAAATGTCACATCTCATCATGTCAATATCCTAAGGTTGCTTCTTTGCTTGTTTTGTCGTGATAGAACAAATAAGTTAGAGTGGAGACTGGAGAGCCAGATTCTTCAATTTTAATGAGATTTTAAGGTAGCTATGACAGGTCCTTATCAAAAAATTGTAGCTCACTCTGATTTAATTGCTTGGTTGTGAATTTAAATCATTACATACATAGGTAGCTCATAAATCCCATTGAGTTGCAAAATATTAAAACCTCAAACTGCAAAAGGTCTAACTTTGATTTGCACTGTATTCATTAGTTGAGGCGCGCGCCATATTACGCCGCGCCTGGGTACTTTTTGCGGCGCGTGACAGCGCGCGAAGTGCTTTCAATGCAACACGCCTCATGAGAGTACCCGCGCCTTAAAAGTTTGAGAAACCACGGGAAGTTCTGGTTGCTGAAGTGTAACCTGCGTGTGAAGTGTTGCCGTGAAGTGTTGCTGGCGTGTAAAGTTCTGTTGTGAAGTGTTGCTTGCGTGTAAAGTTTTGTTGCGTGTAAAGTTCTGTTGTGAAGGTGCTGTTGTGAAGTGTTGCTATGAAGTTAGTGCTGTTGTGAAGTGTTGCTATGAAGTTAGTGCTGTTGTGAAGTCTTGCCTGCGTGTGAAGTGTTGCTGGCGTTTGAAGTCCTGTTGTGAAGTGCTGTTGTGAAGTGTTGCTATGAAGTGTTGCCTGCGTGTGAAGTGTTGCTGCGAAGTTTGTGCTGTAGTGAAGTGTTGCTTTGTGTGAAGTGCTGTTGTGAAGTGTTGCTATGAAGTGTTGCCTGCGTGTGAAGTGTTGCTGCGAAGTTCGTGCTGCATGTGCTATTCGTTGTACTCCTACCACCACTATATACGCAGTGTTATACTCAATATAGGTGCTAACGAGGAACCCACGTCACTCGCTAGAGAGGTTTTATATTTTATATCAAAACACATTGGACAGAATATCGTACGTCGTTCGACAGACGGCCAGAGTCAGAGAGAGAGATAGAAAGAGAGTCAGAGAGAGAGGTAGAAAGAGAGTCCACGCGCATACCACAAAAACATGAACCTAACACCCATAAAACATATCATTTGGCTTTGTTTTGTATTTATTCAGTGCTGTGTTTTTTCTTGCGTCTGGTTTGCCGATTGTAAGAATTCACGAAGTTTGTTTGTACGTAATGCCCCATTTTAATGGATCAAATAGTCGCTGGCTGGAAAATTTATTCCGTTCAGCCACGTTGAAAGTCAGCTCTTTTTGATCAACTAACTTATATCCATCGAATGTACACCGAGAAATGCCGCTTTGTGTTGTTTTAAAACGTATCTGCCCTTCAGGCGGTATCTTCATCAAGGCTTGTGATAATTATTTCAGCCTCACCTTGAATTCCCCACATACCTACTTAGATGTTCTAAGTTTATACAGGGTATATAATGTAAATCGAACCTCTAAGATTTCTGATTCTAAGAATCGAGAAGACCTTAGAGGGTCAAGAAATAACCATGTGCACTTTGTTCGGTCTCGAATTCTACTCTTTCAAATCTTTAATTAATTGAGCTAGGTCCTTAGGGTAGGATTCTTAGATTTTATCAAAAGTGATAATTTATCTGATAAGTTGATAATTTCATAGTGAGTACATTAAACCCCCTAAATACTCAGATAGTTAAATGCTTACCTTTGAAAATATCGGAAATAGGTATTATTTTTAAATCATTATTAACATTTTTCTCTCATTCTAAGCAATTACATATTTCCATATATTCTATTCTATAGTATTATTAATTTCTGCTTTTATTTTTGCTTTATATCGCATGTAAAAGTAAAACAGATATTTGGACCATGTAGTTTATGATCAGATGAGCTGTCATCGAAGTTCTATCTATTTTGTTAAATTCGTATAAATCAAACCTTAGCTACTTACCTACCTAAGCTTGAACTTTGACTTGATGCAGATTCCAATGAATTAGAAATTCTATTTTCTAAAGAAATATCACCAATTCTAAAGAAAGAATTAGTGAATGAAATACAAATCTACACGATCGTATTTAATGAAATTCGGTTTATTTTGTACCTTATATTCTGATGGGTACCTTATGGCAAACCTTGTTACAGTACAGTCAATTATAATTGGCATCTGACTCTCACGGTGACAATTCGAACTGCAGTTTTGTGTGCGCGGCGTACAAACATATAAATAACATATTGTCTGTACGCTGCGCAAAATAACGCCGCGCACACAAAACTGCAGTTCGAAGTGCCACTGTTATGCCATGAAATATCACATCATTTATCTTTCTTGCTTAAACCTGAAAGTTTGAGAACCTGGAAGTTTTGGATCTAAATTCTTGTTTAACAATTTGTATCCTACAAACTCGAATTACTCTGCACTGCACGGCAGTAATAGAGCTTTAGAGAAACCTCTTTGGTATCATACGTCTATCTCTTAATCAGTAATCTCACATTCCCTGTTCCAGTGTTCCCTAAATATTTCTATGCTGCATATTCTATAGAAATGCCCAACGCCCACCCCAGTTTACGATGTTTTTAATCCTCCGATTGCTAAATTATTCTGAAATTGAGAATTGTAACTTTTCATACTTTGCAATAATTCTAACGTTGTGAGTCTAAGAAATGATCCTTGTTTTCTAGATCAAGATGTGGAGATGAAAGAAGGGGGTGTGGGTACAGTCCACACAATGCCTGCTGGTTACGTTGCTGGGAAAGCCTAAAGACAGTGGTAACCATGACACCAGTGGTAACCATGACACCAGCGGTAACCATGACACCAGTGGTAACCATGACACCAGTGGTAACCATGACACCAGTGGTAACCATGACACCAGTGGTAACCATGACACCAGTGGAAATGGAGGAGCTGAACCTGAAGATAGGAAAGAAGTCTTGAAGAAAGCTCTTTCTTGGCGGGGAAATATGGTTCAGGTAAGAAAATTTTGAGTTTATGGTTTATTCTTCAATTTGAAGAATAAGCCAGAAGTCCTAAATACTTCATTTTGTATTCCCAGTTTACGCTTGGTCTCGAAAATTTAAATCCGTGATTTACTTTTCACGCACTGATCATCCTGTCCTTGATATGGCAGCATGTGGATTCGTTCTGTAGTTATTTTCTAATATATCTTGGTTCTGAGTTCTGACTTGAAGGAATAATATTTTATTGAAGGCTTCAGATATTATAATAATAAAATATAGCGCATTAGAATTCCGAGCAATTTACTGGACACAAGTTGAGTAAGGCATGAGGTGTTGACATCCATTGTTAGACTCATTAACGGAAAGCGACAATTTGGCTGCAGAACAATGAAATAATATACATTTTGACGGCTGTTCCATCGAACTTCCAGCCTCCGACATGCGTCACATCTCGCGACCTAATGGGAAGATTCAGCGAAAATTCACCAGAAATCATATCATTTGATATGTGATAGTTACCTTATTAAGCTAGTTACCTTATTAAGCTATTACATGATTCATCTACCCGTGGGTTATATCACATCACTATTAAACTTATCGAAGAGTTAACTGTTAAAGTACTAAACGGCTTGTTCCGTTTCAAATGAGAATCCTTTTAACCTTTGATTCGTTCACCGGACGTCGCAGGAAGGCGCAGCATAGTTTCAGCATTGTATCTCAGAAGACAATATGTATCTACAGTGGAATATTAAGAAGAAAATTAGGAAGGTCAATATTTTCATACTTTGTGCTATGACCTTTTTATTTTATCAAAATTATAGTCTGTGGATTTGATAATCGTTTACGTGGATTTCAGATGCAACAAATTGACACTTTTATCGTAAATGTGCCATGTGAAATTTTCATACGATTCCATATTTATCATTCAAGGTTTAGAACTGTAGACTAACACCTTCCAGCCAATAAGTTACATGTCTGTCGTTAACAAGATAAGGGAAGATCAATGTGTTGATATTAAATAACTTGATGAGTTAAATTATGTGCTGACTTATGTTTGTCGGTTTGACAACTGGAACGTATAGCTATAAAACTGCGATGAGATCATAAACACATTGGATATTTAAACGTTATCTAGTCAGGAGTACAAATACCAATTTAAAAAAAAAAAAAAAACAACTTAGTTCGAGGCAGACAGTTCTCAAATCGTTACCGGACTGTCTATAGCCAATAGCCATTCCAATCTAGCTTTAGTTTGGCCTCATAAAATACACTGATATAGGACTACTCGGATTGGTCCAGCGTCAAAGAGCTGACTCTACAAAACAGGAAACATAAATATACTGATGCAGCATACTGCATAATATCATAAATTTTTCTTGGTACGAACATACAATTTTGACGGATAAGTCAAGAATTGACAGCTGCTGATTCCGTTTGATATATATAACAGACTAGATGATAATTAATTTCCCCAGAACTAGTCATAAAACCCATCTTATACATACTATGAGTCACATAGTTCTCCCTCTCCTGTCTTGTGTCATAGTACTGCCATATTGGAATATATAGCTGGTGATATCGGCATTCCTTTACTGCCGCACATTCGATATAACGCAGCTGCCGTGTAATTATTCCAACACTTCACAGCTTGCCGCGGAGGGAATCACGAAGTGGTCTCCTCTTCCTCCTCCTCTTTTGTAGTGTGCCATTCCATTTCCAATGCTGGTCACGGGATATGTATATGTCCGCATGATAGGTGGGAGGCGTGACGACATTATCATGCGCTCGAGTAGTGAATTGATGACGTTGATGTGGTTTATTTATTCCCGTGGAGCGCGCGCGACCTTTAGAAGACAGCATTTATACCGACTCTGGGTCATGTGTTTTTCTTAAATTTCTCCCCACACACACACACACACACATACATCCACACATACTCGCTATCTAAATTATTATTATTTTGCTCGTCTCCCTGAGTCCTCTGTTCGGTAGATGTCTATACTCGAGCAGCAGCTAGATGTTCCTTGTTGACAGATACACTTAATTCTCTACGATCCCTCCCGTGTGTTTTGTCTTTTGCTACTTGGGTTCATCATGTCTCTTCCTAGGGCATGTGACGTCATTTATTACGAACTGCCAATATAGTGGTAGTTGCCGTACACTTATCCATCTGTCATTCTGTTGACGGTTGACTGTCAGACGGAGAAGCTTTACTTGTGATTTCTAACGTGCAGTAGAAAATAATCCTCCGAGCCTTATTCATTTTAATCCTAATAATAACGTTTGTTTTGTTTAAAAATAGGTAGTATTTATTAGCTAGAAGTTGCCGAGTTAGAAATTACTGAAATCTTAAACTTCGGTTCATTTATAGGGACTCAAAAAATTCAATTGATGAGATTTATTGCTAGATTGTGTCAGAATCCACTGATTTCACGTTCTTTGATACCCATCTAAGAATGATCATCTGTTCCTCGGACATATACAAGTCCACTGCCTGTTGGTCCACTCAGCTGAGTATACCAGGAATTACCCTGCAAACCTCAACCCTCGTAATAACGAGGGTAATTAAAGGAGGTACTGTCCTTGCAGCGAAGATGCGGGAACGTCGAGATTTTTTAGAAAATTGCGATTCAATTTGCGATTCGAGCGCGCAGAGAAATTGTTTTTTATCATGGAAATTCGTGATTTTGGCAATTTATGAAACAAATATTTTCCTATTGATGAATTCACAATGTGCCGCTTTGACGTCTGCGGGGCTGGCAAAACAAAAATTGTCACCTTTTTCCAACATTCTGGTTTGCTGTCTCTATTTATTTTTGGTTTATGGGATTAGACATTTGTCACTGTTTTCCTAGTGAGTTACATTTTCCCTGTCTCGAAGTTCTAACCCATGTTCATTGTCCTGTTTTTGTTAAAATTTGAGATGTTGGTTACTTGAAGCACGGCATGATGTGCACTTTGTCACAGCTATGTTTGTGTGTCACACGAGTCTTACCAACACCACTGCTTGTATTAAGCGCTGCCTAACAGTAACACTGCTTAGCACTGCTCAGTGCTCAGCAGTCAGCACTGCTTAGCACTGTATAGCTACTTATTTCACTAGATCATTGTTCCTTGTATCTTACAAAGGAAATAGATACATTGTTCATCTGCTCATTGTTACCAAGGATATATTACATTTGGATGATTGGAACTAGACGTGGTGTTGAGACCAGCTGTAACCCTCCACCATTTGAATTTACATTATAGAGACGGCATGTATGATTGATTGGCTGAAAATTTAAAAGTTGATCTTAGAACCAGGGTTCAAAATCATGGTCCAAACTGTTCATCTTTGGGAATCCCCCACACTGAGACAGTGACCCTTGAGTCTTGACGAAGATAATCGAGTAGATTTTTCCTCGCAACTTCTTACTTCATATCTCATTGTGTTCCCTCACAACTTCATTGGCTTGAGTCTTCCGGCGTAACTTCATATCTCATTGTGTTCCCCCACAACTTCATATCTCATTGTCTTGAGTTTTCCCCCGTGATTTCACATATCATTGTTTTCACATTAATTTCAGCCACTTGCTGTAGCCTCTGAGAGGTGTTTACTGCTAACCAAGTCTGCATTCCGATCAGACGTCACATTATCTAAATTGTGCCTAATTACCGGGTTTATCTGGCAGATCTATCTGACAGCTGACTGACACGCTATTATAATGCGAGTCCGTTGCCCAATACGAGAGCTAGATTCACCAGCTATAATGCCAATATGTGAATCTAGCACTTGTAATCTTCACTCGCAGCTCTCAAGCTTGATACTATTTATCTCACATCGATTATCTGCCATTGCTGTGACGTCATTGTCACGGTTTTTAATGGGGAATCTTTGGCGTGCCACCGCCTTCTCCAGATGCGCGGCTTAATGCCTTTATAATGTTTGTAAAACATGGCATAATGAAGTAAATATATTTACGGATATTCCTTCAAAATAATATATTATAACTACTACAGCAGTTGAACGTGCCATATATATATTTGTGTTACTATTATATATGTGCGTGTATAATACTATATTCCTGTAGTACTCTCTGCTCCTTAAGACCAGGAAAACTAGGCTATTGACAGCGTCATTATCATGGTTTAGACTTGTCAATTAGTGACGTAGGCATAACGGTCAAGTTATATGTTGCTGACCGAACTCTCAACTTAACCTGCACTGCTCTTAGACCATGAATCCGACACGTTTTGTAGCACATGTTTTAATATACATAAAACTTAATATTATTATAAACTGTAAGAAATATTAAGTTTTAGACTTGCGTTTTTTAAAGAATATATTGAACTCAAAAACCACCCGCTCCATTAGTACAATAAGTATTTTGAGTTGTCGCATAAAACATCTCCCGGTGTTCTGGTGTCCTACGCCACCTCTCCGCACATTGGGTTCCTCTTAAAAGGAATCCTGCAAAGGATACTGCTTTGATTTCCTCCTCCCCCTCCTCCTCCTCCTTCCTCCTCCTCTCATCCTCCTCTGAAGTGCCAAGATGAAGTGCAGTGCATCCCGAATTACCAACTCCTACTTCCTCATGCCAAAGAGCCTCAAGGTATTTCCTTCACTCATCTTCAAATCATCCTCATCAATCAATAATTTGTATAGATACCTGCCTGCTACTATTCAGATTATTCGATATACCGAAATATCAACCAAATCGCGACTGTTACCCCCTCATACTTGATATTGGTAAATGTGAGAGGTCTTGTCCTATGACACAACCGCCTATAATCCATTGTTAAATCATGATAATGTCGTCACGATCCAAACAACGATGCAAACAATCATCATATTCAGCCAAGTGAAACACGTGGTTTGAGTCCCATGTTGTGGGGTTGACACTATAAAAAAAAGCACAATCGGTCTCTCTGTTCATATGCTATTCCTTCACGGCCCTGACGTTTATAGCTGCTATTGATAATCCTATTCTGCTGATGACAGGATGGGTGGAAATTAGCATCTGGTGCGTTTCATTCCGTTAATTCGCCTTTTGCAGAGCATGTTTTAAGATTAGTGGTGTCTGGGCCTATCTGTAATAGCAGACAGCTCGAACTGTAGCGGGCATTGATCAAGATGAATCCAACATACGAATTATTTCTTGACAATATGTTGTACAATTGTATACAACCTTCAAAGAGACATAGTTTCATTGATATCCGATAATTATCCCAACTGTAAGTATAGCCGATACTTTTATTGATCTCGACAGATTTTAATCTTGCCGTTTGCCTCGTCGTATGGCAGGCAATGAAGTGATATCATTTTTGATGAATGCTTTGTGCTATAGAGATGAACTTGATTACAAAATTTCAAGCTTGACGGTGGCATTCAGAATAAAACCCGTATGCGGTATGGGAGTTTTGGAATATACAGGGTGATGTTATCGCAATTGCAAAATTATGCGACGAAGCAATCGGCAAGAATTTAATCCGTCGAGATTTGGGAAGATTTGTCAGGTTTTAAATTCATGTACCCAATCATAATTTGAATAAATTTTCACTATTTTTCACTCATCTATTCTCACCTTATTGTTAAGGGGTGACCACTATCTGTTTTTGCGGGGGTCCAAAAAGACAAAATTGACACTTGCTTTTGACCTAAAAACTATGAGATTTGCCCTACTATCTGAACCCCCATCTGGGATCAAATAAGGACCGACTTGTCAACTTTTAAATATCAGTACATTATGCAGAGGTCCTATGCCATCAATCATTGCTGACAAATATTTAATGGCACCAGACTTACACGCTGCGAGCAGATTATAATCGGTAATAATCGATAATCAATGTCTTAACTCTGCCTTCGTCGACATAATTGAAATTGGCTAAGGGCTGGTGTTTATTGGAAGGATGCATGACATTGGGATGGACTGCTGATGAAGCACCAGGGTAACTTGAGAGCGTTATTACGATAGCACTTTGTGCAGTCGTGTATGAAATGAGGTCCGCCACTCTTATCAATCATCTGATAATCTGTACCGATAGCATAAGTTTCAGCACCGCTCACTTTTGACCTCAAGTAAAGTCCTGATTTCCCTTCTACTCCTCTTCTTCTGGTAGGTTCAACTCACCCTCTCACTCCACTCCACTCACCCTCTCACTCCACTCACCCTCTCACTCCACTCACCGTCACACTCCACTCACCTTCACACTCCACTCACCTTCACTCACCCTCACACTGCACTCACTCTACTCACCCTCTCACTCCACTCACCCTCTCACTCCACTCACCGTCACACTCCACTCAACCTTTCACTCCACTCAACCTCACTCTCCACTCACCCACATACTCCACTCACCTTCTCACTCCACTCACACACTCACTCCACTCACCCTCTCACTCCACTCACCCTCTCACTCCACTCACCTTCTCACTCCACTCACCCTCTCACTCCACTCACCCTCTCACTCCACTCACCTTCTCACTCCACTCACCCTCCTCACTCCACTCACCCTCTCACTCCACTCACCCTCGCACTCCACTCACCCTCTCACTCCACTCACCCTCTCACTCCACTCACCCTCTCACTCCACTCACCCTCTCACTCCACTCACCCTCTCACTGCACTCACCCTCTCACTCCACTCACCCTCTCACTGCACTCACCCTCTCACACCACATACCCTCTCACTCCACTCACCCTCTCACTCCACTCACTCCACTCACCCTCTCACTCCACTCACCCTCACACTCCACTCCATGCCACGAAAAAACTTAATCCTGGCCATCCTAGATACATGCAAAATCCTTTTCAAAATATGCAGTTTTGAGATTTTTCCAACTCCCAAGACAAAAATGCATAAATTACTTGAGTTCTGTCTTTATTTTAGAAACGAATGTGCATTTTTAAAAATAAAATTGTGCATTTTTGTGTTTATCGATTTTCCATATCAAGGATTCTTGTTTCTTGTCAGTAGCTGTGAAAATGAAAGTGCATGTTTTAAGCACTGAAATGAAAATTATGCATGTTTCAATTATGCATGTTTCAAATCTCATTTGTATTAAAAATAGTAATTGTACTCATAGAAATTGTACGTTGAACAAATTACGATTTTAAGCATAATATTAAATTGCCCCCAGATCCCAATCTTCTGGATTTAATATTCATCTGTAGAAATTGTAACTACATTTCATTTACTAAGGTTACCTTGATCTGAAATTACGCTGAAATAAAGACATAAGAGTTATATAATCCTATTGAGGCGACAATTTTATTTATAGAAAACGTCTAGCTTCGATGGGGCTGCCCCAGACCCTGCTTCACATTTTATCAATCGACTCAACTTTACAGGACAGAATTAAGAGTTAAAAATCCTATTGAGGCGACAATTTTATTCATAGAAAACATCTGGCTTCTGGGGGCTGTCGCCCCAGACCCCTGCTTCACATGTTATCAATCGACTCAGTTAAAGGACAGAAAGAGTTAAAATCCTATTTAGGCGACAATTTTATTTATAGAAAACGTCTGGCTTCTGGGGGCTGCCGCCCCAGACCCCTGCTTCACATGTTATCAATGGACTCAACTAACAGGACAGAATTAAGAGTTAAAATCCTATTGAGGCGGCAAATTTATTTTATAGAAAACGTCTGACTTCTGGGGCTGCCGCCCCAGGCCCTGCTCCACTTATTAGAAAACAACCCAACATGCAGGGAGCTTTTAGGGATGCTACTGAGAGGAAATTTTGAAATTTGATGTCGTGAAACTGTGAATAATTTAATTTGTTGTAGGTATCTGAAATCAGAAATTGCCTAGGCAAAAAATATGCAGTTTTGTGATTTCAGCCTCAGGATACATGCAAAAAAATATTTTTTCGAGGTATGCTCCACTCACCCTCTCACTCCACTCACCCTCTCACTCCACTCACCTTCTCACTCCACTCACCCTCTCTCACTCCTCACCCTCTCCCCACTCACCCTCTCACTCCACTCACCTTCTCACTCCACTCACCCTCTCACTCCACTCACCCCTCTCACCCACCACCCTCCACTGCCCTCTCCACCCCTCCCACTCCACTCCACCTCACCCTCTCCTGCACTCACCCTCTCACACCACTACCCTCTCACCCACCTCACCCTCTCACCCACCTCACTCCACTCACCCCTCCTCACCCACTCAACCCTCCCACTCCACTCACCCTCCACTCAATCACCCTCTTACTCCACTCACCCCTCTCACTCCACTCACCCTCACTCCACTCACCCTCCCACCCACCACTCACCCTCCTCACCCACCTCACCCCTCTCCACTCCACCCCCTCACCCTCTCACCCCCCTCACCCACTCACCCTCTCTCACTGCACTCACCCTCACCTCCCCTCACCTCCACCCACTCACCCTCTCACTGCACTCACCCTCCCACCTCACCCTCTTACTCCACTCACCCTCTCACTCCACTCACCCTCACCCCTCCCACCCTCCCTCACCTCACCTCCTCACCCACCTCATCCTCTCACTCCACTCACCCTCCCACCCACTCACCCCTCTCCCACCCCCCCCACCCACTCTCCACTCCCTCCCTCACCTACCTCCACCCTCCACCTTCCCACTCCACTCATCCTCACTCTCATCTTCCCACTCCACCACCCTCTCACCAACCCTCACCCTCTCCCTCCACTCACCCTCCTCACCCACCTTCCATCCTCCCACTCCACTCCACCCTCTTACTCCACCTCATCCCCTCTCCCACCCTCACCCTTCACTCAACCACCCTTCCCATCCCACTCACCCTCTCATCCTCACCCACCTTACCTCCCACTCCACTCACCCTCTCACTCCACTCACCCCTCTCACTCCACCTCACCCTCTCACCCCACTCACCCTCCTCCCATCCACCCTCCACACCCTCTCACTGCACTCACCCTCTCACCCCACCATCACACCCACCTCACCCACGCACCCATTCACCCACTCACCCCCTCACTGCACCTCACCCACTCACTCCACTCACCCCTCCTCCACTCCACCCTCCACCACTCACCCTCTCACTCCACTCCACTCACCCCTCTCACCCTCCACTCACCCTCTCACCTCCACTCACCCCTCTCACTCCGCACACCTCTCACACTCCACTCACCTCTAACTCCACTCACTCTCACCCACTCACCCTCTCACTCCACTCACCCTCTCACTCCACTCACCCTCTCACTCCACTCCACCCTCTCACTCAACTCACCCTCTCACCCACTCAACCCTCCCTACCCACCACACTGGCTCACACCCACTTTACCCTCTCACCCACACCTCACACACTTCACCCACCCTCTCACTCCACTCACCCTCCTCACTTTACTCACCTCACGCTCCACTCACCCTCCTCACCCACTCCACCCCCACACCCACTCACCCCTCTCACTCAACTCACCCTCTCACTCCACTAACCCTCTCACTCCACTCACCGTCACACTCCACTTACCCTCTCACTCCACACACCTCACACTTCACTCACCCTCTCACTCCACTCACCCTCTCACTTTACTCACCCTCACACTCCACTCACCCTCTCGCTCCACTCACCCTCTCACTCCACTCACCCTCTCGATCCACTCACCCTCTCACTCCACTCACCTTCTCACCCCACTCTCCCTCTCACTCCATTCACCCTTACACTCCACTCACCCTCTCACTCCACTCACCCTCTCACTCCACTCACCCTCTCACTCCACTCGCCCTCTCACTCCACTCACCCTCATACTCAACTCACCCTCTCACTCCACTCACCCTCTCACCCACCTCCCCCCCCACCCACCTCACCCTCCTCACCCACCCACCCTCTCCCACCACACTCCACTCACCCTCACCCTCCTCACCCACCTCACCCTCCCACCCACCTCACCCCCTCACACTTAACCCACCCTCTCCACCCACCACCCTCTCACTCCACCCACCCGCCCACTCCACTCCCTCCCACTCCACTCCCTCCCACTCCACTCACCCTCTCACTTAACTCACCCTCCACCCACTCACCCTCTCACCCACTCACCCTCTCACCCACTCACCCCTCTCACCCACCTCACCCTCTCACCCACCCACCCCACCCACTCACACCCACTCACCCTCACACTTAACTCACCCTTCACACCCATTCACCCTTCACACTCCACTCACCCTCTCACTCCACACCCTCACACCCACTCACCCTCACTCCACTCACCCTCTCACCCACTCACCCTCCCACCCACACCACCCTCTCACCTCACCACCTTCACACTCCACTCACCCTCTCACCCACTCACCCTCTCTCACACCACACTCCACCTCACCCTCTCACCCACCCACCATCTCACTCACCCTCCCACCCACTCCACCTTCCCACTCCACTCACCCTCTTCCACCACCCTCTCACACCACTCACCCTCCACCCACCCTCACCCACTCACACTCCACTCACCCTCTCACTCCACTCCACCCTCCTCACCCACTCACCCTCTCACTCCACTCACCCTCCTCACCCACTCCACCCCACCCACACACTCCTCCCTCTACACCCACACTCCACCCCTCTCACCCACCACCCTCACACCTCCACTCCACCCTCACCCACCTCCACCATCTCACTCCACTCACCCTCCCACTCCACTCACCCTCCCACTCCACTCACCCTCTCACTCCACTCACCCTCTCACACCACTCACCCTCTCACTCCACCCACCCTCACTCCACTCACACTCCACTCACCCTCACACTTTACTCGCCCTCTCACTCCATTCACCCTTCACACTCCATTCACCCTTCACACTCCACTCACCCTCTCACTCCACTCACCCTCACACTCCACTCACCCTTGCACTCAACACACCCTCTCACTCCACTCTCCCTCCCACCCCACCACCTTCCCACCCACCACCCTCTCACTCCACTCACCCTCTCACACCACTCACCCTTTCACTCCACCCACCCTCACTCCACTCACACTCCACTCACCCTCACACTTAACTCACCCTCTCACTCCATTCACCCTCTCACTCCACTCACCCTCTCACTCCACTCACCCTCTCACTCCACTCACCCTCTCACTCCACTCACCCTCTCACACCACTCACTCCACTCACCCTCACCCACTCAACTCCTCACTACACACCTCACCTAGTCCACCTTCCCACCCACCACCCTCCTCACCCACCACCCTGCACTCAACACACCCTCTCACCCACTCTCCCTCCCACCCACTCCACCCCTCTCACTCCACTCACCCTCTCACACCACTCACCCTCTCACACCACTCACCCTCTCACTCCACTCACCCTCTCACCCACCCACCATCTCACCCACTCACCCTCCCACTCCACTCCACCCTCCCACTCCACTCACCCTCTCACCCACTCACCCTCTCACACCACTCACCCTCTCACTCCACCCACCCTCACTCCACCCACACCCACTCACCCTCACACTTTACTCGCCCTCTCACTCCATTCACCCTTCACACTCCATTCACCCTTCACACTCCACTCACCCTCTCACTCCACTCACCCTCACACTCCACTCACCCTTGCACTCAACACACCCTCTCACTCCACTCTCCCTCCCACTCCACTCACCTTCCCACTCCACTCACCCTCTCACTCCACTCACCCTCTCACACCACTCACCCTCTCACTCCACCCACCCTCACTCCACTCACACTCCACTCACCCTCACACTTAACTCACCCTTTCCCATTCCCCCTCACCCCACTCCACCCCTCTCACCCACTTCACCCTCCCACCCACTCCCCACCCTCTCACTCCACTCACCCTCTCACACCACTCACTCCACTCACCCTCTCACTCCACTCACCCTCTCACTACACTCACCTAGTCACCTTCCCACTCCACTCACCCTCTCACTCCACTCACCCTTGCACTCAACACACCCTCTCACTCCACTCTCCCTCCCACTCCACTCACCCTCTCACTCCACTCACCCTCTCACACCACTCACCCTCTCACACCACTCACCCTCTCACTCCACTCACCCTCTCACTCCACACACTCGCACTCCACTCTTCGCCCGAGACTTCGCTGCAATGGGCAGCTCCTCATTCAACCCTCCCGTACAGTTTCCTGTACGCTCTGCTGAGTGAACCGTGTGGCTGCGTAGGTGAAAGTTCTCACCCTTAGCACGATAGGCACGACTGGGAATCGAACCACCAACCTCTCGATCGGAAGCACGACGCCCTAAACCACTGCGCTACCTAGCCACTCCACACACACACACACTCACACTCCACTCACTATCACACTCCACACACTCTCCTTCACTCCTCATCTTGCAATATACTTGGTATATTCCTCTTTGTGATAATTCTCCCGTGGACCTCAGTCTATCATACTAGTCAGATCTTATACCACCCCGATTCACCAAACGTGCATGCACACGGTCTATGATTTACAATAGGACCATCCACGCATGTCGCATATGAGCATGTCACTACCAGGTAATGCTACAGTTAATATCGAGCATTGTCTCAATATGCCCAGGCCAACACGGGCAATAGGCGGTAAACTGGGATCCAATTATCGCAGCGCAATACAACAGTAAGTTGATGACGTTGAACCGCCTATTTTTCGCGCGCGGGGTTTCAGTTTAGGCACAATACCACCGTTTGATATTATGCTATCTATGATATAAGTAGTGGACACTGGACGTATAAAACCTATTGTAGCCGATTAAACCGACATACAAATAAAAGTTTGCTTGTCTCTGTGTCATGTTGTGCTTGTCACCAAGTAACTATATACACATCAAATTGGTCAAATTTCACCGTATTTTCGGGAACATAAGTGCATGTGTTTTTGTAGAAAACTCCCTATTGTCCAGTAGGAGAGGAGAATGTGGAGCTTGTGTTGTGTTTTGTTTGTCGGATATCTGTCTTTCTTATTCTCTACATGTTTCTGTTCTTTTCATCAAGATTTCGATCATCAAATTGTTAGTATTCTCTAGTTTGAAAAAAAACTACACTTTTGCGCTAACTTCAAACAAAAAATGGCCCGAATGGTTGACTCTCGATGATAGTCCCTGTCGCGAAGTATGCGCGCCGCGCACATTTCACAGATTGCATCAGACAATGTCTAAAACCCGGATAGGATCAAGTTTAGGGGAAATTGTCAGAGACTCTCAAATAGAATTCCAGTTTGTGAGGTAATGGTCTGAAAGGTGTTACTCTAAGTCGTTTATACGAGAAATAATTTGTATATAGTTCGTAACTTTTAATTTAAATATTTTGAGGACTTTTGACTTTTGAACACGAATTGCTTTACAGTGCTTTACGTGTTTGATAGTAAGACGTTTTTCATACCTTTAGGTTATCAATTATTCGTTTGCCAGTAGGTATTGTAATAATTAAATCCTTTCAGCTTGAAAATGTCATAAGTTAATTGACGAAAATTCGCTTCAATGCAGCAATGTCGTAGTTATTTGTTCTCAAATTCATACTGTTACTCCGTTTTCCTCCCAAATAAATGGTCTATTTATTTTTATAAGATGTCCGTCGGACGTTGCCCGTCTATTTTTCTGACTGGATAGTGGAAAGGCGAGAGTTCAAATGTTTTTAACCGTCAAAACGTTGCGCGCGGGGTAGGGACCATAGGGTAACATCCTTCGATGAAGATAATAATTGCGCAATGTAACACGTTCATGACGTGCGTATGGTTTATCCGAACACGATAGACAGAGGAATTGTCTGCGAGGCAAATCATTCCTTGTTGCTTTTTGCGGAACCTTTTTTGCGTGCACGCCTCTTTTCAGAAAAGAGACAAAATAACTAAAATAACTATAAGTTTGTGTTTTTCCACAAAAAGTGCTTAACGAACAAACAGGGACGCGTAGCGTGTGGTAAGGCCATCGAAAAATTTCATCGACAAACTTACTGTTAAAGTATAATGCGGCTAAATTTTTACTATAATCCATTTTAGCGATCAGCATTAAACTTTAAGGTAGTAATTCAAATTAAATCTTATAATTCTTCGCTGCAATAAACTGTTCCAGGAACTCGCAGACATGAAAGTTACAATCAGAGTGTGTGGAAATGTCAATCGCCCAATAAATCTCATCATAAATTTTTGACGAAAATATTATATTCACAAATACAAAGTATTGAAATCATAACTTTGCACATCTTCGAAGTTTTTTTTCTTCGCAAGAGTATCTTGAATATAATAACTATCATTTTGCTCTTTCTTCGTCTTCAAAGGCTATGCCTATGAATTAAATAAGCAATAAGCAAACATCTCATTCCATTTAGGCTAATTATACATGCAGTAGACTTGTCAAAGAACACTAGGTATATACCATCGTCTTTGTTTATCGTATTTTCTTTTTTACGTTTGAAGCCATACGACAGCCTAATCGCTGAACACTGTACTCTTCAGGCATCAGCTTAAAATTTAAGATCTTTACTTTTGAACTATAGTCGTTGGCATTGTTTGCTTTCAATCTTCGATAACATTTCTACATTGTACACGTCCTATTTGGTTGCGTGTTTGTTCTTTGCTCTCCGTTCCCCGTCCCTGCTGGAAATTGGCAGACAACAAGCATCTACCATGCGCACTCCGATTACCGAAATACCGACTACTGTTAATTGTCTATGCTATGGTAGCAATTTGAGGAATTTAAGACTAGCCAATGTGTCGCGAATTCGAATCCGTGCAAAAGAACACCTTTTAAGTTTTAAAGGTCTTGCAATGACATTTTAAGCCTTCGTACGGGCGTCGGTTTCATATGTTAGATTTGAGTGAAGCATTGTTTATTCTTTTATTTACTGTACATATCTTACGGCCTGTGACATGAATATTGAATAAGGATCTCCAGGCATTCCTCTGGCACGATGAGAGAAGATTTGTTCGCTAGATATACTTTTGCTTTTGCACTTGCGTCGTTATTATACTTTTGTTTCCATATACTTGAAATTACCTTCACGCAAAGGAAGCTTTGGCCAGCTCAAATCGCCAAATTTTTAACGTATTCTAAAGGACTTGCCATATGTGAGCACATGCATTGATCAATGAAGAGATTGATGAAGACGCGCATTCTACAGTACGCTTAATTTACTTTTCTTAGAATTTCAGTCGAAAGTAAAATATGTTTACCATTTATCAATAAATAAAATATTTGGTTACGGTTTCGGTTCGGTTAACCGGTCGTTTCTAGCTACTCCTCAATTATACAGAATAAAGATTGTACTCGGAACACACCATGATCAACACGTGGATGAAACAAGTGCATACCTGCACCCTATCGGTAATTATCGTAAAGTTGGTAAGTGAAACTACCAATTTAAGTACCTATTTGATAAAAACTGATTTTTCTAAACATTTTTCTGACAAAAAGCCAGTTACTGTTTTTAAACTTTCTG
Organism: Beroe forskalii; assembly: GCA_011033025.1. NCBI lineage: Eukaryota > Metazoa > Ctenophora > Nuda > Beroida > Beroidae > Beroe > Beroe forskalii. Next base: position 839,691 of record WFMF01000031.1, on the reverse strand, counting down.
TCATTTCTGTTACTATTTCTACAATATACACAAGCGGCTTATGAAGCAGCTTCATCACAATAGTTAGCAGTTCGCAACAGGATTTTCCCGTTAATCCTGCATTAAAGCAACCGTCGGTTTGATAATCAATACACGACACACGCCGGTTAACTCTTATAAAACTGCAGCGGTGACTTTTAATTATAATATACAGGATTATAGTACTTATTTTCTGTATAATATTCGGGAGTCCTTTATGTACAAGCTGTCACTAAAATCACTCTCAAATCGATTTTTCGCAGACGTCGGGCTTTCTGTTTTTCCGAAGAAACTGAGGTTAGTATGAGTAGTCTGTACCTCTGTTTAAATAACTGAATTATCTTAAACTTCATTTTATTACCAGTACAATTCACAGACTTTTGAGGGAAATTTCCAAATTAGTGCGCGATATATAGTTAAGGTAGAGGAAGCAAGCATTCTTATCCGAAGGGGAGCAAGGAAACTTAACATAGCCTTGCAGCAGCTATGTTATAGGAGTCACAGTTATCGTTGATACTTAAAGCATAGAAAAATTTAAGGCTAAACCCAATATATCACTTGCTGCAATTCTGAAAGCCGTCCGATATCAAACTTGTTTGTTCCTCTTTTTAAAATTGACGGCAAATATTACACATAAATTTACTGCTTTAATGATTTCATCACACTACAATCAATGATAATATTGTTCATGATTTCTTTTTTCAACTGAAAAAGAAAAGATGGAACCAGATGTCTTTTTTATATAAACTAGATGGTCATTTGTGAATATAATTTGAAAATCATCCTCTCTTTTCCTCAGTTAAATCCATAGTTTAAAAATTGTAGTCGGTAATTCCAAGCGAAAACCTGCTGTGAAACACGTAATAGCCTCTTAAGTTTTTGCGTAATGCATATATTGGGGTACTGGGGTAGGTTCACATAGGATAAGTGCTCTTACTAAACACATTTTTCTTTTGAATCTTTGTTTACTGTTTTGTTGTGTTTTTGAGCTCTGCTCCGACAGCGGCTAAAAAGGTAATTTAACCTTTTTTCTGTCGGTTAAAATATGTTTATGCCTACCTGAATTTGTATACTGTACAAGCAAAATATTCTGTGGCCGTTTTTTTTCATAGACATTCTCCGGCACCGAATAGTAAGGAAACCAAGATTGTTAAATTCGTAGGGCCTAACCAAATATAGACCCCATCAGGCAAGTGTACTATAGAACCGCATGAAAACGTCTGAGGGTTCTATAAATTGATTTAAAAAAAAGCTGTTAAATACGTCAAAAATACGATACTGTACGTATTTTTGACATACACTGCCGTATTTTTCTCTTAAATTTCAAAATTTTGCTTAGGGATCGTTCACATATTACGTAATCAATTTTTGGGCATTTTTTACCCCCCTCCCCCCCTCCGTAATCAAACGTTATCATGGCCAAACCCCCTCTTTTCGGAAAATATTACGTAATCATGGCCCAACCCCCTCCTTCAGTTTTTTTGACGTCACCAAAAAACTATATTAACTGACAAAAAATTAGAACAGTATCGTGTGTTTCAATTCAATCATCAACATCATCGACCTGAAGATGACATTCAAAGCTTCTTTCAGTTTTTCCTACAGAAATCTTGCCTACGACAACTCCTCTGACAATGAGATGGACACCTCCTCTTTCTCTTCCTCCAACGCATCCTCATCTGCTCATCATCCTCCTTTACCTCCAACAGATCATCCTCCTCCTCCTCTACACCTGAGGCCCCAGTTCCACTAAAGAGCCAGAAATCAACGTCTTGGTCCCACCTCAACCTCCTTCAAAACCGATGGAACCAAAGTTCAGTATCCGTGTCCTGCTCATCTGCCACCAAAGCCGACAGAACCCAAGATCCAGATCAGCCCTAGCCCCTAAGTGCCAGATCAGAGTCTGGCAACTTCACAGACAACTGCAGCTTCCTACACCTTCATCAAAAAGATTGATTCCTGGATAATGGAGCTGCGGATGTACGCCAAGACCTGCTCTGGCATCAACTCTAGGGAAAGAAAGGCCTCCGAGTCCGAACCTCTGATCAAGCACAGAGCAGCCAACCTTATATACAAAGAGGCACTGAAGTGGTTTGGAAGAGTTCAACGAATGGAGTACATCCCTCCTATATGGGCAGCACTAAAGGAACTATAAATTCTGAACCATATTGAGTTAGAGTAGATCATGTTTTAATCTAGTAGGATTTTACCCTACCCTCCGCCGCGCGCCATTTTTTTCCGCGCGATATTTTTTTCCTAGTCTGCAACACGACCCTCCAAATTTCCGAGTGTTGCGCGCTAGGGATGGGTGAAATCCATCTAGTTTTAATCATAAGAATGAAATTTTGACAATTTTTTCTGCAAATGGTTAATTTTTGGTAATAAAAATTCGGAAGTCCTTTAAATTTTCATAAAAAATTCTTTAAATTTTCATGAAAATTCTTGAAATTTTCATGAAAATTCTTGAAATTTTTATGAAAATTCGTGAAATTTTCATAAAAATCCTTGAAAATTTCATGAAAATTTAGATATTTTGATTACGTAATCATTGGCCAAACCCCCCTCCCCCCTCGTAATCAAACGTAATCATTTGGAAACCCCCTCCCCCCCTCGGCTGATTACGTAATATGTGAACGATCCCTTAAATCTTTAATCAGCCCCATTTTCACGTACTTTTTCACGTAATTTTAGCTCAATTTTCACGTATTTGAAAAAACCTATCGAAATATTCAGTTTTCATAGGAAGTCACGTACTTCCTATGAAAAATACGCGTATTTTTCTTCGGAAGCGAAATCGTCGTATTTTTTATTTTTGACGATTTTTGCACGTATTTTTGCACGTATTTAACATCCTTGATGGAAACATTGTGGCACTTCATTATACCGGGTGGCCCAAAAAACATGTAACATTTTGAAAACTTAATAACTTTTTCTGTGTTTGGAGTTTCTAACTGAAATTCTGGAATGTCAAAGAAATGGGTTGTAAGTTTTTGCACAAAAAATTTGAAATTTCTATCTCATAAAATGTCCGAGTAATCAACGAAAAACTGTGTTTTTCCGATTTTTCAGACATAAAAAACTGGTTTTTGTAAGTTCTAAAGCTCCAAAATTCACTAAATTTTGAAGTAATGTTGTGCGGCATTTGTCTGACATATCCTGAAAATTTCATTCAGTTTGTTCAAAAATTCTCGGAAATATGCACAATTTTGCAACACAAAAAAGTGACCATATGTAAGGTCACATTTCATGATGTAGAGATAAACATGATGTTTATTTACCACTGATTCACAGATTGTGCTTGTTTTGCCTTGTTTTTCATTGATTCGTGTATTTTAATGAAAATTTCGCTTATTCAGGCATTTTCAGAACATCATGGAACTGGAGGTGAAATTCATTTTAATCTCGAGTCTATGCAGAAATATGACCGAAAACCCGGTTTTGGTGGTTTTTCTTTTATAACTCGGACATTTTTTGAGCTAGACACTTCAAATTTTTTGTGCAAAAACTTACAACCCATACCTATGACATCTCAGAATTTCATGAAGAAACTCCTAACACAGAAAAAGTTATCAAACTTTAAAAATGTTACATGTTTTTTGGGCCACCCGGTACAACGCGATGCGAATATGAACGGGAGCTTTGCTCATATCAATCAGATATTATCATTATGCATTTTAGGACAATCCGCTATCGTTCCGCTACAAAGTTGTGAATTTACAGTTTCACAGTTTAGGTTCTCTGATTTTCAGAAAACTTGTACATATCAGGCCCAGAGGAATAATATTTCGTATAAAAGTATTGATAATAACTTGCTGAAATGTCAGATTTTACATGGAATTTATATTATTTAAACTGAATCGCTGGGTGATGAAATCATGTTTTTCAACGTGTTTTTATCAAGTTTATTTGTAAAAAGGCTCCAACATACCTGAAAATCATTACTTCAGACCAACCCCAACGTCATGATGTTGAGCTGTTATCAGTCCAACAACACACTTTTTGACATTTTGATAATGCCGCTCTCCATTTTAAGAGCTTTGAACATTTTGCTGCTAATTTACGCCTTCACGATTCTCCAGAACACTGGTCTTTGGATATCATATCCTTTGTAACACCAGTCTGAGGATTTTGCTGTAAATTTGTGGAGGTATGTTGATGACAAAGAGCACGAGTTTTGGGAATGATAGCTGTAAGATGAAAAGGAACAAAACATACCAATGTTTTGTGTAATCTGTGGAATAGCTCAGAGGCTTGAGTCACGTGACCAAATGTGGGGGTTTGAGTTACAGATCAAGATCAATGTCAAACTGTATCGGCTGTTGTTGATAGTTTTTTTGCTGGTGAAGAGAAGGTTTTAGCAGTGCCTATGAAATGATTGAACGCCTCATTCAGAACCAGGCCCGTAGACAGAGGGGGGGCTAGGGGGGCTGCAGCCCCCCTCGGAAGAAAAGGTACCATTTCAAAAAATAGTTAGAATAAAAGTTTTTTGACTGATAATCATAATTACATTCTTCGGCTTGGTTAAATAGTGTCAGTTTACTAGTTTAATCTTTTTCTGACTGCTATAGCTCGTTTATATATCTGATTGTATACTTTTTCGATTCTCTAATTTTGACAAATATCGTCCTGTACATTTCCTGTACATTTCTTTATTGTAAAAATCATCCTGCAGCACCCTAATTTCCCTAAAATTTTTCAGGGGCTCCGCCCCCTAACCCCTCGGCAGGGGCTCGCCACTGGACCCCGCTGAGGGCTGCGCCTCCAGACCCCTGCCGCAGCTGGCTCGCTTCGCTCGCGGCGCAAGGGCCCCTCCCGGAAAAAAATCCTGGCTACGGGCCTGTTCAGAACGTATGTTTTCAATGTGTTCATCCTCCTTCGTTGTTCTGGGATTATTTAACGCATTGTTAAGTATGACAGTTATAAGTCGAGATGTTTTTGGTAGCAACTGTTTGGTTACAATTGTTCATATTTAGAGGAAATTTGGAGATTTTTTTTCAAAATCCAAATATGCCCTCCTGACTAGAATTTGACATTGAATATTCCTGAGCAGTAAGCTTTCCTATGAGATCGGCCGATTAAAAATAAGACTTGAGTACGTTCAAGTTAATCATATATATTGTACGATTAACAAACGAATGGGAGTGTTATATCGAAAATTATACCCCTCCCATGCTTGTTTTAGCGACCGTGTAAGTTTGGTTATACGGTCTCCACTGAATTACAGTACAAAAAAGCTAAAAATGAAAGTTGATTTTATAAAGGAGCACTCAAAAATCTACTTAAGCGTTGAATCCGGACGAGGGTCGTCAGACCCGAGTGGGAAGAAATACTGTTGTTTGGTCAGAGAATAGTAAGTCCCAGCTGTTTCCGGTCGGGGTATAATCCGGTTCCATGATCTCAGCTGTGACCGTATACCTTCGATAATGAACTCGGCACGCCTCGTCCATTATCCAACTTACAAAGTCTCGGCTGTCGCCTCGACCATGTAAGTTGCGGTATACGGTCACCACTTCGACATGTAACCGCTTATTATCACACGAGGCGTTAGCCGAGTTTGACAATTTTCGATATCACACGATCCATGAGTTTGTTAATTGTATTATTACCCGACAAAACAGTACTCCCTACCACTCGGGTCTGACGACCCTCGTCTGAATTCAACGTTTTTATAGATTTTCGAGTGCTCCTTCATAAAATCAACAATTTATTTAACGATATTCTGCCACTGTTCATTATAGTCCTACAAAAGAGTGATATATCGATAATTATCACACTGGAGTTTGAGCCACGGGAGGGTAATAATGGCATTTGGCACTCCATTCAGAACATATCCGCCATAACATGCCGTTTCTTCAGATGCTCCTGGGAAGAAAGGAAACAGATCCGACACAGGAACAGTTCAGGAACGGAACTAAGAACGCAAAACTAGTGAAAATCAACTGTGCCGGCGAGATCTTCGTAACTACGGAGACATCGCTCTCCAGATATCCTGATACGTTGCTAGGCAACCCAGCGGTAAGTTGCTAGGCAACCTGAGGTTAGTTGGTGAGTAACCCTTGGCAACCCTTAAGTAATCCTCCTGAAACATTGCTAAAACCCAGTAGGCGAAGGCGGAAAGTTCTCCCCTATCATAATCCTGTTACAACGCGTCAATGCATAAAATGGTGTTAGATTAGTTTTTGCTTGAATTGCCAAATTGTTTTAGTGTGACTTTATCTATGTAGCAAGACGATCTATTTCAGAGACGAGCTGAGTATCTGGATACTTCCACGGGCCACCTCTACTTCGACAGACATCAGGAACTCTTCAGTGCCATCCTCTACTTCTACCAGTCACCTGGCACCTTCAGGTAGGTAGTGCCATCCTTTACCAGTCACCTGGCACCTTCAGGTAGGTAGTGCCAACCTTTACCAGTCACCTGGCACCTTCAGGTAGGTAGTGCCATCCTTTACCAGTCACCTGGCACCTTCAGGTTGGTTGTGCCAACCTCTACCTGGCACCTTCAGGTAGGTAGTGCCATCCTTTACCAGTCACCTGGCACCTTCAGGTTGGTTGTGCCAACCTCTACCAGTCACCTGGCACCTTCAGGTAGGAAGTACCATCCTTTACCAATCACCTGGCACCTTTAGGTAAGTAGTGCCAACCTCTACCTGGCACCTTCAGGTAGGTAGTACCATCCTTTACCAGTCACCTGGTACATTCAGGTTGATTGGTAAAAGAGATAAAATAGGAAAAGGCTGCCGACATCGCGTCCACGTACCCTGCAGCGGGGATTTGCCAACGTCCACCCTGGTTTCCGTCGCCGACCTCGCGTCAACTGATCTCGCGTCCCCTTTTTTTATTTTGAAGGTTTTACTTCTATTCCAACAGCCGTACGGCCAATGACAGGAATCGAAGGATTCAAGTGAAATGAAGCCAGTGACGGTTAAGGAAGTGTAATCCATACTTTCTTCGCCCGAGACTTCGCTGCAATGGGCAGCTCCTCATTTAACCCTCCCGCACAGTTTCTTGTACGCTCGGCTGAGTGAACCGTCGGGCTGCATAGGCTCAAGATGAATCTCTCACCCTTAGCTCAGTAGCGCTGGCCGGGAATCGAACCCAGGATCTTTCGATCCTGTGCTCAACTCGATACCACTACACCACTGACCCTGATCTCGTGTCCACCGACCTCGCGTCAACTGATCTCGTGTCCACTGATTTCGTGTTCTATACCCCCACAATTCTTGTCTATAGTTTTTATGAGCGAAGAAAAATACTAAAATTCGAACAGGGAAAAGGAACAGTTTGCTAGAGAAGAAGTATATGGTATAATTAATAACTCTAAAAAACGCCAAAACTGCTTCTTTTTAGATTCTAAAAAACACAAAAAAGCGTTGGTATCCACGAATTTACTTTTCACGCAATAAAGTACGCAATAAAGTTGAACAAAAGATAATTCGAATTCAAAAGGTAGCACTCTACAAAAGCTGGGCCAAATCAGAATACTTCTGAAAGTTGACCTCAAGACACTCTATTTCAGATTCTTTTTGCACTAACGCCAGTTGCCCAGTGGTTGCATTTCCTGAGGCATAACATGAAGTTAATCGACTTAATTCGACTGTCTCTGATCGTAGGAGTTTCGATAGCAGACAGCTTTGTTGTGGACTACGATGAATCTGGTACAACTGAACAGAGATTAGTAGATCGGAATGTCAAACCATCCTGCTTCCAGAAACAATTATTTGCTCCAAAAAACTATTCTAAAACACTGGAAACTGATTCATTCCAGTGCCGCTTCAACTTTGACTTATTCTATTACCGATTCGGACAAGAGACAGGTGATTTAATGCTGGTAAATGGTGGGATGGATAAAAAACCGTTATCCTCGATTGATTGGTTTTGTAGGTCCAAAGAGAGGAGTTTTGTTTGTGATGGAAGCTCTGAATGTCTTTCTGACGAATGCCAGTGTTCCAGGGCTAATTCTCCTTCTGTAGCTCATGTTTTCTACTGTCTCGATCGTTCAGGATGTGTAACATTTGACAGGCTGTGCGATAACATTCAGGATTGCCTTGACGGTTCTGATGAGTGTTTCTGTCCGGGTCATATGGTAAAAAAGAACTTAAACGGAGAAAATGTTTGCATAGCTCCAAAGGATAAGTTCTGTAAAATTGAAGCGAAAAATTTGCAAGGAATTCTGAGTCGAAAAAGCCTCAAAGAGTTTCGCCTGGCGTGTAAAAATGTGACTCAAGGTGACGAAAGAGCCACGAATCCCCTTGATGAATGCTTCAACCGTGTGACTTATAGTGGAAATATTTTTTTGAACTCGCCGCAACAGGTAGTTTCGTACTGCAAATATTATTGTGTAACTACCAACGGGTTTGTTGAAGGCAACTGGAGTAAATTCTGCGATGGCATCATTAGAGGTGCCATAATCCGTTACGAGTTTAGATGTGAATTTAATGTCACGGTTAAAAAAAAGAGTCCATAATATCGTCCTCCCAAAAATCTGTGACGGTGAAATGGACTGCGAGTCAGGTGCAGATGAAATGGGCTGCCCAGGAAGGTTTTACTGCAATCCCAAGGAGTCTCCTGAATGGGTGGAACTAGATAAAGTTTGTGATCACACTAAAGACTGTACCAATGGAGCAGACGAGTGTGGGACTTGTAAAATAGGCTACCTTTCATCGGCTGAGTTCCTGATCCAATCTAAAGTAGCGGTAGTGGTAACTGGGATTCTAGGCCTGCTCATCATTCTCATGAACAGTTTGCAAGTCTACCATTGCTGGAATGAGTCCTGCACTTCTAACGCGAAGAAGATCGAGAAGATCTACTTGATAAACCTGTTCCTTCACGATTTGATGATGGGGCTCTACTTGATAGGGATTGTAATGGTTGGACTGATAATCCGAATGAAGGGCAAGTATTGCATGTGGGAAAGTGTATGGAGGTCAAGTTGGGGTTGTTCAGTATTTGGGTTTATATTTTCGTCTTCTGCCCATGGTTCCTTGCTAACTATACTTCTTATCAGTCACACCAGATGGAGAACATGCTCAAGGATTGCTAATCACATAAAAGAGAGATATGCTTTAGCTTTGGTTGGAATAGTGAACCTACTGAACTGGTTCCATTCTTACCTCCCCTTTTGCCTTTTTCGGAGTTTAGGGATTTCTTTGGAACCGAGCTATTTTTCAAAAATCTGAAGCAAAACCCATTTTTTAATCAAAGTCCAATCAACAGGACAAGATTGTTCATGGTTTATCGGGACATGTTCAATCGCAACTCATCTGATGCCTATGAAGCAATTAATGCGTTGAAGAACATAACATCAAATAAAGAAATTTTTGACATCGAAGAAATTGGGTATTATGGAAATACAGGCTTGTGCATACACAACATTTTCAAAACACAAGCGCCCTACAAGATATACAAGATAATGTATTGCTCAGGGCTGGCAGTGGTGCTTCTGTATGTCCTTGCAACTTACATCCGGATTCTTATGAAAGTTAAGAGATCCAAGAGGACTTTGGCTGCACTAGCTTGGCGAGAAAGCGGAAGGAACGAGACAAGAAACATCCAGAAAACATCAATGAAATTAAAGATAGCTCTGATGATTGTATCTGAGTTAGTTTGCTGGATATCCTTCATTTCAACCATCATATTCTTCGAATTCTTCAAAGACAAGCAACCTTCTCCCATGGTATTTGAGCTATTTGCACTGATTATCATTCCTCTAAATAGTCTGCTCAACCCAGTCTTTTATAGTGGAATGTACAAAAAGATGGCAACCAAAATTTGGGAGATTTGGAGGAGTAATCCAACAGCTAACCGCAGAATCAGGCGAGTAGCATCAAGCCAGAATAAGAACAGTAACAATCCAATAGCTAACCGCAGAATCAGGCCAGTAGCATCAAGCCAGAATAAGAACAGTAACAATCCAATAGCTAACCGCAGAATCAGGCCAGTAGCTTCAAGCCAGAATAAGAACAGTAACAATCCAATAGCTAACCACAGAATCAGGCCAGTAGCATCAAGCCAGAATAAGAACAGTAACAGTCCAACAGCTAACCACAGAATCAGGCCAGTAGCTTCAGAATAAGAACAGCAACAGTCCAGTATAGAACGAAATTGATTTAGAGAACTAGAGAAGGATAGAAGTTAATACTTGGTGAGGAATTTCGGACATTTTCGTGTGACTTTAAGGTTATATTCACTTTGGTGAAGGTAAAATTTTTCAGTGAAATATGAATATTCCGTTTTATTCAAAATGTTACGAAGTTTCCTCTAACTAACAACAAAAATCATGATATTTGTTTAAAATTGATTCACAGATTGTGTTTATTTTGCATCACTTCGTATATTTTGATGAAATACACGCAATTGAATTTTATTTTTGAGCCCCAGAAGCAGAAACATGGTAAAAAAAACAAGGGAATTTCTTGAGTTTAGCCACTTCAAAGTTATGGTGAAAAATCTTATCACTCATACCCAATACCTATGATAGGTAGGTAGTGCCATCATCTACTTCTACTAGTCACTTGGCACCTTCAGGTAGGTAGTGCCATCCTCTACTTCTACCAGTGACCAGGCACCTTCAGGTAGGTAGTGCCATCCTCAACCAGTCACCTGGCACCTCAGGTTTAAAGCGTCTAGTATGTCGTGTGATTAATCGGAATTGCCAAATCCGTCAAAAAGTTAAATTCTACAATCTGACAGTAGATTCTCTTCTCCAGACCCCCAGAAACAATTGACCCTGTTGTGGTGGAAGAGGAGCTGGATTTCTTCGACATCGACCTAGCTCGAATGATAGCCAACTACGAGGCAGAAGAAGCTGCAAAGAATGTTCCGGTGCCCCCGACACTCACGCAACGCATCAACCAAAGCGTAGGTGCTAACTTCATGATTCCTTGGTTTAAGATTCGATGGAAATTGCAATTAATTGGAATTTACATACCTGCAGAATAGAAGGTGGCATACGATCGTACAAATGATTAAACATGTTTCTTGATTATTTCAGTTAGAATGTTCAGTCACAAAATATTTACACATTAAAACAAATATTCAAATTTAAATTCGGTATTCACGAATCTTGGGAGAAATGAGAGTATTTTATAGGTTCAATTTATTGTTCCGACCAGTTTTAGGGCACGCCTTTGAGTTTTTGTTGATTTATGAACAGTTGATAATCCATGTCAAGACAAAGGGTTACTCTTGGTTTGAAATCATCCCCTTCCTCATTAAAAGGAGACTTCTTACTGCCATACAGTTTGTCATCATCTTGTTTTATATCTTCTTGTTTTATATAAATCTGTGGCAAATAATGGGCTTCTTGTTTAACATCAATCTGTGGCAATTCGTGAGTATCTTCCTGCTTATCAGAACTGGGTTGTCTCTTATCACCAGCTTCCTGTTTCGAACGAATGAGTGAATCCTGGCTATCCTCTGCCTCATCTCCCTCTGCGCACTTTACCACACGGTTATCTACCACACGTTGATCTACCACACGTTGATCTACCACACAGGAGTGTGTCACCAGCAGCCCTGGGTTAGCTACAGCCAGCTTACACTTGTTGCACACGTAAGGGAAGAGCTGGAGGTGCACCAGGATGTGGTACTCCAACTCATCTCCCCCCGTGAAACACGCCCTACAAATGGGGCACACGCCCCGCTCCATTTCCTGCTGGGTAGCCAAACACCGGGGCAGAACCCCCGAGTAGCTCAACTCGCTGTGGGCTGTCCAGAAGTGGATCTTAGCGGCGATCAGGTTCAGGAATCGCTCACTGCAGGAGTCACAGGTGTAGAATGTGGAAATCACCGGTGGGGGCTTGGGACAGAGGCTTGGTAATCTTGTGGCTGTTGCCTCATTCGAGATGTGTCCCGTTTCATTACCAGACCTGGGGCGGATCAGATCATTATCAATATTACTATTAGTTTCGTTATGAGGAATCACTTCTAACTCCTCCGTCACTTCCTCTAACTCTTCTTTTCTCCTCGAGTTGGAGGAATCTGATCGGACATACTGCTGTTTTATTTTCAGCACAAGATCTCCACCCTTACCCTTCAACTTAGTGTTTCCCTTCCTACATTTCGATGAAGAGACCTTTGTCCTTGACCAAGGAGTGATAGATTTACGAGCTGTCTGTGGCTTTCTTTTCACCTGACAAGGAGCTGTCGTTGCTTCTGTACTTATTTCATCTTCAGAAGTGCAAAGTGAACTTGATTTCCTTCTCTTTCTGGTTGCTGACGGGGCATCTGTTTCAAGTGTAACCTCTGCTTCAACTTTTACAACCTTTCCAAGTTTAACATCTGCTTCAACTTTTGCAAACTTTTCGTCTAAGACCATCGGCTCTGTGCCTCTGATATTTTCTGTTTCAATAGGTTGAAAAGGGCCCCCATTTCCAACCAAGTCCTTTATTTCGTACCTTTTTGTCTCACACTTCACTTCAAGTGGTGCTTCTGTTTCACCAGAACATGACTGGAATGAAAGGTTTTCGACTTGCTCCCCATCACTCTCAATATCAATAATCTCGTGAACTATTTCCCCGGGTTTGTGTGTTGTGTGAGTTCGTGGTATCCTCCTAAGACCTTCCCCCTCTGACTTGCTTCTCCAATCCTTACTCCTTCTCAAGTGGTACTCCCTCTTCTCCAACACTACAGTCTGGTGAGGTGAGTAGAGGGGATCCCTATTCTTACCACCCTGATAATGGAGTGGTCGTTTGCTCTTCATGCGTGCTTCTGATGTTTCCTGTGGTTGAATAGAAGACCAAATGTTCCTTGACCAAAGACCGCTACGCTCATGCGATATCCTTCCAGAATTTCTTTGCTGATATGGGGAAGTTTTGTGTGCGACTTGACGTAGAGCTGGCGTGTTTGATGACGCCGCCTGTACAACTGAGCTTCCACTTACCAAATGCTGTGTTGATGCTGTGGAGTTGAAACTAAGAACTGGCGACTGTGTTCCAGCGGGGAAGGAAGGGATGGGAACCAGTGATACCGGCATGACTTGGAGCAGAGCGAAGTGTTGTGAGATGGGAACTATTGCTCCGTCAGGGCTCAGGAACCCCGTGGGTTTCACGTCACTGGAGTTGTGAACAAACATCCCGGGCAAAGAGAAAACTTCCCGAAAATGAGCAGTTTTGCCAAAGCTTCAAAGGCTCACGAATCCCCAGGCATCCGCAAACAAGACAATAGCAGGGCGTAGAAACTTGAAACTCCTTATCAATTAATGGAACGAAGCAAAGTTCTTGGGAATTTAAGAGCAATGAGGTTGTTTATTTGACTAACCTAATTTGCTAATTTCGTCCAATCACCGCTTGGTAAAGCCATGACGTCACGTCAGCTGATCGTCACATGATGAACACCCCTTTCACGTCCACCTGAACTTTTATCAGCCAGACTCCTTTTTCCAGCTTTTTATCAGTACTCCAAATGTTCCTGCGTCGTACTACTAATGCAATTAGGTATTCATAGAGTCCTTACTCTAATCTTAGTATCAAATTCAATGTCTCGTGACTCGCACGTGGCTGTAATTTGATCAGTTTCCTTCATTAAATCTACATTAATTTGTGGAAGGGGTTTCGAACACTACAGAGTTCCCACAAGTGAACATCCCAATTCCTTCAACACTCAATTTTCACTTTATTTTCCCGCAACCTGAACTTCTCCCTTTTTTCTTTAGATTCTTTTAGAGTGTAGAAATTACCATTTACCCTCATATTTTGTGCTACTTCACCATTACCTTCAAGTATAGTCTGTATCCTAAACTAGAAAGCTACAACTCCATCTTTTTCCAATGTATCACGTCATGACATATCATATCAGCCCCTCATGCCCCATCCTAACCCCTCCTGCCCATTCTAACCCCTCATGCCTCATCCAAACCCCTCATTGCATGCCCCACCCTAACCCCTCTCCCTCCCCTCCAGATCACAGACCCGAGTTACAGCAAGTTCAGCATGGTTTGGGGAGGGATAGACCTGCTCTGCATCCTCACCACCATCTCCATGTTGGTCATAGAGACCATCCCAGACTACCAGAAGCACTTTGACGACCCCTTTGGGACGCCCCTGGTCCCCTACAAGATCATGATCTACGGCATAGATGTCTTCATCAACCTCTTCTTCTCCCTAGACCTCCTTATAAGGTTTGCTACTTTTATCAGATTTAGTTCAAATGAGCTATTTTGAAACAAATGATTAGGCATAATTCCCATTCCCATGAAAATGGATAATTTTGTAAAAGAGCAAATTTGACACAGCTCCGCAGACTACCCCACCCATCCCCTCCCCCAGCTACCACCGCCTCTCCCATAAGCGGAGGCGTATGGTCTGTGGATTTTGCACACAAACCAACACTTTTCCCAGGTTCTCCACATGGCCGAACAAGAGGAAGTTCTTCGCGAAGCCCCTGAACATCATGGACATCCTGGCAGTGGCCCCCTTCTACGTGGAGTTGGTCGTCTTCATCACCACCCGGGGCCTGCCCCCGCCGCAATTTTTTGCTCTCAAGGTTCTAAGGGTACCTAGCCTGCTTCCTTCATTTGTCTTTTTTAGTTAATCTCCCTCACTGTTTCACTGCACCGAGCTCAGTGACCCCTCCAGGTGGGCGGTGACGCCATTATGCCATATATGGTATGATTGGGGTCTCTGTTCACCTGGCGGGTTGATGAGTGAGGTGTGGTAATAGTCGGGATTTATCTAACTATACCCACAGTTATACACAGGTCTATGGTGCATAACCGTCAAAAGCTGCGTGTTGAGTGACCTTGGGACAGGGTGCCTTCTTTCCGCATTCCGGAGCATTTTCTTGCTAATCCCTATAGCATAAGCCTTGCCCCTGGTGTGCCTTCTTTTCGCATTCCTGGGCATTTTATTGCTAATCCCGATAGCCTTGTTCTTCGTGCGTCATTTTCCTCATCTAGTTATGAAGAATCATCCCTTGCCACTGGTGGTCCGGCTCGGGAAAATCCTTTCCCAGTCCATTGGTGGCCTTTCATAACCCTGCCAGGGTTTCTAATCCCCTTCTCCAAGTCCCTCCTGTCGAGGTCTCCAATGTCCCTCCTATGTGGGTCTCGAGTGTCCCGCCTGTGTAGGTCTCTAGTGTCCCTCCTGTCCGGGTCTCCAATGTCCCCTCTGTCCGGGTCTCCAGTGTCCCTCCTGTCCGGGTCTCCAGTGGCCCTCTTGTCCATGTCTCCAGTGTCCCTCCTGTCCGGGTCTTCAGTGTCCCTCCTGTCCGGATCTCTAGTGTCCCTTCTGTCCGGGTCTCCAGTGTCCCTTCTGTACTGGTCTCCAGTGTCTCTCCTGTCAGGGTCTCCAGTGTCTTTCTTGTCCGGGTCTCCAGTGTTCCTACTATCCTGGTCTCTAATGTCCCTACTGTCCATGTCTCCAGTGTCCCTCCTGTCCCGGGTCTCCAGTGCCCTACTGTCCTTGGTCTCCTGTGTACCTCCTGTCCGGGTCTCCTGTGTACCTCCTGTCCGGGTCTCCAGTGTCCCTCCTGTCCGGGTCTCCAGTGTCCCTCCTGTCCCGGGTCTCAAGTGTCCCTCCTGTCCAGGTTCTCCAGTGTCCCTCCTGTCCGGGTCTCCAGTGTCCTTCATGTCAGGGTCTCCAGTGTCCCTCCTGTCTGTGTCTCTAGTGTCCCTTCTGTCCCGGGCTCCAGTGTAACTCCTGTCCGGGTCTCAAGTGTCCCTCCTGTCCAGGTTCTCCAGTGTACCTCCTGTCCGGGTCTCCTGTGTACCTCCTGTCCGGGTCTCCAGTGTCCCTCCTGTCCGGGTCTCCAGTGTCCCTCCTGTCCCGGGTCTCCAGTGGCCCTCTTACCTGGGTCTCCTGTGTTCCTACTATCCTGGTCTCTAATGTCCCTACTGTCCATGTCTCCACTGTCCCTCCTGGCCGGGTCTCCTGTGTCCCTCATTTCCGGGTCTCCAGTGTCCCTCCTATCCGGGTCTCCAGTGTCTCTCCTGTCCTTGGTCTCCTGTGTACCTCCTGTCCGGGTCTCCTGTGTACCTCCTGTCCGGGTCTCCAGTGTCCCTCCTGTCCGGGTCTCCAGTGTCCCTCCTGTCCGGGTCTCCAGTGTTCCTCCTGTCCGGGTCTCCAGTGTCCCTCCTGTCCGGGTCTCCAGTGTCCCTCCTGTCCGGGTCTCCTGTGTTCCTACTATCCTGGTCTCTAATGTCCCTACTGTCCATGTCTCCAGTGTCTCTCCTGTCCCGGGTCTCCAGTGCCCTACTGTCCGGGTCTCCAGTGTCCCTCCTGTCCGGGTCTTCAGTGTCCCTCCTGTCCGGATCTCTAGTGTCCCTTCTGTCCGGGTCTCCAGTGTCCCTTCTGTACTGGTCTCCAGTGTCCCTCCTGTCCGGGTCTCCAGTGTCCCTCCTGTCCGGGTCTCCAGTGTCCCTCCTGTCCCGGGTCTCAAGTGTCCCTCCTGTCCAGGTTCTCCAGTGTCCCTCCTGTCCGGGTCTCCAGTGTCCTTCATGTCAGGGTCTCCAGTGTCCCTTCTGTCCCGGGCTCCAGTGTACCTCCTGTCCGGATCTCCAGTGTCCCTCCTGTCCGGGTCTCCAGTGTCCCTCCTGTCCGGGTCTCCAGTGTCCCTCCTGTCCCGGGTCTCCAGTGTCCCTCCTGTCCGGGTCTCCTGTGTCCCTCATTTCCGGGTCTCCAGTGTCCCTCCTATCCGGGTCTCCAATGTCCCTCCTGTCCTTGGTCTCCTGTGTACCTCCTGTCCGGGTCTCCAGTGTCCCTCCTGTCCGGGTCTCTAGTGTCCCTCCTGTCCGGGTCTCTAGTGTCCCTCCTGTCCGGGTCTCCAGTGTCCCTCCTGTCCGGGTCTCCAGTGTCCCTCCTGTCCCGGGTCTCCAGTGGCCCTCTTACCTGGGTCTCCTGTGTTCCTACTATCCTGGTCTCTAATGTCCCTACTGTCCATGTCTCCAGTGTCCCTGAGTCCCTCCTGTCCCGGGTCTCCAGTGCCCTACTGTCCGGGTCTCCAGTGTCCCTCCTGTCCGGGTCTCCAGTGTCCCTCCTGTCCGGGTCTCCTGTGTACCTCCTGTCCAGGTCTCCAGTGACCCTCCTGTCCGGGTCTCTAGTGTCCCTCCTGTCCAGATCTCCAGTGTCCCTCCTGTCCGGGTCTCCAGTGTCCCTCCTGTCCCGGGTCACTGACACATCGTCGCCCTTGTGGAGCAGTAAGCACTGTGCGCTGACTGTATAGGTATGCTGAATGTTTAGGTATGCGACACATACAGCTGTCATAGGTATGGGCTGCTTCTCTCTTAGCACATTTTATATCACTCCGCTGGTATCCCTTCGCTTACTCGTCATCTCTTTCTCATCCCATGCAGCTAAATTCAAAGATCAGTTTCCACAAAAATGGTTGAAGAGTCCAAATTCCGTTCTGTCAAAAAGTTTTATTCCCACGTTTAACTATTCTCAACTGGCAATAATATAACTGTGGTGTTCCGACCTTTTCGTTCGCGGTGCATTACGACGCGCGTGAAAAGGTCGAGACGCCACGGTTGTAAAATGATAATGGTTTGATAATGCTATGTGATGGCGTGATGAACTGATCTTTGAATTTATCGAAATCACCTAGATGTTGCGAGTTCTGAGATCTCCGTTTATTCTGAAACTTCCACACGACCACCATTATAGTACGACTACGTGCGTGATACTGTAACACACGTACATATACAAACATTGTAGTGATACATGGTGCTATCGGAAGTTTCAGAATGATTCTCATTTCTCGAACTCGCAACACTTGTGATACACTGAACTTACACTTACACCTGAGTGCTTTTAGCTTTACCTTTCATTGACTTAACAATACACATTTACACGATTACACGAACATGAATATGAAAGATAAAAAGCGACTCTTGTTTCTTGTTCAAAAAAAGGACTGTTATATGATAGTTATATGATATTTAAGATATTTGACACAAGCCTTTCTCAACTTATGAAATATTGACCATTATAATTTATAACCCTCAACCCTTTGCGGTTTTGTTTCTCGTCCATGCTAGGTATGTTTTACTCAACCAATAGCTCAGAGGGTAACAGATTCCCCGCCTCAGATCTGTCGAGTAGTTCGGGTTGTGCGGGTCCTCAAGATAGTCAGACACAGCACCCAGCTCACAGAAGTCATGGAGGTGAAGTGTACGTCTTTCTATTTTTGTAAAATCTTAATATTACCATGGTAACACTGTCTGACCGTTGCCATGGTAACACTGCCTGACTGACCGTTGCAATGATTTGAACATTGACCATGTCATCAGTAGCAAGTAGTGGCGTTGCCATGGTAAGCCAGAACCCTCAAGGTTACCATGATAACGTAACACCATTTTCAGGTGGTATCGTCAGCCAAACAAGAGTTTGTTGTTCTCATTGGGGTGGTAGCCGTTGTGATCCTCCTAGTTGGAACCATCATGTACTTCATCGAGTTCAATGTGCCCAAAGTGAGTATGTTCATTGAGTTCAAACTTCAATGTGCCGAAACTAAAAGGGCTTATTTTCATGGTGCTTAATAACATGTGGGCTTAATTTCCTGCATGTTCATTGAGTTTAATGTACCAAAAGTGAGTGATTATTGACCTCAAGACCCCCTCTCAAAATGAGAGCACCGTAGTGATGTAATGATGTAAGTTCACTGTGCAATGTGCATTTTGCAATGTATTGTATAGACTGCAGTGTATAATATAGAATGTGTATAGTGTTTTCTGCAGTGTATGATGTATCCTCTCCTCAGGAAGACCTGGTATCAGGAAACATTGTGCTAAACTCCACCGGTTTCAACTCCATTCTACACGGGTGCTGGTGGGCTGTTGTCACTGTCACCACTGTCGGCTATGGAGACTTGTATCCAAAGTGAGTAATAGACTATGTCTTGTATAATTCTCATCAAACATCAGTATCTTAATTCCTTCAGGAATTCATATTAGAATTTCTCATTCTATAGCTGATTGAATCTTTGATTGCATTTTTCAAAATGCTTCTGATTTGAAATGATTTCTTTTCCCGTTGTGTAGAATATGCAGTCCTACTGTCGATTCCTCAGAACGATGGTTGGACGTTTGGCTGGCAGCATGGTCGTTCTATTCGGCATCGTCGTCATTGCCTTCCCCATGACCATCATCATCTCCAAGTTCCAAGACTCCTTCACGATTAAGAAGCTGAACGCGAACAAGGAGATGACGCGGAAGCTGCGTCACATGGCCGTGTGTCGACCCTACATTCCGTACGATGGAGGAGTTAACAACGTGTCCCGGAGTGAGGGTGGGTGAAGGCTGTCAAGGAGAACAATGACTGCACCAGACAGCTGCCCAGACTGCCGTACAACGGACTCATGGACAAACCCGAGACTTGAGTGGGGTAGAGAACAAAGAAATTACAGTGGTGGGATTACTGTATACATCAACATGTGAAACTAATCACTAGTTCACTAACTGATACTGAAGGATATACAAATAGGAAGCAAAGACTGACTGAGACTAGGACTGCTGGAAGTGGAATGAGGTTGAAAGAAATAAGAACTTCGTATGTTGCTGTTATTCTTCATGCCTATGCATTGTAAATTTGATGATGACCTGGGGAAAAAAAAACTTTTTTTTTCAGTAATGATATCCTTTTTCAAAAAGGATATCATTTTTTCATTTTATGAGGCACCTAATGAAAAATATTGGACTTCGAGTGAGAGAGTGTTACTGACATGTGTGCTCTTCAGTGAAAAGTAACGCGTCGAAAGTTTGTTTAAAAAGGCCGTTTAAGAGATATACGGCGCTTAAAGTTTATTGTATTTGGTGTTGTCTGGTACCCACCTCCCAAGATACTGAGAGATGAGATACCAAATGAAATGATCATGAAGTATGAGCTCTGCATGATACAGATACGCAATCACATGACATGCTAAGTACTGGCATAGTGTTATTGTTAATGTCGTTGCTTCATGACTCTGAAGCGATAGAAGATGAAATGAGAGTCTTTGCACCTACTCCTAGGATATCACCTGATTATCTGTTTTCTTAATCAATTTTGCAGAAAAGAAGCGCAGAGAAAAGATGCGGTTTTTCTTACGTTCATTTTCAATATCATGATATGGCTGATTTTTTATTTGAGCTCATCATGTCAGAACTGCGTTTCAATAATTGTACAACTCAAAGTCAAAGGTCTTATCTCAACTTTCTAGATTCCTGACTGCATTTTCATAGAATTCTGCACTGCCGTACTCGTAAGTACGGCAGTGTTGCTAAACACGTATATCCCTGTTTGCGTTGTGCGGCGCGTACACACACCTATGCGGGCTTAGGAATGACTAGTCGTTCGACGCACGTGCACGAATTCGCATAGGTGTGCGTACGCGCGCAGCTTGCCACTTGCTAAACGCGTATACCCTTGCCCTATTCTGTTGCCAAAAGCTGTCTGCCCGGCTGCCCTATATTTTTTCGCGCGCGCATGGGGCCTGGCAACTGTTCTGTGTGCGTTCGTCGGCCCTTCTAGTTCTCGGAAATAATGATTTAGCCGTAGGCCTTCCTAAGCCCGCATAGGTGTGTGTACGCGCCGCGCGCTTCCCTGTTCTGAGGAAGCGCGCCGCGCGACGATAACAGGGATATACGCGTTTAGCAACCGTAGGCCGCGCGCGAAAGCATCTGGTCAGGTTAGATGACGCCATGACGGCCGTATACCCCTGTTCGTTGTAGGATAGGATGTTACCCTAGTACCCTACCCTCCGCCGCGCACACAACGTTTTCCAAACCTCCGAGTGTTGCGCGCAGGGATGGGAAAAATCCATCAACCCTGTTTTGTGTTTGCGGCATCTACACACACGTACACACACCTTGCCCTAACCAGGGCCCTGGTTACGCGCACAGGGGAAAACTTGATTGCGTATAGCATTGACTGAAGGAGACCCTATAGTTAAACACTAAAAATGCAAAAATGGATTCAAATCAGAACTACTTAAAACCACTGATTTACTGCCAGTTTCAAGAATACAACATTGGAAATGATTATATTATCTATCGTTTTCATGAAACTCCATTTGCATAATATGCTTATTTGGGTTTCCCATGGGCACTGGAGGTTTAAAATGATTCTTGACATCCATTGTAAGATTTTAGATGTGTTCATGCTTAGTGAATCATAGAAACAGTTGTGTGTCATTTGTTGATAGAGATGCATGGGATTTTAAACGATTTTTTAAAGCCAGTTTTATGCACTTACTATAGTCTGATGTTCATAAAACTTGATAATATCATGCAATTCAATGACCTTATTAAGTGAATTGCCAAAAGTTTATGAGAAGCTCATTTCATTCCATTTTTATGGGCAATTCAATTTGTCCACCCTCAACTCTACCAATTAAAATATATCTATTCAGGAACTCCATTTGGTTAATTCTTACATAAGATGTTTGAGTTATCTTTATAGCCAAGCTTATGTAAGGGCAGTGTTTATGTCAGACAAACTACTCTCAGATTCAACCCCTGTTGATGAAGGTACACCAGAGTACCAAAGGAATAGAGGTAATATGATTATTCAGTATTTTATTAACAGTCACATCATCCCTATCATATAAAAAAGCATATAATTTCGAAAATTGGGTAACAGTGATCAAAATTTTCCATGGTTTTACCTTAGATAGTGGCTTGTAAGATTTGTGATATCTAAGAAAGTCATATGTAAACAACACATATGAAACATAGATAAAACTTTTTATTCTTACACCTTTCAGCACCAACAAAGATACCTGGGACTGCTGTATTTAGGTCTCCATATTCAGTCTCTTCCAAAACTGGAAGCACAACTCCATACTATATTATGACCAGTGCTGGAGCGACTATTCCAGCCCTTAATCCTAATGCCAGTGATGAGGATAAAAGGAGAATAATTCACAATGAAACTGAACGTAAAAGGAAAGACAAGATCAATAAGTGGATAGTGAGACTTTGTTCTCTTGTTCCTGAATGCAATGGAAAGCTGAGTAAAAACTGTATTCTTGAGAAGACAGTTAACTTCATTGAATTTCTCAAGCAAGAGAAAGATTTGCCTGATGATGTTCAAGCTCTCAAGGCAGAAGTAATCAAGCTGACCAAAAATGTGGAATCTCTATCATCTGAGAATGCTCACTACTTGAATCTTCTGAAAGAAGCACAAAATTTAAGCAAAGGAGCATGGAGCTTGAATATGTCAATACATAAGAACAGAAATGAAAAATCACAGTCATCAAGTTAGTTTTGTTATACTTGTCTTTGAGTTTGAAGATGATAACTAAACATAAATGGTCATGATAATGATAAATTTAAGTGTCTTAGATTGTCTGAAAACTTTTATAAAAACTTCATTCAATATTTGTACCTGTGATGTATTTAATCCTCAGGCAGTGATGGAGAGGACACAACAATGACTCCCACTCTGGATAGAGCTTCTGTGTCAAATCTTACAAAAGCTTCATCAACTCCAAATTTACCAGTAGGCTACAGAAAAGTGTTTTCAGATGTATATTCTATATTTTACCTTATTAATTTTATTATCACCTTCAACAATATTCAGTAGGTATTATCACTGAATATGATTATTGATTTTGTCATGTTTGATCTTTATGATTTCTAGACAAGTTATTTTCACTAATTACCGATGAGTTCTTCCCTCTTAGACAATAGTTACTGCACCAAAGAAGCCAAAGAAGCAGAAGTTGATAACAGTACCCATGATGGCCACAAACAATACAACTGTTCCTATTGTTGCTGCTACAAATAATCCATCAACTGTACCTGCACAACCCATGCTCACTGGACAGCCTATACAGGTTTCAAGAAAAATGGTTTTGTTGCAAACTGCTAATAAATTATAAGAATTGTGAAATTTATTTTTCTATTTGACATGTTTTCATGAACATGCTACTACTTCTACTACTACTGTTTTTGAAATGATGGGTTTACTCAGTTGAAGCTACAAACACAATCTGGAGTACAACAAGCCCCTGCCAACCTGAACAATGTTGCCACTGCATACACAGCTACTAATGGTCAACCCATCTTAACAACAACACACCAAGTCTTCACCAATGTTCAGGTGAGTGTGAACTTAGAAATGATTGATGTCTTATTATAAAATCTTTGAAAACTTGAAAAACTGTTCAGCATGTAGTATATGTCATGTTCTATGTGCACTATAGTCTACAGTATGATCTTCAAATGTCAGTCATTATTGTATTACAAATCCCTCAGATTAAAGACACAGGTGTTTTGAAGAGCAATGGACACTCAATCCAAGCCCTCCTTGGGGCAGATAACACTGTTACTACTGCCAACAACAATAAAACTCTGTACACTGTACCTACATATCTGCAAGCAACCATACCTGCAGAAAATGGTGAATATCTCAATTTAGTGCTTTGTGTCCAGAACACATTCAATTGTGTAATAACATTTATTGACATTCATGTTAAAAAACTGTACTGTTTAATGCTGGAGACAGGGCAAGGTTGCTGTAACTCCTGTTCTTTTTAGGTGGCAGAGGTGTGTACATGGCCAGCAGCACCCCAATAGTTGCTGCACCTCCCATAGTAGCAGCGGCAGCAGCAGCACAGCCCCAACAAACCCCAGTGCTGGTGCAGGGGAGAATGGTCCTGTGGTCATGATGATTCATGGGAGTTTACCTCACTTTGCTGTTCCTCTGAACACCATGTCTTCTAATCCGGTGATGTGTGAGCCAACATTCCACTTCAAGTCCCCACTGGTACTGAGTCAGTTCCCTTCTCTGCTGACCCCTGAATCAGGGGGTAATCAAAGCCCCCAGAACCCCTTACAGATTGGATCTGTCATTCAGGGGCCACAAGGTGTGAATTTTCTGTCAATTGAACTTGTATTCCTTTTTCAGTTAGTTTCCTTCAGCTATTTATTTCTTTGAAGCATTTCATATTTTTACCTGATATCCCTTTTTAAGGGACCCTTAGCTCATTTCAAGATTCGAATTCAATCAACTTCCCTTATCTTCATAGGTCAGCAGCAGGTTGTTGTTGGCACTCAACCAGTTCTTGCAGCCCAAATACCCTCCCAGCCTGCCACTAAAAACGCTCAAGGAATGCAAACAGCTGGACCAACAGCACAGACTGTCACTGTTGAAGTGCCTGGGGGAGGTAACTAGTTATTGTGACTTAGTTTTAGAGAACTCCCACCATCCTTTCATGGATTTACAATCTTTACACATTGATAGCAGCCAGAATGTAAGGAATTTGTGACATTGGCTTATTTATATACTATGTCCCGTTTAAGTTCGTAAATTTTAAGGTTACATTTTCATTCTTAAAAATTGACTTATGGACAAATTTCACACATCATTTCAGAGTAAAATGATGAACATTTATGGTTAATTAACTTCTATAACCGTTGTTATCGACACAACTTGTCCATCGCCTCTCAACTTAAGGCTTCAAATGAGCAAAATTACCCCTTTGTAGTTTCTTGAATCCCCACATTACAGCTCGTTCCAGGAGAGTCATAGTGGTAAGCGGCTATTGTTTTCCATTGAAGATGTTTCTTTAGAGTGTCAGCCATAGCCAGAAATCAACGGGAGTCAAATCTTGGGAGTAGGGAGGCCATGACACGAAGATGTGTTTCCTTACTGCTCTTCTTCGAAAATGCATGTCAATAATGGCTCGATTTTTAAGAGCCATTTGAGGTGTTCTACTAACTTGCATGAACCATGACGACTTCAGCATGTGTTTCTACATCAGCTGACGCAAAAACCAGGACAGATAATCATAGTGAATATGCCCGTTAACCTTGTTGTGGGAGCCATTTTCGTGGAATAATTAAGGAAAATGAAGATTCTAGGGCTAAAAGCGCCTCAAACCATGACTTCAATAGGTGTTAACCGACTTCCAAAAGGCTGAACAGTGTCCCTGTTAAACGTCCAAAAATATTGATGCCAATTCTGGGATATCCCATGACTGTAGAACCATGATTTGCCGGGAAACAAACTTAAGGTAATATGCGCTATTCTCTAAGCATGCCCCTACAGGCTGCAAACTAGGCCTTCCTCTGCTTGTTTTTCAATCAGATTTGAAATTTTGCCTCATGGGCTTCCATCAGTATTCTCAGACGAACAATCGTAGAAATTTTCAGCTTCAATAAATTATATTTGGTTGATGTTTTTTGAAGTTACGGGAGCTGGGTTATTTGAAACGAGGTTTGCACACTTTTCATCTCAGCTTCTTTGATCGATGATTCCCGTCGTTTCCGCTGTCATGAGCAGTTCCATGGTCACAGAATATTTCATTGATACACTGGAGAGTACCAAGGGTAGGTAAAATTTTGGTGTGGTATCCAGGTTGCTTCCTGGACGACCATTGAATCTTTCAAAGTGTTGACCTCAAATGCACGTTTCAATAACATGTATTTTTCACACTTCCAGACAACGTGAAGAAATATGGACTCAAACTTCTAAAAACCAAATCAGGCCAAGATATGCCTAAATGTTCATCCATTTACTCCAATCTACAGTACCATTTAGGGTTTTATCTCTATTGCAGTAGATGCAGAGTGTATTTCAAATTTACGAACTTAAACGGGACACACTATACATCATTTTTTCAAAAAGGTTATAATGCCAATCTTTTCACATAAAAAGTTAGTTTGGACATCTGTGGTGACCAAAAAAATTTTTTGAACATGATATTACCTTATTTGTGGCAACTGTGAGGTTAAATATGAGGCTGATTTGAGCAAAAATGCCTAAATTCACAGCTTTTTGGCCATTTAATGCATCAAAGGAGTGTTTTAGTCCTCCAAAGTATTTTTTCTTGATCTGGAGGTCAAAATCCACCTTTTAGGTCAAAATTTAGGAATTTGTGACCTTGCGTTGTCGATTTGAGGCTAACACAAAATCCAATTTTTTGATAAAAACATGGGAAGGAAGACACTTATCCTCACCTGAGATCTGCCAACAAATCCTAATGAGTAAAATTTTGATTTGAGGTGATCTTAGACAGTTTCAGCTTCATTTTGGTATCAAGAATATGTCTTTACTTGCTTTTGTTGCTGTTTTGAGGCTAAATTTTGTCGCGACATCTCAAAAACCTGGATTTTACTGTTTTTAGCCACTTCAAACATCAAAGAAGTGTTTGAGTCCTCCCAAAGTTATCAGTCTCAATCAAAAGGTCAAAATATACTTCCTTGGTCAAATTTGGGAGTTTTTGACCTTGCGTTGTCCATTTGAGGCTAAAAATGGCCTGAATTTTGATGAAATCCCCGAGAGGAAGTCACTTAACCTCTCCTGAGAGCCACCAATCCACCCCATTGTGAAAAAAATTTGGGTTTGAGGTGATCCTAGACAGTTTCAGCTTCATTTTGCCATCAAGAATCTGTTTTCATTGGCTTTTGTTGCTGTCTTGAGGCTAAAACTGTGTCGCGACATCTGAAAAACCTGGATTTTACAGTTTTAAGCCATTTTTAACCTCATGGAGGTGCTTCAGTCCTCTTAAAGAAATGTAATCTTAATCAAGAGGTCAGAATATACTTCCTTGGTTCAAAGTTGGAAGTTTCTGACCTTGTGTTGTTCATTTGAGGCAAAAACAAGGCCAAATTTTAAGATGAAATTCCCGGGAGGACATCGCTTAACCTCACCTGAGAGCCACAAATTCATCCCATTGTGCAAAATTTTGGTTTGAGGTGATCCTGATAGTTTCAGCTTCATCTTGGTAACAAATTATGTTTTCATTGGCTTCTGTTGTGGTCTTGAGGCTAAATTTGTGTCGCGACATCCAAAAACCCGGTTTTTCGGAAAACGGGCCTAAGATTAACCCCTGAGGGACAACATAAAGAGGTAGGACCAGTTTAATGCCACCAACTTGTAGCCACCATGGGTACTACAAGTTGGTAAGACAACTTCAGGTCAGGCCCTCTCCCTCTGGGAATAATAGGTCGTCTCTAGCGCTACAGCATACCGCCTCTTTGACCAGACCACGGAAAAAAGTAAAGCAGGTAGCCAGGATCTATCCATGTCAACTTGTAGCTGCCATGGGTACTACAGTTTGGTGTAGGATTGGTTTCTCTTCTGTGTTGGATATTGAGGTTAAGAAGGCCGGTCTCGCTGGCAGCATAATCGCCTTTGATAACCTCAACCAACCGCCACGAAGGACTTGACCTTTCCAGTGAAGACTCTTCTTATGTAGGAGGGTCTTCTCGAATTTTGAGATAGGTCCCAAGGCTGTATCTCTTTTAGTTTTTGAGTTATGAGCTCTTTGTGAGGGAAAAATCGAGTCGCATGTCACAAATCGAAAAGTTTAATTTTTAGGTGGTTTTAACCTCATAAAATCTCAACGCAAGGTCGGATTTTGATAATTTTTGTTGCAAATGATAGATATCAATGAGTTCTTTCATATAAGACTGTTTCCAGCCATCTGGGATGCCTATTTCACTGCACAGAAGCCTTTGAGTGTCAAAAATGGCCAACTTGCATTCTGGCTGCTATCGATGTACAATTTCAATACTTGGTACCATTCAAAATGGCTTTTCCCAGTCAATTTAACTCTCATTCCTCGTCATATTCAGGACAAACTACTGCAACTGTAGTTGGAGTACAGCAAGGTGGCACCATGGTTGGAATGCATCAAGCCACCACCACCCCAGTGGTTGGTGTGACACAGGGAGGAATGGTTGGGGTGACACAGGGTGGTATGGTTGGAATGCACCAGGCAACCACCACCCCTGTGGTTGGTGTGACACAGGGTGGTATGGTCGGTGTGACTCAAGGTGGCACCATGGTAGGAGTTCACCAAGCAACTACTACCCCTGCTGTCCTACAAGTAGTAAACTCGGAGGGGACTGTGATTAACAGCACTGCTGTAGCGGTGTCAGGGGCTGCCACTCAGTGCTTCATTCCAGTGGTAGATCAGACTACTGTTATCCCTGTGACCATGACACCAGTAACCAGTGTTACTCCTGTAGTGCCTGCCAAGTCACATAACCCTCCCACTAAGTTAGTATCTGATGGCATTCTGTAAAAATTGGGGTTGAGATGCTTGAAAATAAAATGATTGTGTGGCTCAATTCCTTTTCCCTGGATAGTGTACAGTGATTTAATGCTTTTCTCCACTAAGAACACGAATGTCACAGACTTCTCCATCTCTCAAATCTGTCAGCCCTACTCTGTGGTTGGGGAGGGAGAGGAGGATGATGGTAAACACCCAATGGTCGATGTGGAAGCTGGGGACATCTACCTGACCAGTGCTTCAGAGGATACCAGGTGGGTGCCAAAACCAGTGCTTCAGAGGATACAAGGTCAATACCAGGATTAGGGCTTCAGAGGATACAAGGTACCAATATCAAAGCAATTATCCTTCACAAAGTTACAACTGGCATTGGGAGGCAAAATTTTGGCAAGAATTCCTTTTCATCTTTGAACTCAAATGAAATTCTCTCACATTCATAATCTCTTTCAAAATCCCCAGTTTCGGGAGTGACTGCTTCACGCCGCCGTACAGCAGCAGTAACGAGATCCTGTCCGGGGTGAACTACCGAGACACTCTGTCCCCCGACCCGGAGCAGGGAGACAACAAGCAGCCCCTCAACCACAGCATTGCCAGCCTCACCGGCATCAACAACTAGTAGCGTACTGAGTGCCTTGTCACGTGCTGCGCGCCATGTCACGTGCTGCACGTCATGGCACGTGCTGCGCGTCATGTCACGTGCTGCGCGTCATGTCACGTGCTGCGCGTCATGTCACGTGCTGCGCGTCATGTCACGTGCTGCGCGTCATGTCACGTGCTGCGCGTCATGTCACGTGCTGCGCGTCATGTCACGTGCTGCGCGTCATGTCACGTGCTGCGCGTCATGTCACGTGCTGTGCGTCATGTCACGTGCTGCGCGTCATGCCACGTGCTGCGCGTCATGTCACGTGCTGCGCGTCTTGTCACATGCTGCCACGTGCTTGTAAGATGTGAACGCTTATAAGATAACAGTGAGTATTCTATTGCTAACACTGAGTATCAAACTAATTTATCCAAGTACAAAAACCTCAAATTTTGAAATAAAAACAAAAGCTTTATCTGCTGTATGCTGTTATTACAAAGTAAACGCCACTTAAAACTTTCATAATAGTAGTATAATTATTATCATCTATTGCTGTTATATATCTATTTTGGAGTAAATTAACTGCATAGTGCCGTAGGTACTGAGATTTGAACTTTTTCCGTTGAACCAGAAAAGAGATTAACTTCGTGTTAACCTTTTTGAATCGAAGCTTATCAATGAAACATGTAGATATTGTATTAGAAACATTAGTGTCATCGATAAATCTTGAAAAAGATAAGAAGTCATATGGAAGCATGAATTTTGATATTTTATTCGTTTATTGTTATTAATGTTTGTTTAAAAAGAAGAATGTTTCTGCTGGGTTCCGATTTATTTTAGAAGAGTTGAAACTGCTGTTGTTCGGAATAAACATGCAAAATAAAACAACAATTTTATGTTTATTCACTCAAATTCGTTTCAAATTAATTCATATTATTATATGTTTCCTATATTGTTAGTGAAATTATAAGCTACTTGCGACATATTTTCATTGATATCCTCAATAATAAGAGCCGAAATTTATCTAAATATTGAATGTTCACCTTTTATTTCCCTACATAAGCTTTCAATAAAAATGTTATATTGATTTTCAAGAAAAAATTCTGAAATAGTGTCAGTGATTGTACTTCGAGTTGATAGTATTTCAACTTTTCAAGTTTCTTCTTAGTTGGATTAACTGATACGTCTGATATAGCTTATAGATACATAGATTAAGCCAAATTTTAAGCTCTGAATTATTGCTATTGATATGCTTGCGTTTGAACAGGAAAATGTAATTGTGTTCTGCCCAATATTGAAAATCATTTTTGCTAAATGAAAATAATCTATTTTCTATTATGTATTGTATTCATTATTGCTGATCCATTTCTTGAAATCCAAAAATTCAAACATATGGGCATTCTATTTATCCTTTGGAAGTTTGTATATAATATTTCCATCAATTATCGCTTGAAAAATTACCGCTCAAATTATTTGAGTTCAAGTTAAAATTTGATGGATATTTATCATTATTATTATCTTCCAACTTTAATGTATTAAATTAACTAATTGAGTACTAGCCTCCACAATGGGGAAGAAGCAAAAGGTTGGAAAGGCTCGTAAAGATAAGTTCTACCAGCTAGCTAAGGAGACAGGTGGGTGAGATGACACCATCAATCATTACTACGGTTGTAGACTTGAACCCACTGGAGAGTCCGGATTTGTTGCACCTATGAATGAACCATCTTTAGTATGGATTCATTCGGGAACATTTAATTCAAGTCATCATTCAAGGTTTTACCTAGACCATTAGGTTATTCAGCTCCACTGGATTCCCATTTCTCCTATCAACATGACTCACTCCCTCCTTACCTCCCCTTCAGGTTACCGAGCCAGGTCAGCATTCAAGTTGATTCAGCTGAACAGGAAGTTCGGCTTCCTGGAGAACTCACGGGTCTGTATAGACCTGTGTGCAGCCCCTGGGGGCTGGTGCCAAGTGGCTGCCAAGTTCATGCCAGTTTCATCCCTCATCATTGGTGTAGATCTCGTTCCTATCAAGTGAGTACTGAATAAATCATCTCATACCACCAACTCTCGCATTATACCTAACATTTTCACCTTTGAAGAGTCCTATTCCTTTCTCATCAACATTAATTCTCTCGTCCTGTAATAAACCAACCCTCTCACCAACTTCTCATCTTCTCGCTTTCTCAAACCGATTCCTAACGTGACCACCTTCTGCGATGACATCACATCGGACAGCTGCCGATCTAAGCTCCGCAAACAGATGCAGACCTGGAAAGCTGACTGTGTGCTGAACGATGGGGCTCCCAACGTGGGACAGGCCTGGGCACAGGACGCCTTCAGTCAGGGTACGGCTTTTAGAGAATTAAACCTTGTCCGTAACTTTAAAAACATCGACCATCGTGACAATCAACTAATCTCAAGTAACAGCAGTTTTTAATGGTAAAATTACCTTCTATTCAACTGATCCCCTTCCTCCGTGCAGCTCAACTGACGTTGTCCGCCTTCAAACTGGCGAGTGAGTTTCTGAAGGAGGGCGGGTACTTCGTCACCAAGATCTTCCGGAGCAAGGACTACCAGGCACTGCTCTGGGTCTTCCAGCAGTTCTTCAAGAAGGTCATGGCCACCAAGCCTCAGGCTTCCAGGAACGAGTCAGCTGAGATATTCGTAGTGTGCCAGGTAATGTAGCGTGAAAGTTAGATTACCTTAGTGGCATAAATTATGGTTTGTATTTATTAAGGAGAGACAAATTATGGTCTGTACTAATTACGGTTCTGAAAATTCTCTCAAAAATCATTCAAATTTTCACGAATTTGCAGCCTCTCTTAGTTTCTTCATTTTCACTAACAAAATCAACGAAAGGCGATGATTTTTTTTGCAATTGAATGGGAATTTATTCCTGATAAACTTTCAAAAAACTAGCCTGAGTAAAACGATTGTACCTAAATGAAAACGTATTTGGATACACATATTTGCAAATGGGTCAATGAGCCTATCCACATGTTCTATACCATACTTTATTAAATCAAAATGCCATAATTTGAATCGAAAACATGCTGAGGTTTGATAGATAATATAGATATACCTAAAAGAAGGATAGAAGGGTGAGACAGGAAATTTCTTGAAATTGTTAAAAATTGATTTTAGAAATTACGGTCAGTAGAATTTAAGGTTTGTACAATTTAAGGTGTGTACTATTTAAGGTTAGAAAGTCGCCGATGACCTTAATAAGTACAAACCATAATTTATACCATTAAGGTATAAAGTTTGGTTCACCTTGGTCGTCGAGCATGCTTGCTGAATAATGACTTAATGACTTTCATAATGCTACATTTTTACCAGTTTTCCTCACTTTATCATCAATTACCCTGGTGTCTCGATACTCCAATAAGGATCGAAATTTTAGTGTCATCAGGCTTTATATGATTCAATATTTCAGCACTATCTGGCTCCAGATAAGATCGATCCCAAGTTCTTCAGCTATAAGAATGTGTTTGCAGACGTCGCTAAGGAAACAAACGACAATCAAAAGCTGAACCTCATGAACCCTTCTGTAAGTGTGATTTAAACCTTGTACGTGCTGCAATCGACTGATTATTATTTATTCAGTATTTCGCTGCTTCATGATTTCACAACAGACTTTGTTTTGTGGAACTTTTTTAAAAAATATTTTCTTTCTTTGACTTATTCTTTCGCATATTCGTTGGACAATAGGCAACATTTAATAATGTGGCGATAAAAAAAATTCCGAAGAGAATTGTTGAGCTCTCAAAACTTGCAACATAGTAGCAATTGATGTTTTTTTACTTTTTGAGTTTTTGATAGACCTTTGGAGAGGCTGCTGAGAGATGCATGTTGCTAATTCTAGGAAGGATAAATTTAGCAACAACAATTATTGTAGCAATATTAATACTTATAGCAATTAGTGAGAATTTAATCATAATATCAATTATTATATTCTACACTGACGTTCTTCGAAGTGGCAGAATCTCTTGATAAATATGAGATTTATAATATTCCCAGAAAATTCCAGAAGGAGATAAGCAGTGATATCTTGGGGATTGAGAATTAGTTTTGAAGATTTTTCTGACACAATGCTAACTCAACTGACCCTGTCACGCGTTGGGCAATAGAATATGTTAAACGAGGCAAGGCCGAGTTTATACGTACAATATGCATCGAAATGATGGCCTATTGTTAGGTCTATCATTAAAGGTGAGCCGAATGTTAGCCTGCATAAACATGCATAATGTGCATGTTAAAAGTGAAGGAACCTTATCTAATTCGCTGAACTATTCCCAGAAAATCACGCGAAAGCGAGAAGGTTACTCAGACGACGCATCCCTATCACTCCACAAAGCCATCGGTGCCCGACAGTTCATCGACTCCGACGAATTCCTTGACCTGCTCAGCACTGCCTATACAATCGGTATGTTTTAACCACGGGAAAATGTGCAATGCACTATGAATGAACGCTACTGTTAACTGTATTTGAATTCTAACGCTTTTCTCATCGGCTGGAACCGAAGAATTCGTAAAAAGGTATTTCTTTGTTTATTTTTTCAAGTTCATTAAGGTTAAAACTTTTTGATTTGAAATCCCACCCCAGAGCTGGACGATGAGAAGATAGCTAACAACCCCCTCACAACTCAAGAAATAAAAGACTCCTTGAAAGATATCAAAGTATTGGGCAAGAAAGAGATCAAGTATGTATTTCACTCAAAATCAATAAGGCTCTATAAGGCTCTAAGTTTCTATAAGATGATATATAAATAGTCTTCGCCTGACGACGATAATCACGATTCACGTCATGATTTTGAAAGTTTGTGATCTAAACAATTCTCCTTTTAAATAAATCGTGAAAACTTCGACGCGATCACAGGTGTATCTGACGACTAACCCCTCAGAGGTATCATAAAGTGGCATGAGAAGGTGAGGAAGTCCGAGGCCCCTGCTGAGGAGCAGGGTAATGAGGTGGAGATGGAGCCTGAGGAAGAGGAGGATGAGGAGGTGGGAAGATTCGTCAAATATTGGAATTTATAATCGCATTGCTTGATCTGTCGCTTTATGTCACCAAGTTTATCTGTATACAAACTGTACCGTTTACTGTACTACAGAAGTAAGCTTGTTAGTTGAAATTTAGTGGGACTGATTGCTGAAGCAAATTGATAAACTTCGTTCCCAGACCAAGATTGAGCGTCAGATCTTGGACTTGGAGTCCGCGGAGAAGGCGGAGCAGAAACAGAAAAAGAAGAAACAAAGCAAGCTGAAGGAGAAGAATCTGGCTAAGGTTGCGAAGGGTCTGGATGTGCCGAAGGAGGCATTTGGTGCTGATGAGGACCACACCTTGTTCAACCTGAATGCCATCAAGAGCAAAACGGTAAGTTTAGAGTAATTTTTGCTGGATAAATTTGTACAAGTCACTGAGTTTCTTTGAATAGTAACGTGATCCTAAGTCTTTTGAAACTTTCATGTTAACTTTTTTAATTGCTGTGTCCATAAAACTGATTATCTTAATGCCAAACTACTGAATACAGAAACCATCCACAGCATCTCAAAAACGTAGAGGAGACAGAAGAGACTGCAGAAGAAGAGAAGGAAGACGTGACTGAGGAAACACCAGAAGTGGAGCAAGATGAAGATGATTCTGATGAAGATAGCGATGCCGATGATGAGGACGAGTGATCAAGGTTTGTGTTGTAATCGTATTAAATTAGAAGTGACAAGTATAGTTAGTTGTAAATATTGATCAAAAAGTTATTAATGAGTGTTTCATCGGATTATTTGACAGGAATAGAATTGGAGTCTGCTTCTGAAGATGAAGACTTCGAAGAGGAAGAAGAGGAAGATGAAGAAGAAGCTAATCCTCTTATCGTCAAGGAACAGAAGGAAAAGATTGATAAGACTAACCTATGGTTCAATAAGGTTTTGCTGTCTCAATTAACCTATTAGTATTGATAACTAGAATTATAATTTCTGAAGCAACTAGGAAAATGTTGAAGTCTACTTCATTCTATTCACTCACAAGTGATCTCATCTCGCAGCTGAAAGATAAGCTCTTGGAAGACGATTTAGATGAAGACATGGAAGTTGAGGGCATGGCCAACGCTTTTGGGGTGGGAGAGAAGGGAACCGAGCAAACTAAAAGTGATGCTGAACCAACAACTGAACCGAAGACAGTGACCTTTGACTTACCTGCCGAAGAAGATAAAACTGTGAGTGGTGAAACTGTTGAAAATGAAGAGGAAGGTGATTCGGAATCAGAAACAGAAAGCGAGTCAGATGATGAAGATTACCGAGGCTTGCGGAAGAGGAAAGAACCCTCTGCTGCTGCAAAGAGTGATGACGTGGAGGTGGTTCCTGCCCAGAAGAAACAGAAAGCCCTTACAGCTGCAGAGTTGGCACTGGGCCAGCAGCTGGTCACCAGCAGGAAACGAAGAAATGAGATCATGGATGATGCTTATCACAGGTAAAGCTTTACTGATTGTAACAGTATATAGTATTGCTTAATAAGTTCTTAAGATTGGAAGAAAATTTGCCCCTATATCTGTTTTTCTGTACAAAGATTATCTGGCATTTGATTCATCTCATTCTTTTTCTCTCTAGATGGGCTTGGGGAGACGAGGACCTCCCTGAATGGTTTGCTGACGAGGAGAAGAAATACTACAAGAAGACATTGCCAGTCACGAAGGAGCAGGTCGAGGAGTACAAGCAACAGATCAAGGAGATCAATGCCAGACCCATCAAGAAGATAGCAGAGGCAAAGGCTAAAGCTAAATACAAGGTGCGAGTTCTGCCATAACCACTTGATTATTGTGACTTATGTTTTATGTTCAGTCGGTGTTGTTTCTTCATTCTACTCTAGCAGATTGACATAATTTTGGATCAACTCTGAATACCTTTATCATGTAATACTGAGTAACTGAACATTTGAATTCCAGGCAATGAAGAAGCTGAAGAAGTTGTCAGAGCAAGCTGATCTGATCACGGATAACAAGGACGGAGCCCAGGCCGAACAAGTGCACAAACTCAAACAGATGATGAAGAAAGCAATGCCAAAGAAACAGGAAACTACCTACGTGAAAGCTAAGAGAAGTAAGGGAATTTTGCCTACTCGACGTTTAGTTATACACATATTATTATCAAAATAAATTGATCTACGTTAGATGAGAGCTGTATTATGTTAGTTTTTCTAGTTTTATTAAGTTTGTAAACTTACCAGTAACCGACTTTTCCTCATCGCAGTGCACGGTCAACATCAAAAGAGGCCTCCCGGAGCAAAAGGCAAGGTGAAGTACGTTGACAGTCGGATGAAGAAGGATACAGACGGGATGAAGCGAGCTGCTGCAAAGAAGAAAGGCAACTCCAAATCATCAGGAAAGAAACAGCGGAACAGAGTAGGACACAAACCCAGATCTAGATGAGCTAGATGAGAATGAACCATAGTATATTGGGCTACGGTTCTTGGGAAAATAGGGTGCCAATTCCCGTCATGGAGTGGGTAAATGTTAGAAGTCAAAGCTCAACCCAGTTAGGCGGAATTTCTTTTATTAATTTATTATCTTTTAAAGGTATAAATACGTCAGGTGGAATGTTTCTCAGTAGTACTAGAGGCAGGAATTTCACGTATATGATTGAATCGAGGAGTCATTTCACGGTTATTATCTACCGATTACCAACCAGGGCTCCGCTTTGCCAACTGAAGAGCCTGGCGAGCCAGACGTTCCAGGCATTTTCATGTATTTTGAAATTTGATATGGTATAAGTATCTCTATCTGATATTGATTTACGGGACTGGTCCTGGATTTGATTGTTAGTGATACATTTCATTGGAATTTTTACTTTTAATTGACGAATTGGGCATTATTTGAAACAATCTGGATGTTATCAAGATCCGGATTGTTACCCCAGTGTTTACCTGATAAATCCTTGTATCTTATCTGCTCCGAATGATTACTGAGTTTTTGAAATTTTTCTTGTTTTCGTTGGGAATCATTTTTTACTTATTAGGTATAATACATACCTTGACGTATAATGAAAAGCATTTTACTTATTTCGTAACATCGGTTCACTGTGAAGTGGTTTCTACATAGTTAAATGGATATATGGTTGAGCAGTTGAGCACTGCTATAACTATCAAGGATATAAAATATCTAATATTCAAAATTGAACCCAATTGAGCAACAGTGTTGTTAAATAAATCTGAAAAAACGTGATTCACTGTACATAAATTATGATACCAATGGACTTAATAAAAATGCTATAGTTCGAAATAGTAACTTCTTCAATCTTTTAATTTGCCACCTGCGCGGGCGGGGGGGGATCATGGATTAAGTGCAAGACACGAGGGGTACTAAGTGATTTTTTGCCCAATTTTGAAATACCACCCACCACCCCTTCAGATAATCCCATGAACTAAGTGATATTCGGCACTATTTGTAGTGACCCACCCCAAAATTAGCATAAAACCTATCCAAGCGGCAGATTGTCCCTGTACTAACTGATATTTGTCACTATTTGAAGGTACCCACCCCTAAATGAGCATAAAACGCTGCAGATTGTCCCATGTACTAACTGAAATTTGTCATGTTTTGTAGGGACCCACCCCAAAATGAGCAGTTTGTCCCGTGTACTAACTGAAATTTAATACAATTTGTGGGGACCCACCCCAAAATTATGACGTCATCTGGCAAAAAAGTGCCCAAATATGGAAAAATATGCTATTTGGACTAAGTGATTATGATTTTCCCATAAGGTGACCACCTCAGTTAGTACAGTGGACTAAGTGATTTCGCCAAGGGCCAAACACCACCCACCCCGGCCTCGTGTCTTGCACTTAGTCCCTGATCCCCCCCCGGCGCGGGTGCTCGCTTCGTATTGCCATGGGCCACCAATTAAAATAGAAAATGTTGGAATGCCATTGTTCTCGACATTATTCAGTGCTTCAGTACTGTTACAGATTGCATGTTTAGAAATTTCCTGTGGAACATTTTTGGGTTCTTGACGTCTTGTTACCTACAATTGGTGAACAATCCCAGCTGCAATTTGCAAATATTTGAGGTTGAAATATTCAGTACGTGTAGCACACTAACAAGCCGCTAATAAAGTAATAAGACATTGCCTATTACCATCCCATAATATTGATATTTCATTACAGAACTAATAGTTATCCTCCTCCTGTAATTTGACGGACCCTCCCTCATGAAGCAAGGACCATCTGAAGTACCTATATTACTGACTGGAATTTAAGCTCTGCTTCCCAGTACCTCTATAAGAACTTTCGTTCCTTGTCGAGTATATTAATAACCCGTTCAAACTGGAATTTAAGCTGTTTGTCAATACCTGCTACCTTGTTTGTTAGCAGACCCCGCCGGGCATCTCTAAAGCTCTAAGGGCTTTGAAATGAAATATACAGTCTACAGCTGCTTAAGAACTGTCTTGCCTATCTGAGACTTTGAGAGACACCTAGAGGCTTAGAGGATACAATCATTTGCGGCTTTTCATTGCTAATCATCCCGTAAGATGTCCTTTCATAAGTTCATAAGTTTTTTACTGTTTCATCAACATGTGAACCTTTGTGGACTAAGAATTTATTTGTATTTCAACTTTTCACTATTTTCATATTTCGCTGAGCTCTGTTTCCAACTCAGAATCCCTTCTGATTTCGATCGCCAAACAATAGTATCCCATAAACACGGATGCTTGGGGTCTTTCCATTCAGCTAGTTCTTAGAATCAGGATAAACCTTGCAGATCATCGCTTCCGTATGCATATTAGAAACCCATCGTTCTACCTATCATCTTCGTAAAGTTTTACTACCAATAGCTTTCATAGTGACAAATTCCACCGTTATTCAGAGGTATCAAACTTTCGATTGCAATATAACCAGTCGATGAGGAGTCAAGAGTGAAACAATGCTTCAATCAGAAGATAGCGGATACTTGAAATACCGTTCCTCATTTATGATTGAAGAATACAGGATTTTGTAATGTATAACAAACGGTTATGAATCAAAAAATTTGAAAAATTCGTGGCATCCAAAACCCAAAAGAAATCTAAACGCTAGAAACGATACCTGAGAAATTAGATTGGCGGTACCACCCTCTTTGATAAACTTTCCTGTGGAGCATAGCTTGAGAATCACTATAACGATATGCAAATATACAAGCTGATATTTTATTCAATCAATATCACTCAGGCTCTGATCTCACTTAATCTTACGATCTCTTATAGACTACCAACTTGATAAAATTGACGTTTCAACGACCAACGTCACCAATCCACTGGATTCTGAAAAGCGAAGATGACGTCAATCACCTGTCTTTAGGATTAGGATCTAGATCTGCTAGCTAGATCTGTATTCTTTGATCACGTGACCATATCACGTGATCACTAATCACGTGACATTGTCACGTGTCTCTGTTAACACCTCTTTTGCTGCTTCCACCTCTCTCAGCCAAATTATGTGTGGAAGTTGTCGCTGTTTTCCCTACCTTTCCTAAACCCTCCGAGATCACACACGCACGCAACTTCACACTTACTTTCGGGTGTAACGCAGGTGTAAATCTGGTATTATCATTGGGCAAGTATATATTATCGAAACTTCTTGTAAATTCTTGCCAAGTTGTGTTCCACAATCCGTTGTTTGGGTTGCATATAATATTCGTACACAAACCCTTTTTTAGAGTTTGATGTTTCACATGCAATACAGATTTTCACAGCCAGGTCGAGCAATAGCTAGCTGATATATAATGTGTTATTATATGCAATATGTCTAATATGTCTAGGCATGATGACTCTCCAATGTTGGGATTGGGTGTGATTCATCGGATTGTGCTATTGCCTTTCGTGTTTGCTACCGTTCTACGGGATTTAGTAGGAATTACTGAGAACCGGAGATCTCATCACATTTTACGTTATTACTTTGAATACATAAATTCCCAATCGCTCTGACAAGAATGAAATGCTGATATACTGAATTAAGCTCTCATTAAAATGAGGCAGAAATCTTTCGTTTTACACATCATCGGTGCCTACATCAAAGCCGTTAATACTTTGTTAGTAAAGTATAATGAACACTTGCTCTGTCACGTGGTTAGCGTAAATTCAAATGCGTTGGACTGGAATGAAACTTTAATTCACCGAGCCATGCATTAATTCCTGAATCTTTCACAGAGGCAGGCTTTAATTACTGAATTATCTTTCGAAATTCAAAAGGGCGGTTTTTTGTGAAATACGCTTTTCAAATACGAGACTAGTTAACTAAAATCACAATAAAGTGTGTGATTCCCCTGTTTTGAGCTTTTCGAAATTTTTCACGTGTAATTCGAAATTATACTTTGATTTACTCAAAAAATTATAAACTAGAAAAAACACGATATATAATATCTTCTGTACTTGTTGGGCCTGAGTTTTGTTTGGGGAATGGGTGGTCTAATGTTTCAGCCAAGGACTTTTAGAAGTCTGGAAACTATTGCTAAAGTTTGCTCGGTGCAGTTGGGAGAATGTAGCGACGACAAGAAGTGACGTATCGAAAGCAAGTCTGATCGAAAGAGTCACAGTGCTGCTGAGGTATCACTAGTCACTACTGAAGTATCACTGCTGAGGTATCACAACACTGAAGGGACTGAATCATGGCGACATTAGTTCGCAGATTGTGGGGGATTTTGCTGTTAACTCAACTCAACTTCTCCAAATCTAGGTGATGATTTGAATGAAAATGATTGTTTCTTTGTTCTCTTATTTTTCCAACTCTACCTTGATATAATCATTGCGCCACTCCTGTAAAATTTCGTTACCAGTGTAGCCTGTACCCTGCAAGAAAATTTCGGAATCTCAGAGTTATGGGTAATCTTTTATGCCGCCGATAAATTAAAGAACACTCAGGCATTTTTCGCATTTTCATTACCGTTCCGTGGGCCATTTTATCAGAATTATCTCGAAAGCTGAAATAACCCGATGGAAGTCAACCTTATTAATAAGCAATTTAAAGCTATTATTCTTTTCGGAAAAGCAATTACAGTTTAGAAATCGTGGGGTTTCACAGACATATGATCAGAAAATATCTGAATACATCCACAAAAACATAACGCAAAACATATTATGTGAAAATAACAAACTGCTCTTTTCCCATACATAAGGCTTGCAATATCCGTCCATATTACAACGCGAACCCATAGAAGCAGACTTTCCTATTTCAATCTTCAACACAGCATATATCTTCGCTTCTAGGATGTAATTTGTAGCCTGAATAACGGATGAATATTCCCGAATGTTCCCCAAATAAACCTTATTCCTGCTTCCATGCTTCATCTTTCTTCTCTATTTGGAAAAGCCTGCTTCTTGTAATCCTTATAGCATACTTGTGGTAATTATAAACTCCTAAATGTCTGCTGAAACCCCTCTTGTCTGTATGTCTTTTGTCTGCTGGATGTGTATGCTTCGTGACTACTTAGAGTTACCTATCATTTCATGCATTTTACCTGTACATGTCACCATCGTTCTAGTGTTTTGCTTGTTCTCTGCCCTTCTCATCATATGATACTCATTCTCCTCTTCTAATACGGTCACCGGCCTCTAGCCCCCTTTTATGTTACAGACTAAAGCACTCAGTTCTTCTAAGCAAAATAATTTGCTCGCTACAGTGTATTGATCTTTTACTTATCAAAACGGCGTCTGAAACCTTTCCTTTTTATCTAATTATTAACGGTCGCTGAAATCTTCATTCCACATCACATCCGCTTATTTACTGACCAGATAACATCTTCTTTATTTTGTGTTTACCCTTGTTTTCCTGAGTTTCTCATTTCTTCGTTTTTCAGGCGCCGTGAGTCCCGGA
The DNA here is from genome assembly GCA_011033025.1 of Beroe forskalii. Lineage (NCBI taxonomy): Eukaryota > Metazoa > Ctenophora > Nuda > Beroida > Beroidae > Beroe > Beroe forskalii. The sequence continues at coordinate 798,313 of WFMF01000031.1, read as the reverse complement.
AGTTCCTATCCGCAGAGTTGGAGAGCGGTGCACTGGTGACCGGTCGGTATCTCGACACCGAGACATCTCAGCTAGCTACCTTCACTGGTATCCCGTACGCGAAAGCCCCAATAGGCAACTTGAGACTGGCTAAGCCTGTAAACCGTGTGTACCGAAAAGGTAGGTATTTCCAAGTACATTTCGTAATCCGTAGCTGTCATGCCTAGATGGTTTTAGAAACAATCTAGAAGTAAAAATACTACTTTCGATGCCACTTTCAATTTATTGAACTTTTATTGTGATATATCCGCATAAATCCGCATATTCCGAGCCTCCAATTTACGCCATGATTATATCATTGGCTACGAGCAACAACTATCCATTTTGTAACTCTCAGGTGAAGTTATTGAATATTGACGCTTCACCTATCTCAGGTGAAGTGATTGACGCAACCGAAATCACAGCTGCTTGTCTCCAGTCCAAATACGAGCCTGAACCCCCCTTCCTCAGTCCCCAACTCTCCTACTCCGAGAACTGCCTCACCCTCAACATCTTCACTCGCCCCTCCTGGCTCCCTGCCAAACATTCATATCAGACATCACGACAGACACGGGACAGACAGGCGGCTAGACGAGGCAGACAGGACCGAGGAGACAGACAGCGAGGGAGGAGGAGAGAGAGGAGGAGGAGGGCAGTGCTGTTCTACATCCACGGGGGAAGCTTCAGTAACGGAGACGGGATCAGCAGGGACGGCACGGCGCTGGTGGAACACGAGGGTGTTGTGGTGGTGTCCGTGAACTATAGACTCCAGTGGTTGGGTTTCCTCAACATTGGCAAAGGAGGAGGAGGAGATGGCAGAAGTAGAGATGGGGATGACAAGAGGAATAGAGAAGGGGATGAAGGAATACCGCACAATTTAGGAATGTGGGATATTGTTGCTGCTCTTCAGTGGGTACAAGAGAACATTCACTCCTTCGGTGGTGATCCTAATAAGGTACCTAATCGCTTCTAATAAATAAAGAGAATATATACTTTTGATTGTTTTTTGATTGTAACTTTGATACTTGACAGGCATTGTCTATCCAATTATCCCCACATAATATTTTATCGCCAAAAAGACAAACATAAATTAATATTTAGTAACAATTTTACGAACGTCAATTTATTATTCCATATATTTAGGTGACCATCATGGGTGAGTCAGCAGGAGGAGCTATTGTAACGTACCTTCACACCTCACCAGTCACTCAGGATCTCTTCGCCAGATCAATTTCTATTTCCGGATCAATGATTGCACCGTGGGCTTTTATCAGTGCTGAGTGAGTTCTAATCTTCTATCCAAAAAATTACTTTTTTGATTACTGTGATTTCTGTTTTATCGAACTGTAACCTGCTTGAAAACAGATACGACCAATCGTCCTCCATATATGACTACCTCGCTTCCATTTGTTATTTTTGAGTGCCACCCATTTACCTTTCCACAGCTGACCATGATGCTAAAACTGTCCAGTGCAGGCAAACAGAGTGATAAGTGGAGGTACATACTGACTGCAACGGGCTGTGCTGAGGCTGAGGAAGGGAATTTGGAATGCTTGCGAAGGGTCAACAAAGACAAGATATTAGGTAAGTATATTTATTAACCCGCTGCTTCCTATCCCTTGTTTTTCATCCTAATTTGGTGCATGTGCCATAGGTGCAGATAATATTTTTTTGCAGTTCCCGAGAAATTTCTTGCAGTTTGGTTTCATTGTAGCTCACTCGGCGACGCTTCGCGCCACCTCGTTCGCAAAAGCTAGCAGCAGGTTAGGCATTATCTACAGGGCAGGGGTATTTGGGCGCAGCCCCAAGAAGCTAGAGGTTCCAAACATTTAGAAATTGCGACATTGCGTGGAAGTGATATTTCTGCAAGATAAACTTTCATGGTTCAGTTTACATGTATAATTCATATTGGTACTGAATTAAAGGCGGGGTCTGGGGCTTTTTGAGCCAGAGGTTCCGAACAGGGATCAATTGATTGGAACCATAATTTCAAACAAAACCAAAGACCCCAGAAATGCCTGCAAAGCAGATTTTCTTGTCAAGATGAAGAAACAAACTGCAGTTTGGATATATAAAGGCTTTTGGTGTTTGTAACAAACTGCAAATTTTTCGATCTGCAACATCCATGAAATTTGCTCTGCAATCTGAGAAATTTGCAGTTTGGGGAATTTGCAGTTCTCTCCCAGTCACCATATTAAAATACTCTTTGATAAAGTGACAAAAATGAATAACAGTAAGTATATTTTGGTGTTTGGACCAATTCAAAATCAAGCAAAATTTGCCAGGGATACTCTCCCAACATTAAAAGATTAAAGTAGAGAAAAAGAATGTAATTTGATAACATGTAATGATGTAACACAAACCAATGAAAAATAAAATAAGTTAATTAAACACAAAATAAGTATTGCGCAACAATCTTCAATCAGATTTGTTTTGCTGATGCTCAAAATATAATCATAATATCTAATATTGATGAAATTTTTCAAATGAAATGAAGGAAAAAGGCTATGAAAGAATAGAAGAACGGGAGCAATTAAGATGTCTGTGATTTCAATGTCTCTTACCATTTTCCCTTCTATCAAATAACAGGTCTAGGCAATGGCACCATCTCCACTCCTGGCCCCTCTTGCTTCTGCTCTGCCTCCCTTTTCTGGATGAACTTGTGTAAGCTGTCCCTGATGTAGTTGTCGTAGATGAGGGGGTTGATGCAGGAGTTGATGGGCAGGATGACAATGGAGAAGACAGAGTAGAGGAAGGTGGCATCCACCACTTCCAAAGAATGGAGGAAGCAGGTTATAACAAAGGGAACCCAGCAAATGAAATCTGTGACAATGATCCAGGTTATTTTTACGCTGCAGTCGTCGAGTGTGGTCGTTCCCTGCACGATGATTGCCACCTTGAGCCATCAAGACTTTGACTCTTTTGTGAGATTTCTTGGCTCTGAGGTTTATTACAGCATAGCAGAAGCTAATTATAGCCACACATATGAAGATAATCGTGATCACGGACCAAACGAAGAGGTTTTGGGGATCCTCATCGTTGACAAAAAACTTGAACAAGCAAACGCCGTCATTTCCATAGAAATGAATTTTTCTACTCTCCAATTTCCCATAATTTTCAGAAAACATGAGATTAAGAAGATTTCTTATCTTCCTCCAAGTAATGACAGGATTGGTGATTTTTCCAAAGTACGCTCCTAAGACATTGAGATGATCTCGTTTGCTTCCAGATCCAACGAACAAACTGATATCCCTGTAGGTGATGCCATTGACAAATGAATCTTCAAAGGAGTTGACTATAGGGATACAGGGAATTGCTGCGGAAACAGCAATGATGACAGCCGTTACAACCCAAGTGTTACACTTCACATTGTCACTGGTCCGGTATTGACTCCGAATATTCATTGCCCTCACGGTACTGAGATAAGCCATGGAAAACAGAGATAATGTTGTGCCAAAGGTGTTCAGAACACCAAGGAAGGAGCAGTAATTACTGGAAAGCCACACGGATTGTTGCTCACAATACACTTCTCTCATGATGAAGGCATCCTGAACTGATATTAGCAGGAGGTACAATCCAGTTAGCAAGTCCCCAAATGAATCAGACAGGAAAGCATTCTGTTGACAAGAGCTGCACTCGTAGTCTGGGACCTAATTTCTGGCACACCCTTTACTAATGATGCAGTGTTCAGCGCAACAGCAAAGCCTCCTATGGCCCACGCCAACAATTTGAGGCACACTCCCGAAATAATTTCTTTGCCGCACTCTGCATTGCACTCATCTGAATGGTCAAGACAATCCACCTTTCCGTCACATTTCTGGACAAGAGATATATAGAATTTGGAGGTTTTGCACTGGAAATGGTTCCTACACATCTTTTCATCTGACTCATCCCCACAGTCATCCACCAAGTTACAGACCTTATCAAATCTCACACATATGTCATTGTCACACTTGAAGAAGTTGTTAATTTGGTGTTTTCCGCCCTTTTCAAATTTCACGAATGTGAGATAGGACCTCTTCGCTAAGGTGAAAATTTTCCCTGAAATGCTTGGACAGGAGTCATGTCTGAGAGGTGGGAGGGCACAGGGTGTATCAGAACACCGTCCTGTGCAGCTCCAGTAGACATACAGTTCTCCAAACACATGCTCACATGTTCTGATACTGTTCGGAATCATCAGCTCTGTAGAATATACCCCCGTCTGTCCGAAAATAGGATAATCAGGGCCACGGATTTGTTCTCTGGTGCAAGGTGTGGTGTAATACTGAATCTTTTCCATCCCTGGGAGGCAGTAAGACAATAAGCTATTTCCAGCAAGGAAGATGGGTTTTGTGAAAAGCTTCGCAGTGCTTCTGGATGCCTGACACACAGCTCTTTCTCCTCTGCAATCATCCCTGCCCACACAAAGATCTGTTAGCTCCACGTTGTCAAAAGATCCTTGTTCACATAGGAACACGTTACTGCACGTGCTGTTGTCTGCCACCCTGCGCGTTGTCTGGGACAGCTTGCACGTTGGCCATACCGTTTCCAACTCGTCCTCTTGGTACAAACAGTCAGGAAACCCGTCACTAACCCACGACAGGGGTATGGTTTGGAGCTTCATCTCGCCATCATTGTACCTGACAAACTTTAATTAATAACTACTGTAAGGTAGTAGGTTAGTAGGTTGAGTCGATAAAGAATTGCCAAGAATACCAACTACCAATCAAAACTGATTTCTATCTCTGACAAACCTTTTGCCTATTCATCTAAAACAGTAAAACTTTCAATGAATTCTACGGAGTATTAAGACTAGTCGGCTGCTGTCTGAAAAGTAAACCTGCGAAAGCACTTAGTCCTGAGGACGCTGGCACATTGCCTGTGTGTCTCATCTCCGCCGTCCTGGCAGTCCTCCTCTCCGTTACAGAGAAGGTGCTTGTGGACGGTGCAGTTAGGGGAGGCTCGGGTACACTGCGGAGTGGCTAAATCAACACTTCCAGATAACTGTACTTACTAAATCAACACTTGCTCTACTTACAGATTACTGTGGTTACTAAGTTACTAGACCCTTACCGAAACAGTCTCAAGCCAAAAATCTGATGCAATTTACTTTTAAATTTTTGGGGTTTCTGACTTAGGTTCCATTTTGGAATGAACATTTAACCCCGGCCCCTGATCCTCTCGAAATACCACTCCGACCATATAATATAGCCTTATCTAATTGTTTTCTGAATCTTGGATTTAAGTTTCTAATTTGATTTCATTGAAACTCGACATTACCTGAGTATCCAGCTGATCATCGCAGATTGGCCTCCTGTTTTCCACCGTGCAAACCACAGCTTTAGAGATACTGCTGGGATACCCGTTCACATTGCACTTGAGAGTACCCCGCATAGGATCCGTACAGTTTATCTATAGGATAAAAAGGGTGTGTTAACGGTCTGATATTTATTAGTAACATTCAGGCTGTTATCAACATGAGAAATCATTACTTTGTATAAAGATCTTAACCATGTTAGACGATATGATTTCCTTTTCACATAGTCATTCGACTCTTCATTGATAAATAGGCCTCTAGTAAAGTAGTAAGAAGATTATGCAATAAATCTTTTATCACTAATTTATCACCTGATCTAAGAAGTTTTTGCAGAAAGACCTCTTTTCTCCGTCCTGAGTGAGTTGTAGTGGCCCACATCGGAGATAAGGAGGTATTTGGAGAAGAGAGTTGTATTCGCTCTGCCCTTCTTCGAACCTTGCGCACAACGGTCCTCCCCTAAGATCTGTATAAATTAAATCCTGTTAAAAACGACTCTCGGCAGTCTCGTTCGTCCGCCTGATTGTCGCAGTCCGGCACTCTATCGCAGATGCGGGATGCCATGAGGTGCACCCTCTCCCCTTGTGATCGGCACCAGAGTCCGTACTGCACGCCGTTACACATCGCCTCGTCCTCACAGCTGACCGGGTTCTGACACACCATGTCACACGGTATGGCAGAGGCGGGGGAGCTGGCGTAGAACAGATTTTATCCGATAACCGCGCGCACACTTCTTTTGTGAGATGAGGCTTGCACTGCCAAGCGTCTATATGCATTTCGTCTGACAAGATGTGCTCGCATACGTTATCCAACGTGTCGCGATATCTGGCAGGCGGTGCACGGGATTCCCTTTCCTCCTCCTCCCTCCTCCTCCCTTCTCCTTCTCCCCCTCCTGCCCCTGCTCAGTTGTCTCGCAAATTATCTCCCCGCACAGAATCCCCTCCGTGTTATATACCCTTAGTTTCCTCGTAAAGACCGCACGATTGGTAGTTAAGCGGGTCATTCGGACATGAACTGCTTATGTAGTGATTCTGTATCTCGTGAATAGTCACTTTGTTGAATTCCGTGTGTTTTAAGACAAAGTAGTGCTCAGAGAAAGCACACTTGTAGACAGTGAACCCGGCGATCTCATTCAGAACTTCCTGGCACTTGATCTTGATGAAGCTGTTCTGTAGGGCTGTCTTGCATTCGTCTGCAAAAAGGGGTCAGATAAAACAACTATAGCGTTTGTTATTAACTTAAAAACCTATCCCGGTTTATTTTGTTTGGCTGCTTCAAAACAGAAATAAAATAATGAAAAAGGGCGCTCTTTCGCCCCCGTCCAGTTAATTGATCATTACCTGGTTTTGGGCTGGCAGACCAAGCCTAGAGCAATATTCATTGATCTCCTCGGAGTGAAGGTAAAACAAGCTTCGCGGTCTTCAGTTAGTGAATAGACACACTGACTGGGATGTGTTGCCTTTTCAGGGCATTTTATCTTCATGTAGGGTGCTCGCAAAAGAGAATTAGAGTCTGGAGAGGAAAGAATGAACACTTAAACATAACAGCATAATAATTTATTTAAGTTTGATTTTAGGGCCGGGTTGATACCTATTACTAGACCATCATATCCTTGGAACTTGAAGAACACATGGATTTAGTGGAAATTGAATCTTCAGAAATTATAAGCTCGCTATTTATTACAAACTTCATCTGTACCTACCAGCAGTTTTTGCCATGTAATCAAAGACTGGGCGCAAACGAGTGTTGATTTGGAACCATTGCACAGCCCTATCATGGCCCTTCTCCTTGCAAATGCTGTGAGATAGCGGGACTCCCATCTCAAATGGACACACTTGGTATAACCGCTCCTGAAGGGAAAAATCCGTTTCACTTTAATAAGTTTAATAGTTAGAATGCTTTTTGAAAAATAGTTAAATAGTGCATTCTGAGAATCTGCAATGAGATTAAGTAGATAAATGTAGGAAAATACAAATATCAGGTATATGAAAATATCAGCTATATATATATATACATATATCAGGGCGCTGGCAAGCGCTCGCGGCCACGTTATGGGGTCTCTGGACGAGGGCATCTGCCCGAAGGGCAGATGCCCTCGGCCCGAAGGCATCTCCGAACGATCAGCAACCCCGCCCAAAGGGCGGGGATGCTGCCATCGGCCCGAAGGGCCGATGGCAGCAGTCCCGGCCCGAGGCCGGGACTGCTGGCCGACCAGTAAAAGAGCCAGCAGTACCAGCACGAAGTGCTGAAAGTCGTAGCGGAACCAATTTTCATGTTTTGAAAAATGAGTTTGCCAGCGCCCACTATATAAAAATACAGTGATTTGCGAAAATCGCGATTTTCGAGTCGCGTTTTTAGACATGTTAACGAGCTCTGTTGGACATGAAAATTTGCACAGTTGTAGTCCTTTGTATAAAGAACAATCCCTGAAAATTTCATGAAAATCGGTCGCACCGTTTTTTCACAATAAATTATCAAAAAAAATCCTGTTTTGCCAAAAATAGTGTGTTATGGACGGTACGACGACGACGACGACGACGACTCCTCCTCCCACCACAAAACGGGAAAACACTTCACGGGAGAACCATAAAAGATAGAACCGTAATCTAAACGGCATTTGAAACTTTAGAATGAGGTGCGTGCACTAGGGCATGTTAAAAATATTTTCGCAAATCCTTAATTGGATAATTGACCAATTAAAGTAATTATCGCTTATAACTCAGAAATTAAAAATGATAGCGGCTTAATTCCAACGGTATCATTAACTAGAGCCATAATAACGTTATATGTATTTAATTTGCGTACCGGTTTTCAACCGCCTAATGAGATAATTGACCAATTAAAGTAATTATCGCTTATAACTCAGAAAGTAAAAATGATAGCGACTTAATTCTAACGGTATCATTAACTAGAGCCACAATAACGTTATATGTGTTTAATTTGCGTACCGGTTTTCAACCGCCTAATGAGATAATTGACCAATTAAAGTAATTATCGCGTATAACTCCGAAAGTAGAAATGATAGCGACTTAATTCCAACGGTATCATTAACTAAAGCCAAAATGACGTTATATGCTTTAATTTGAGTACCGGTTTTCAACCGGCTAATGATATAATTGGCCAATTAAAGTAATTATCGCTTATAGCTCCGAAAGTAGAAATGATAGCGACTTTATTCCAACGATATCATTAACTTAAGCCAAAATAACGCTTTATACGTAACTAACTTGGTAACTTGGTTGAGTTTTCGTTGAGTCGTAGGGTCATCAGAGTTCCGACCACCGCGCTGGTGAGTAGTCTACCAGAGAGTTAGACCAGTTGCAGCAGTACCCGGCGACCGGAGGGGTGTCCGGTATCAAAGCAATGTAGTTCGATAAGTACGATTTAAACGTGTCAAAATTATCGACTGCTTTAATAGTGCTCGGTACTTTGTTCCACAGTTTTGGACCTAAGACTGAAAAGGATCTGTCATAGAGAGTCTGATTGGCCAATGAGCTTGACCCCAGACAAGGGAGGAATCGCTGCTACTGCACCATACCTTGATGTCATGTTGAACTGGATGTTGCAGCAGTTAGGAACAACTTTATGGAAAATCTTCCACATCATCAGAATGATGTGCCCTTTCCGTCTGCGTTGCAGTGACATCAAGTTAAGCTTCTTCAGTCTCTCCCAGTAGTTCAGATGACGTAGGCCATATACCCGGCTAGTAAAGGTCCTTTTGGACTCCTCCTTCCAATCAGCTGGATATCACACACACCTTGCTTGGGTTCCACAATGGACAGCAGTATTCGAGTGTACTAACCAGTGACTTGTACATAGTGGTCATCACAAAAGCTGTCGCGAGTTTTAAAGACACTGAACACCCAAGACAGCGTACTCTCCTTGCCTTGGTTACCATGCTCGCTATGTGTCTAGACCAGCTAAGATCACTTGCTACCTGTACCGAGGTCTCGGACATTCTCGACAGGATAAAGCACTTCCTCATTGGATACCTTTGTAATGCAACGCTTCGGCAAAGAAAGAAGCTCCAGGAAGAACTTTTTGCTTGTTATGGAGGTGATTCAGTAAATCGAACTTTGTTCATGAAGTTTCATGTTATTGGCACGTGACCAGTCAAGAATTCTGAACAAATCATCTTGCAGTAGCCTACAGTCATCATAACAACCAATCTGCTTGGAGACTCTCGTGTCATCTGCAAAGAAACTCATTCGATGAAAGCACCACCTGTTCCAAATCGTTGATGAAGAGGATGAATAGCAGCGGTCCTAGAACACTTCCTTGAGGTACACCGCTGAGAACTAAGGCACTATCAGAGTGCACGCCATCAAGAACTACAACTTGCTCACGATCATGTAGGAAGGACTGGATCCAATCGATGAGCTTTGGATGGAACCCGGCCTCTTCAGTTTCTTGATAAGGAGATTCAAGTCGACTTTATCGAATGCCTTAGCGTAGTCTCAGATAGATGGAGTCCGTGTCTTCACCACGAGTGAACCCTTCAAATATATCGTCAAAGTGATCTAGCATTTTGTGTCAGACAGCTTCTGTTAGATCTGAAACCAGTGCTGTTTTTCAGTCAGGAAGATTGTTGGTTTTCGAGATGTTCCACCATATGTTTCCTGATCACCCTTTCATAAACTTTGACGACATGAGTAGTCAGGGTAACAGGTCTGTAGTTAACTGCTTCGCACCTGCTGCCTTTCTTTGAAAAGTGGCGTGACAAGCCCTTTCTTGTAAAAACAGGCACAACGCCTGATGACATGGACTCAGACCAAAGTAGATGAATCGGGATTATGCTGAGACTGGATGCACACTTCTTCAGTAGGACAGCAGGCAATCCATCAGGGACCTGGGGCAGAGTCAAGCTTTATTCGGCTATGGCCTCCTCTATGCTCTCAACGTCAGCACAAGCTCAGTGTCGTGGCTGGTGAGAGGTGGCACAGTGAAGGAAGGGGCAGATTTGTCCGGGCAGTTTGGATCGCTGAACACTGAGCAAAACTGTTGCTGCAGAATGTTAGCGAGTTCCTTCCGGTCAGTTACCAGTTCCTTGTCACTATTCAGAAGAGTCGTTATGCTCTGCTTCACCTTTTGAAAAGGACTTGGCGTAGGAGTAGAAATATTTTTCGGGTTGGTTTTTATCCTCTCAACAGCGCGTTTCTCACCTTGATCGAGGTGCTTAACTATAGCCTCCTTGATATCATAGCATACCAGCCCTATCTCATCTTCAAGTTGCTGATTCGAGTTACCCGAGCACTTAGCAGCAGAGAGAGACGGCTTTTGAGCTTTGACTTCTTCCTTCTGAGCGAATTGTAAAGCTTTGGCTTGCCAGTTGGAGGTCGTTTACGAGGGACATTCTTCAGGCACACATCAAGAATTGCTTGATTGAGCTTGGTAGGGAATTCCTCGAATGTGCCTGTTGCTCGCATTTCCTTCCAATTAACATCTGTGAACATTCCATTCAGTTTCTCGAAATCTGCGTTGCTAAAGTCCAGAGACCGAAAGTTCATTTCGTCGAGATATGAAGCCTGGTGATCCTCCATAGTACCAGGAGTGAAGGACAGTAGAACGCTGACTGCATCATGGTCCGATATTTCAGTTGGTTCAGCTTTGACATCTGAAACTAATCGGTCGTTGTTACAAAGTACCAGGTCCAGGATGTTGTTTCCTCTAGTTGGTATAGTTACCATTTGGCTGAGCAGGTGAATCGACATGAAATTTAACTTGAGTACCGGTTCTCAACCGCCTAATGAGATAATTGGCCAATTAAAGTAATTATCGTGTATAACTCGAAAACAAAAGATGATAACGACTTAATTCTAACGGCATCATTAACTAGAGCCAAAATTTTTGTTTTATACGGTTAACTGGCAGTACCTGTTCTGAACCGCTAATGAGATAATTGACCAATTAAAAGTAATTATCGTGTATAACTCGAAAACAAAAGATGATAACGACTTAATTCTAACGGCATCGTTAACTAGATGAAAATTACGGATTATACGATAATTTGAGTACAGGTTGTCAACCGCGTAATTGAATAATTGGCCAATTAAAAATAATTATCTCGTATAGCTCAAAAATTAAAAATGATACCGACTTAAATCTAACGGTATTATTTACTAGAGCCGAAGTTACGTTTTGTACATTATATTTGAGTACCGGTTGTAAACTGCTTTAATGAAATAATTGACTAATTAAAGCAATTATCTCAACTTGTACTGGATGTAGTAAGTTTTTTTGCCAAAAAAGAGTGATATGGATAGCCAAAAACAATTGAAATTGTTTGGGTTTCGCAGCCACTACAGTACCTAAAATTATACGATTAAAAGTGTTGATATGAATTTTAATCGCAGCCCGGTCGTGGCGGTGCACTGTGGTAGCAGACTACCACAATTTCATTGATTGTGTAAATCCGTCTTTGACTTTGTCAGGATCGAGCTGTACCTAAACACAGAAATGTGTTAGACGTTCTAGCCCCTTAATAACTTTGAAAAACGTGAATCTTCAAATCGATTAGCTTTGAAACCAAAATGCACCGCCACGACCGGGCTGCGATTAAAATTCATATCAACACTTTTAATCGTATAATTTTAGGTACTGTAGTGGCTGCGAAACCCAAACAATTTCAATTGTTTTTGGCTATCCATATATATATATATAAATGATGAACAGTTATTAACCTAGTACCTATCGGTGATAAATTTCTGGATGAAATCTAAAATGCCACAAAAATCTGAACTAGCTTCATTCATAAATAAATACGCAATTTTTCAAAATAATTAATTTATGAAAATTACGATTCAATTAAACCTTTTTGACGACATGTACAGACATTCACTGCGCAAAGGAAAACCATCATGATCCAGGGCAGGTTTAAATCAGTGTCGGTCTTGGATTTCATCTTGCTTATGTGCACGTCTGTGTTTCACACTATTTCATGTCTGAATTCGTTGTTTGTTGGTGTGAAACCCACGGTGGGGCTGGCAATGTGCCGAAATGTTAAAATTATAATATCATAAAATCAATATCAAAAATAGCATCGGTAAAAACTTTAATAAATTAGATTGAAAATAGTAAAATGAATTCGGAGATAGGAATTATTATCAAACAGCAAATAGGCCTGTTGACTGTTTTGCTGATAGATTCTATTTATTGGTTATAGGTAGGTCATCTCAGCGATCTAAACTTGTAACTATTCGAAACAGGACACTGGAGATCAACTGTTCATCTATTTCAGAACATTGCAAGCACCACCGTGGGTTTAGTAATTAATCCTTCGCGTGGGTTTGTTTTCAAAGGTTTCTAGATCCTTCCAATTATAAGCAATTTGCTCAAACGACCTTCGGTGAACAAGGAACCTGGATAATTTTCAGCAGTGTCTATAATTCATAGAAAATTCCTCGATCTCTCGATGCATCCTCGGGAAAAATCGCAGAATGGACCCGATAGAAGCTTGTCTTTGAGTTAAATTATAGACCTATTAAGTCCGTTTGCCACTTATGCATGCCTTGAACTGAAACGCAGCGAATAGACCTCTGCCAGTCTGCCCACCTAAAACTCTAAATTCACTAAGCAATTCAACCCTTACAAGAACATACAGGAATACAAAAGCTCTCTATCCTTGCGCCTCGCGAAGCAAATTCTCGAAAATTAATTCGGTGCCGAATCAACCCCTTGGACTGCATGATTTTTTGAGCATCAGGGCCAAATGTAATTTATAACATAATTTATAAGTAACAACCAAATCCAATTTGCTCCTTCGTAACTGCCTCATTTTTGCTCAAACTACAAGAGTAACATAAATTGCTTTTCAGACTGGGTCCTTTCATAAAGTTAATACCTATTGTAATAGTAAAGTAGAAAGTGAAGTAATTAATGCGGACTGACGTCTTGGATAAATATATATATATATATCGTATTTTTGCCATCGCATTTTTCTCATGAAAATCTTCTTGAGAATTGAATATTTATTGGGACTCACAAGTTGTAAAAAGAAGACGCTCAAAAAAGATTTGAATCCACTAACAGAATACAATCTTTTCGGCAAATTTGTTTTTTAATGATGGTCCCTTGAGCCGGGAGTAGTCCTGTTTTCCACAGTACGTTATAAAATCTTAGTCAAAGATTCCATTAAAAACTGTTGCTATGATGTTGAATATTCCTGTCGATTGCTTTTTTCCTTTTAAAAAATTCCTGGAAACTCCTGTAATCACAGTTATATTAATGGGACCTTACGGTGTCCGGTGCAATGAAAGGAGTCAGGAGAGCAGGAGGGAGGGTTTTTGAGGCAAGAAAGATGAATGGTAAAAAAGCAGGCGAAATGGGGGGGGGGGCATCTGTGTCAAGAGAAGTTACGAAGTTTTTTCGTGCTCAAGCAGTAACAGCTACTTTCTAAGTTGTTACGTGTGATTTCATGGGGCATTTTGTTTTGTCTTCTTTTCAAATGTGGTGCATTTATGCATCACTCATTTTCAGATGTGATGCAATTTTTCAACACTTCTTTTTCAGATGTAATGCATTTTGTCATCACCCTTCTTCAGATGTAATGTACAATCATCCCTTTTAAGATGACGTGATGCATTGAGTCATCACCTCTTTTCAGATATGATGCATTGAGCCATCATTTCTTTTCAGATCTGTGATTATGCATTTAGTTATCACTCCTTTTCAGATGTGATGCACGGCCTGATCGATGACGAGGTGGATCCTTTGGATACGTGGCCTCCCGTGGCTGATGGTTTGCTGGTGATGGGGGACCCTCAGCAAGTCTTAAAATCAGGGAACTACTCTCACAGTGAGTTGATTGAGTAAATTTTAGTAATTAATCACTACTTTTTAAAGTTAGACACTTCAGTAATATTGGTAGTTGATATTGTAACACATTTTGCTGTAGGAATAATTTTCAGGACCTATGCTAAGTGGTATCTGTAAAGACGAGGGCTTGACTCCGACCAAGTTCTTTGGAGAAATAAACGGCATTTCCCTGAAGCTAACTTCGGTGAGTAATTCTCATAAGAGCATATATGCGCAGAAACCATCTCTCTAGTAAAGACGATAGTCACAGAAATTTCATTGAAATTCATTGAAATTTCAAATCATCTATTCATGTAACAAGTATATAAATTTTGAAGTATTGCAATCAATTTCATTGAAATGCTTTGGGTTTTTGTAACAGTAAAGTTTAAAGAGAAACAACGTTTCTGCTAATAGAATTTTGTCCTTTTTCAAGCTGCTCAATGCTAGGTCAAGCATACCTATCTTCAGGACAGTTTACCTAGCGTGACTAATCTGGATTCATTGAGTTTTGGTAACAGTCTCGCTCAGTTCCCGTGTATGAGTGACGAAGGCAAGGATAAACTTATTCAGGTACTACAATTTGTGTGATTCCTTTATTGTTATGATCATCACAGATTCGAACTGGCACACTTCGCACTTTTTTCTATCAGATTAACCAACCTCACATTTGTCCGCGTTATCGACTATCGTTCAAAGCATCAACATCATTCTACATCCTCATTTTTCCTCATTCTACTGCATTACATCCTCAGTTTTTCTCAATCTAACGCTCTACATCCTCAGTTTTACACGGGAGATCAGTCCACCCCGCTGAAAGAGAGTCTCAGTCAGCTAATCGGAGACTGGTTGCTCTTCTGTCCCCAGATACTCACTGCTGACACGCTCTCCCAATCAGGCAGCCCCGTCTACCAGTATCTCTTCAACTTCCTCTCACCAACGTCAGTAAAACCAATTCCTCGTTACTTAATTGGTGTTTTGGGGACTCAATGAACGATTCAATGCCTAAGTCCAAGAATTCCCTTTCAACCAATTGAGTGACGAAGTTTGAACTTAATCTTGAGAAAATAACCCGTGGAATAATTTCAATCTTCCACGTGCAGCGTATCAGGAGACCTGGGTTCGGACTGGCTGGGCGTTACCCACGGGGCTGACCTCTCCTACGTGTTCGGACTACCCCTCAGCACCACCTCCCCCTACTCCAACCCTCAGTACCGGGACAGGTGGACGGCACAGGACAGGAAGCTGGCTGTCCTGATGATGCGGCTAGTGGGGGCCTTCGTGCGGAGTGGCAGACCGGTTATTAGTGTGGGGGAGAAGCGGGTGTGTTGGAAGAAGGAGAACAGGTTATTGTCCCTTTACTTAGCATGTCTACCTCTTTTCCTTTCAGGATAACAAGAAAGCGGCACTAAAAGACATTACCGAGATCGCATCACATTGTAGAACAATGATGGACATCGTAACGTCTCACACTATAGACTCTTGCTCTTAGTTGTTATCAAAAGAGTAAAAGAACCCTACCATAGGGTTCTTTTAGTCTTTTGAAAAGAACCCTCTAGTTTGCATATAATATCACATTAGAAAGGAAGCCTGGGTCTAATAGATGAGGAAAACGGATGCATGTGCTAATATTTGCATGAAATAGGTTTATTCAATGAGCGAATGACTTTTAATGAGAATGGTAACGTGAAGTATTTATGTTTGTGAATATGCTTTATGGATGGCCCCGTAGTTACACCCTAGCCTATCTCGGAATTTCTGTCATGTTGCCAAACTATTGAAGTATTGCACTGATTTGCTCAGTTGACAGTTGTAACTTCTAGTTTTAGGGAATTCAAAAAAGTGAAGTAATATTAAATATTGTCGCATTCGAATATACCCTGATCTGTAACATAGTGTGAAGTAAATAGTACACTAGGTCTGAGAACGTTTTTCGGTAGTTCGGAAATCAACGAATATATGCAGAATGAGCGCATTATGGGGGGTAGAACGTGGTTTTCAGGTCACTCCAAACAGCATTGACATGGGTCTCAATGGGTGACTCAGCATCCTTAGGCATTGTAAAACATCATCCTTTCTCCAGTTAGCTGCTTCTATTAAACATAGGTAACCCATGAAAAATCTGTAAAACACAAGTGAGGCAATATTCTCTACTGTCTCAGCAAAGCTGACCTCGCATAATCTCGGGCCTGCTCATGGTGTTTTTGCATATTTAGTGATTCCGATAATTAGCTTGAAACATTCTCCAACCTTCAAGTGGAAATTGCGAGTTTTCTGGATTCTGCCTTCAAAATAGTGAGCTGCCTTATTTTACGCACTGTTATCACGCTATTCAAGCGATTTGTCAAAATGACAGTTTTCTTGCCCTTCCGTAGGTTTGAAAATAACCTATAGTCCTCAAATTTGTTCGAGATATTCCTAAGAGCAAGATATGGTCTAGGTTTTCATTGGGAAAGACTAGAATGTGTCGCTACGGTCGTCTTACTGCTACAGGGAATCATGCCATTACACACTTTTTCGAGTAAGTGGGGGCCAAGGCCCCCCCCCAGATTTTTTCTAGGGGGGGGGGCCTTTTGAAAACTGCGGGGGGCCAAAATTTACATAAGCAAATTTTCGATTTTCATAGCCGTAATTTTCACTTTTTTGCATAAACATACACTTAAAATGGTGTTTTATTGATTGATTTAAATCTGAAAAAGGTGAATTTCAGGAAAATTTCTTTCTTACTGAACTAAATTTTAACTTCCTTTCGATGTTCACATTTTTGAGAAAATCCTAGGTAGGGCCAAGTCCCCCCCCCTAAGATTTTTCTACATGGGGCCTTTTGAAAACTAGGGGGGGCCTGGCCCCCCCTAGGGGGGGGGGGGCGTGTAGTCCCATGCAGGGAATATGGTAAAATAGCCTCACATAGAGCCTCTGTTTTCCTACCTAAAATCAAAATCTTCATAACTACCAAACCATTTCATAGTTCATGAAATAAACTTTTCAACATCAAATTTTCATCTATTAGCGATATCAATCGACCTCAAAACTAAAAGCATGTCCCTGCTACAGCTGACTCAAATTTAGATCGTCTGATAAACGAAACAGACGATGTAACTGTTGCAGGAAAAAGAAAAGAATATTTCGTAGGAAATGGAAAAGAATGATTCAACAATTGAGAACTTGTCAATAAAAGGCATAATCTTTAGAAATCCTGTGCATTGCCATTGATTACTATCATAAATGACATATGGGTGTGTTTGTCATGGGAAACAGCTGGCTCGAAGCTCTCACTAAAACAAAATGAACAAAATTTTCGCAATTTCCACCCAAAAGGAGAAAAAGGGGGAGGCAGCCGCCTGTGTCGCCTTCCCCCTGGCGGCTGGCTACGCCTCAGTATAAAGGCAATGTGGATATTTATTATTTAAAACTGAAGAACTTTTCGTGCAGGAAAATAAAAGAGCTAGAAAGAACCATGATATGAAGTTTGAATTTTGATATTTTGATAGTTAATTTGACTGTTATTTGATTATTCGCATGATAATTTTAACAATATGCATTAGTAACTTTTTGAAAATTAATTTTCAATTCTATGTAACAACTATACTAGAATAGTGAAATGATATCAACTCAATTTCAAAAGGTTGCATTTATTGCTTACACAATAATATGTACAGTGCAAATTATCTTCATCACCGCCAAATCTTAAAATTTTGATTGACTGTACAGGTTATCCAAAATTATATTATCCATCTGAATTTATTCCTGAAATTATGAATGATTGATCAAAACCGATGTTGCTTTTTACACGTCTATCTTCAATAATCAGTCGTTTGAAATAATCTTAAATCTAATTTACGTCTAATCCCTGTCATGCAATCCTCACAGAACCATGGATAAGTACGTGAAGAGACTATCTAGAGACGAAGTCGAGGACATGAGACGAGCTAAGCGACCTCGTCTCAAGCAAGCCACTCTCCAATCCCTCAAAGGCGTGATAGACGTCAAGAGGGTTCTCGAACTGAAGAAGATTCTGGAATGTAAACACGCCTCAGACAAACAAATAACGGACTGTCTGGCTGAAATAGAGTCTGGGCAATCTCTTCCAGTACAGATACTAACAGAAACAGGCATCGGACGGGCTATAGGTCCGCTACGGAAACACTCCAATCCCACCATCTCAGAGAAGGCTAAGAGCCTGGTAGACCAGGTAATCAATTGATTATCAATTTCTTGGCACATATCAATCAATTCAGACGATATATTATCTGAAAAGTACTTGCCAGCCTTCTGAGATTGTTTGATAATAATACTTAAATATTATTTTAACTGGATTGGGCTGGGCAGTAATGTCACAATTACTATAAATTCCTGTTTTCTCCTGCAGTGGAAGAGGAAGATTCAGGAGTTACCAGTAGCCCCAGTAGTTAACACCAACAAGAAGAAGTTATCTCTTCTGATGCAGAGTGGAGGAGCGGATGAAGATGTGAGGAAACGAGCTGTGGGTCTCTTCAGGTAAACTATTTGACCCATTACAACCAATTCATAGGATAAATTTATTCTTATGTCAAAATTTTCTGCCCTGCTATATTCTTTAGCCCTGATATATACTTTAGCCCTGATATATAGGATATTTTACTGCATTGGTTTGGACAGTTAGATGATCTTAATGATTAAATTGGTGGATTTTAAACAGCTCTTGAGCAATGAAAAACACATTCTTGGTCAAGGTAATAAATTAATTCTGTACCCATCAGCATTTTCAATAACTTGTTCTCATTAATGATCTCAAATTTAATTGATTCTATATATCTTCAGATCAAACATGGCGTCTAGTGGGGACGTGAAGAAGGACGAGGAACAGGCTAAGTTATGGGAGAAGAGGATCTACGTGGAGAATGACATGAAGATAGACAAGGCGTACAAGTTGAAGGTGCGGCAGAAGGTATTCGAGGTGAAGAGGGGCAATCAGGCATCGTCCAGCAAGGAGGTCGTAGAAACGTGATAATTAGAACGTGATTAAGAGAAAAAGTGATGGAGAAATGTGCTGTATGAACGTGTTTCTTATTTATTGAAATAAATGAAGATGTGTGATCTATGCTATAGAAGTTATTTAAAAAACAAAGTTTCAGAAGTTATGGATTGATTGAGTTTGGAATGTTCTTGAATACGTAGAATAACATTTTATGTTACGTTAATTAAGTTAAATCAAGCGTAAACTTAACATACTGAGTGACCTATGAACTGTTTGGATGAGAATTGAGTAATGAGTGATCGATGAATTATTGAGTCTCGGTAGAGTTCTACTATAATTTCATGAAAGCAAAATGAAATGGATTCTGAATAACGTTCACTTCAAATTGCGTTTTATGATGTTGAATATAATAATAAATAAATAAATTAAAGTTTTTCTTACACGCTTAGACATTGTCAAATAGATATCAGAGAGGGAAATATTCTAGCCATTTAAGCGTGACAACCTTCGAAAGCTAAAAAACACAGATCACAAGAGTGTCACAGTTCCCACATATGTGCAAATTAACTTTGAAAACTAAAACATAACAAAATCTAACTTTTATGAGCAAATTCCATTGAATGCAATTTCAAAATAAAAAGTTTTCAGACACTTTTTAAATTCTGAAATCTCAGGGATACATCTAATTGAATATGGTAAACTATTCCAAATTCTTGGGCCATTATATTTAAATGCAGCTTCAGTTCTAGAAAAATTAGGCTTAGGAGGAATTTTCAGAAGGAAAAAGTCATTGTCTAATCTAACACTGACTCTTTTTGTGTCCCGTACTGATATAAGATCACTCAAATATTTAGGAGCAAGATTGTTAACACATTTAAATACTAAAAGAGCTGTCTTAAATTTCACTCTATAAAGAACAGGCAGAAAATGAAGTTCTTTCAAGTAAGGGCTTATTGATGTCCATTTTCTTTTACCAGTTAGCTTGCATATGAACCTGACTGCGTTATTCTGAATCTTTTGAAGCTTTTGGAGATTTTTCTCAGTGATGAT
Source organism: Beroe forskalii (assembly GCA_011033025.1). NCBI lineage: Eukaryota > Metazoa > Ctenophora > Nuda > Beroida > Beroidae > Beroe > Beroe forskalii. The sequence continues at coordinate 778,202 of WFMF01000031.1, read as the reverse complement.
TGCATAAGAGGAATTACAATAGTCAATCATGGAAAGAATATGAGCATGAACTAACTGAACCTTTAGGTCATGTGTAAGTCTTGCTCCTATACGCTTGATATTCCTTAAGTTCAGGTAACAAATTAAAGTTTACAAAATATTTTGTATCAGTTTCAAGTTTGTTTGTCTATTAATTGACCTAACTTTTTGCAGGGGATTTTATCAATTTGTTTTTAAACATGATGAGAAATGAATCTCAGAGTTCTGGCTGTATATTATTTCTTTTTTGTATTATTGTATCAAATATATCAAGTGTTATCAATAAACTAGTTGTTTACTATCTCAGATTGTTCAATGTTCAGTCAAATTATGAAATTGCAAAAGAATTTGTGACTTATGTTATTGATGATTCAAAAAAGTTAAATTACAAACAGGGACCGTTCAAATATTACGTTATGAAATATCAATCATTGCGCCGATTTCAAGCCCCTTCCTTCCCCCTTCGTTACAATAGTTTTATTTGCTACAGACTTACAATAACTTGTAACGTTATCGCTTGAAATTCCCTCCTGTCCCTTGATGATAACGTAATATCTGAACGATCCCTTTGTTGACCCATCCGTTTCCTTATCTCTATAACCTGTCTGTATTCATTCCCCCTATTCCCTGTGCAGGCCATGAGACCCCTAACAGAAGAAGAAGCTAAGTCCCTGTTTGAGAAGCTCGCTAAATACATGGGCGAGAACGTTAAACTCCTGTTAGAACGAAGTGATGGGAACTACGTGTTCCGATTCCACAAGGAAAAGGTCTACTACGTCAGCGAGACGATCATGAAGAAATCAACGAACATCGGCCGCAAAGAACTGATCAGCCTCGGTACGTTATTCGGGAAGTTCTCCAAAACGGAGAAGTTTAAACTCCACATCACGGCCCTAGACTTCCTCTCATCGTACGCTAAACAGAAAGTCTGGTTAAAGCCCGGGGCAGAACAGCAGTTCCTGTACGGTAATAACGTAACTAAAGCAGGGCTGGGTCGGATATCAGCTGGGACAGAACGATACGATGGGGTGGTGGTGTATAACATGTCAGATTTACCGCTAGGGTTTGGGGTGGCTGCCAAGTCAACGGTGGAATGCAAGACCACGGACCCTAATACGATAGTAGTGTTTCATCAGGCGGATGTGGGAGAGTATGTGAGGGCTGAGGCTACCATGTCTTGATCAACGGTTCTTAGTTATCTCACGTGTTTCTGGTCTGTGTAATGTTATGGTTTTCCTAAATACAAGATTGAATAGAATCGTGTTTTAAACTTTATGAAGGGGATTAAATCAACCGGCGCAGAGGTTTGATGGTAAATAAGATTGATTTATGACATCAACAGTTTTATTTATTATTTGTCATGTTTTATTGAGCTTTCTTAACTTCGTGTAATTTTTCATTTGAAGTCCTATTCATTGATTTGTAGATCATCCAATGTGGACACGGGTGAAACTGAATTTCGTTTTGGGCCCCATTGATGGCACTCTTCTGGCTTAACAGAAGATTTCACTCCATTCTAATTTCACATCGCAAACTTCAAACGGTGCGTAGGTGTTCTTCATTGCTTGAAGCTTTCATAACTTAATAACTTACAATCAACTTTCGGATTAGGATGGCTGAAAAGAATGAGCAGAGTGAAAAGTCAGCATCGAATCCAAGCCTTTTTGACAGAGACAACGTTCCAAAGCCATCAAAAATGGTAAGCGGTATCATAACCTACTTATTTTCAACATTTCATTACATTACTATTCGCTAATCAATTAACTTGATCGGTATTGGTTCCATCCCGCCATGTGTGAAACATCTTAATTTGTCCCAATGCGTGTCACACTGTAACGTTTGCATAAGGCGCGAAAGCAATTTTGTTTGATAGCACAACGATGAAGCGCCGAAACAGCGCCGCGCGTGGGAATTGCGCGCGAAAGTGCTTCATTAATTAATTAATTGGCTACCGAGGCTGCTTATGATTCGTGATTGAAATACTTCACCATTCTTGGACCATGAACGTACTGATTTAGTAAGTCCGCGGCTGGCTGAAAATCAACATACATGCTTTTATCGGGTACTGGAGTCCGAGCAGGAACGGGGAATTCCATTAGCCTTACCTGGAAGACTCCTTGCCTCACTTGTAATTCTCTCTAATTCCTTCGTAAACTTTGGTACTTTATGATCAGTGAGTCATGATATAGATGACACAGCCTTATCTCTATGTTATGTCAACGTCATAGATTTGGTGTGCACGTATTATTATTCGTCATGCTTCATTGGGTGCAAAGTGGTGTCAACGTCATAGAGTTGGAATGTGGAATGTGCAAACGCCGTTGTTCGTCATGCCGAATTGCATGCTGACTGGTGTCAACGTCATAGGGTTGGTATGTTACGTACCGCTGTTCGTCATGCAGAGTGGTGTCAACGTCATGAATTGGTATGCGTACGTAGCGCTATTCGTCATGCTTGATTGGGTGCGGAGTGGTGTCGATGGCATATATAAAGGCATGTGCTGTCGTCAGACCATCAGTTCCATTCAGTTTCTTGCTCATTGTTCTGCTTTGTCTGTCGTTAATAGTGTACCGTTGTTAAGGTACCGTTGTTAAGGTACCGTTGTTAAGGTACCGTTGTTAAGGTACCGTTGTTAAGGTACCGTTGTTAAGGTACCGTTGTTAAGGTACCGTTGTTAAGGTACCGTTGTTAAGGTACCGTTGTTAAGGTACCGTTGTTAAGGTACCGTTGTTGAGGTACCGTTGTTAAGGTACCGTTGTTAAGGTACCGTTGTTAAGGTACTGTTGTAAAGGTACCGTTGTTAAGGTACCGACGTACCGTTGTTAAGGTACCGTTGTTGAGGTACCGTTGTTAAGGTACCGTTGTTAAGGTACCGTTGTTAAGGTACCGTTGTTAAGGTACCGTTGTTAAGGTACCGTTGTTAAGGTACCGTTAGTAAGGTACCGTTGTCAAACGGTACCGTTGTAAACAATGTACCGTTGTAAACAATGTACCTTTGTAAACAATGTACCGTTGTAAACAATGTACCGTTGTAAGCAATGTACCGTTGTCAACAAGGTACCGTTGTCGACAATCGACTATGTTGATTATGTACCGTTGTTAATAAGGTGCCGTTGTTAACAAGGTATCATAACTTACAACAATGAACCTTTGTTAATTAGGTACCGTTTTTAACAATGGACCGTTGTAAATAACGTGCCGTTGTTAGCAAGTTACCGTTGTAAACAATGAACCGTTGCTAACAATGTACCGTTGTTAGTCAGGTTCTGTTGTAAATGCGTAACCTCGTTAATAAGGTACCGTTTTTTACAATGTACCCTTGTTAATAAGGTGCCGTTGTAAACATGGTGCCGTTGTTGATAAGGTACCGATGTTGATAAGGTACCGTTGTTAACAATGTACCCTTGTTAATAAGGTGCCGTTGTTGATAAGGTACCTATGTTGATAAGGTACTACGTAAATAAAGTACCGTTGTAAATGAGTACCACCTACCACTACCACTGTTAACAAGGTACCTTGTGGCACCACTTCATTATTGATCTGAGATCGTGTCACTGTCATTTATCCCATTCATCCCTCAGTTGCTACTGAAAGCGGAACGAGACGTCCCAATTAACGATCTGGTTAGAGAACGAGCCAAAGAGGATGTGAAGTATTGCTTTAATCAGTTTGCAGACCTTGCAAAGTGTCAACAGGAACACGGAATGATTACCGGCCTCTGGAAATGTGACAGGGAAAGCAAAGTGAGTAATTATACTGCTTTGTTTTTATTGAAGTATAGACTTGAAATTCCATGCCATTGGTTCAATATGTTACCTTTGACACTCCCGTGGTATTCAAGAACCCTATCCAACTCGGTTTGTATTTCATCCATTATTCGTCAGGATTTCAAGTTGTGCATGCAATGGGCGTTTTACAACGAAGAGCTGCGGGACGCCTGTAAAGAGGAGTATGTGAACAGGAAGCGGATAGCTCGACAGAAGAACAAAGAGGCGGAGTTGGAGGACCAGATCAGGTTGAAAGTGCTCCACGATTGGATCAAGAACAACAAGTAGTACTGAGGTGAAATGTTAAATGTTATATGGAGAGGTAAAGCTGGTACAATGCTTTGTTTAATGAATTGAAACAGTTGGTCCTGGCCTACAAAATGCCCTCAACTAGCAGTGACCATTGACCAAGTGACCCTCACTCAGCCTATAAATTGACTGTACGCCCCGTCAGGATCCAGTCAAAATGTAATATTGGTCAGGATACCATAGAAAACAATACACATTCATATACGTGAGACGTGAGCGTGTTTTGTAATGAAATATTTGTACAGAAAATTGAAATGCTGGGTAATCCTGAACGCTCTTTGGGCCCCTAACTCCTCGGTTGCCTGCAATAAATGGAACTTTTGCTGGGAATTGCAGATATTATTCTAGATGAAATTAAAGCTTTCACAACGTTTTCTGTGTTAGATTAACTTTTTGATGTGTTGTATTTAATAAAAGCTCTCTTTCACTCAAATATCTACCCTATTTCTCCAGAAAACCTAGACAGATCGCTCAATTAACCCATCTTCCACTTATCATGAAGATTTCTTGAACACATGGGTTATTTACCCTTCTCTACCTCGTTTAATAGGAAGGGGTCACTGCAGACAGTGACGTATATTTTCTTGGAAATTTCAGTTTGACCCCTAGTATCCAAACTTTGGACTTGGTATACTAACTCATCTCTTTATTTAAACCTTTAAAATACCCCAACTTTACTTATTTGATTATCCCGTCACCTGATCACTCACACCCTCCACCCATCCCCCACTCCTTGACACCACTCATTTCATTTATAAGCACCCTCTCCTCGTCTTCAGCTGACGACGATAATCACATGATTTTCGAAAGCTCCTGATTTTAAACTCTATCGTAGCTCATTGAACGTTTCAACTTGGCAGGACAGAACAATAGCGATGCCAACGATGGTTTCCACTTTTCAAGTCCGTTTTGGTACTATCTTCCCATGTTCCTATGGTTTAGTGGGGGACAGAACAGTATTAGCGTCGTGTTGATTGTAATTAGTGGAGGTTTTCTTTGGGTGGAAAAGGTGGGATGATTTTAATTCACTTGGTTATTTGGGCAGCTTTGACACTTTTGAAATGAGCGGAAAGCCACAATATAGGCCTCCTATTATCAGAGATTTTAGGGAGTACTCCGAGGAAACCTCATAATATTATTTAGATTCTGATTATTCATAATATGTTTGTCTTTTTGAAGGTTTTGGAAGCGGAGAGCTTTGAGAATGAATCTGATCGGAGATTGCTGGAGGAGAAGGTCTTGGATCAGATTAAAGAGGATGGAATCACTCGTATTCTGTATCATTGGGACTGTAGTAGGTTCGAACATACATTCCATTCCTTCGTACCAATGAGTTCAATGAATTTATTGAGTTTTGAACCTGAAACCTTACCCTATGTTTCCACTGCAGACTGATCTATACAAACCCTGTTATCCCACCCAGTCCAATCTGATCTTATGTTTCCTACCTAGAAACATTGCCATGTTTCAGGGTAGTGGAGCGGCTGTTGGTTCACTCCACACTGAGATAGGAGCCCTCATTCTCCCTCACATCCTAGAGTTGTACAGTGTGCAATGTATCCTGTACAATGTACACTGTACAGTGTACTACGGGCCTGACACATTGCCGTGTTTCAGGGTAGTTGAGCGACTGCTGGTTCACTCCACACTCCCCACTCTGACTGAGATAGGAGCCCTCCTTCTTCCCCACACTCTTGAGTTGTACACTGTACTATGTACTATGTACACTGTACACTGTACAGTGTACTACGGGGCTGACACATTGCCATGTTTCAGGGTTGTGGAGCGACTGCTGGTTCACTCCACACTCCCCACACTGACTGAGATAGGAGCCCTCCTTCTCCCTCACACTCTAGAGTTGGCGTGTCACAACTTCGCTTCTCATGTGCTGGAGATGTTCATCATGCACCTCGTCAGACGTATACACCGCAGGTTATACACTGTAAAATGTATAGTGTACTATGTGCACTGTGCAGTGTACAGTGTAATATACTACTTTGTGTAGTGTACAGTGTACAGTGTACAATGTACATATCATACAAGTACTCGGCATTCTGAATAATACACACACCTGCAGTGCAGGACACTGGTGCTTGATTTTAAAATACCAAGACCTACATCTCATGTTATTTGTTGAACGTTTACTGTTATAAAAACTCTTTTCTGCCCCAACTGCCACGAAAACTTTTAATTTTTCACGGAAATATTTCTGCTCAATCACTCTTCTACTCAGTTCACTGCCCTTCCTTCAGAAACTGCGGAGTTGGTTGAGTTAGCTGAGCAAGTGTTCAGAAAGATGTGTCTCGGTGTTTCTGATCTCATTTCCAACACCCACGGCTCTTACACTCTCAGACTTGCTCTCCAGGTACAAAATGGTGTCCAAATAACAGGACAAACTTTGTATTCGCGGGAAATAGGCGATTACTATTGAGTCCAAGATTATGATTTCTTGGACTACAGGCTATTTATGAAAAAGTTCTAGTAGGGTATTGAAATTTAAAGCGAATGCATCTGAGTTCTGACAACGTATTAAAACTTTGAATCTTAACCTTTATCATCTCCTCCAACTCCTTCAGGTTCTGGTCGGTGTTCGGTTGGAGGAGGAGCGGAAGCAACAGAAGAAGAGATGGGAGATAGGGAAGCACAGTTTCTACGAGACTTCCACGCCGCATCCGACCCTCAAGAAGATCCTGCACAAGTTTACAAAGCGTTTAGTGAGGGAGGATGTGGCTACCCTGCTCTGGAGTCCGCAGGGGGCGCCTCTTCTCTCTGTGAGTAGAACCCCGGCATCAACTTAATGCATTGCGCTACGAAAATGACGTCATCAACTCACTACATTGCTCTATGATAGTTAAACGACTTTTTAACCCTTTTTCCTTTGGGCATATCAAATTAAGGGTGTTTTGCAGGAAATCATAGCAGTTGCCGGTCATTGTTGAATTTTAAATTTTGCAGTCTTCTACTCTTCTGATGTTTTTATCACATTTCAGCTTCTGCTGGTACTACTCCACAAAAACCAGCAGTAAATCTCTACCTAATTTTAAGGCTGTCATTCTCTCTTCCTTCGACAGGAAGGTTTGTTGTGGTAGTACTGAAGTGGCAAATCATTGAAGCAAACAATTTATCTTTGCGTCTGATATCGTAGAATGAAATATGATGAATCGAATAGATTAGTTTTCAAACAACTTTTAGCCATATTTAACCAATTCAGGTTGACGATTACAAGGAAGTTGAGAAATTTGGTCCTCTTCCAGAGGTTCTATTAGACAACAAAGCTAGTTTTGTCATCCAATCTCTCATAAAGGTACATATCTTTCAAAGTTATGACTTCCTTCCAAATTAACCCAGCTTGCAGCTTGTTGAATGTATCTTTATCTTTGAAATTCCCCTTTCCCCTTTCCTCGGTTCTAGCACCACTCGAAGATATCTTTTAAAACTCCTCTCATTAGCTCACCTTATTAATTTCTAACCCAGGTTAGTGATAAGGAAGAACTCCTTTCCCTCTACTCGGAGCACTTCCAGAAGGTTCTGGTGCCCCTGAGTCTGCACCCCGTTGCTAACTACACCGTACAGAGCATGTTGGAACACGCCCCTACTGCACCCACTGCTGAGGATATGTGCTCTCAGCTGATACCCCTCTTTGAGGACTTCCTAGCCGAGTCTTTGACTGGTTCGTTAGAAGATTGGTGTCAAAGTATTAAGCAAAAAGAGATTTACGTGATACCTTTTGAGCTTCTCAATTCCCATTGATTTGACTTATTACAATGGCCCTCCCCTGCTGCTAGAACCATTGGAATTCGCTGCATATCTCCTTTTCAGGTGTTGTTGCGAGTGTGATCAAGTGTTGTCACCATTACAACTTGTCACCTTTTCAGGTGTTGTTGCGAGTGTTATCAAGTGTTGCCACCACTACAACTTCAGGTGTTGTTGCGAGTGTTATCAAGTGTTGTCACCATTATGGCCTCACCTTTTCAGGTGTTGTTGCGAGTGTTATCAAGTGTTGTCACCATTACAACTTGTCTCCTCGTCAGGTGTCGTTGCGAGTATGATCAAGTGTTGTCACCATTACAACTTGTCTCCTTTTCAGGTGTTGTTGCGAGTGTTATCAAGTGTTGTCACCATTACAACTTGTCACCTTTTCAGATGTTGTTGCGAGTGTTATCAAGTGTTGTCACCACTACAACTTGTCTCCTTTTCAGATGTTGTTGCGAGTGTGATCAAGTGTTGTCACCATTACAACTTGTTTCCTTTTCAGGTGTTGTTGCGAGTGTTATCAAGTGTTGTCACCATTACAACTTGTCACCTTTTCAGATGTTGTTGCGAGTGTTATCAAGTGTTGTCACCATTACATCTTGTCTCCTTTTCAGATGTTGTTGCGAGTGTGATCAAGTGTTGTCATCATTACAACTTGTCACCTTTCTTTCAGATGTTGTTGCGAGTGTTATCAAGTGTTGTCACCATTACATCTTGTCTCCTTTTCAGATGTTGTTGCGAGTGTGATCAAGTGTTGTCACCATTACAACTTGCCTCCTTTTCAGGTGTTGTTGCGAGTGTTATCAAGTGTTGTAACCATGACCACTACAACTTGTCACCTTTTCAGGTGTTGTTGCGAGTGTTATCAAGTGTTGTCACCACTACAACGTGTCTCCTTTTCAGGTGTTGTTGCGAGTGTGATCAAGTGTTGTCACCATTACAACTTGTCACCTTTTCAGGTGTTGTTGCGAGTGTTATCAAGTGTTGCCACCACTACAACTTCAGGTGTTGTTGCGAGTGTTATCAAGTGTTGTCACCATTACAACTTGTCACCTTTTCAGGTGTTGTTGCGAGTGTTATCAAGTGTTGTCACCATTACAACTTGTCTCCTCGTCAGGTGTCGTTGCGAGTATGATCAAGTGTTGTCACCATTACAACTTGTCTCCTTTTCAGGTGTTGTTGCGAGTGTTATCAAGTGTTGTCACCATTACAACTTGTCACCTTTTCAGATGTTGTTGCGAGTGTTATCAAGTGTTGTCACCACTACAACTTGTCTCCTTTTCAGATGTTGTTGCCAAGTGTTGTCACCATTACAACTTGTTTCCTTTCAGGTGTTGTTGCGAGTGTTATCAAGTGTTGTCACCATTACAACTTGTCACCTTTTCAGATGTGTTGTTGCGAGTGTTATCAAGTGTTGTCACCATTACATCTTGTCTCCTTTTCAGATGTTGTTGCGAGTGTGATCAAGTGTTGTCATCATTACAACTTGTCACCTTTTCAGATGTTGTTGCGAGTGTTATCAAGTGTTGTCACCATTACATCTTGTCTCCTTTTCAGGTGTTGTTGCGAGTGTGATCAAGTGTTGTCACCATTACAACTTGCCTCCTTTTCAGGTGTTGTTGCGAGTGTTATCAAGTGTTGTAACCATGACCACTACAACTTGTCACCTTTTCAGGTGTCGTTGCGAGTGTTATCAAGTGTTGTCACCATTACAACTTGTCACCTTTTCAGGTGTTGTTGCGAGTGTTATCAAGTGTTGTCATCATTACAACTTGTCACCTTTTCAGGTGTTGTTGCGAGTGTTATCAAGTGTTGTCACCATTACAACTTGAAGTCTCACAACGTTATGAAGGTGCTACAGGAGGCCTTCCACGTTCCTGACGACCAACTCCATCTCTTCTTCAGGTAAATGCAGCTGAATATATCTCTAGATGGGACTTTTATGGTCTACGATGAAACGATTTTATCTTTGCTATAACTTCGTTAATAACTCGGAACTCCCCACGTAGATCTAGCTAACATTTTCACCGCTAAATCCACCCTGAAATAAGTCGAATCCCCGCAATAACCACTCTACATTTCCCAGGTGCTTGATGTCCCTGACCACCCATGATCTACTTCTGGAGAAGCTGGAGTCCTACAAGAAGCCTACTCAGAGTGGTAAACCCAGGAGAGATAGGTTCGAGGCCACTCTACCTGGTTCATTGCTTCTACAGGTTATTTGAAAATACCATTTAATTCTAAATTAGTGTAGTCAACATTAGCAGTCAATTCTTCAATTAGTTTATTGAGTCGTGCAAAATTTTATACTTTCATTGAAAAACAATTCGACGTTGTGCCGATACTAATGGGTATTGCTGCTAGTTTGAGATCTTTTATCTTCCTTGAGATTTAAATCACGATTCCCTTCTACCAGGAAGTGTTTAAGTTGGGTGAGGTGTCGATGTTGGAAGAAGGACTCTGCTCCCTGACTGATGATCACGTGATCTACCTCTCTAACAACCCTCAAGCTTCTCACGCTCTCCAAGCCTTCCTGACCTCAGCCTCGGTGCCTGTGACTCTAAAGCACCGGTAAGTTATACTGTTATATGATCGCGCGCGCACGGACTTTTATAAGCTGAGTTATGATCACAAAAAAGTCGTGCACTCAAACATCGAGGCAAAAGCTCATCCAGAATTTGTAACAATTTGTTCCGTTACTCGGGATCTCAAAACTGAACTTTTGCCCTAATTTTCCTTCCGTACCGAGCCTTGAACTATGACTGAATCCCTCATTATTATTACCTCAGGTTCATCAAGAGATCAGTATCAGTAGTTGACAGTCTGGTGTTGTCACCCTCCGGTAGCAGGATTGTGGAAGCTATGTGGAATGCGGCTGATATTGACATCAAATCAGCCATCGCACAGGTATGTGTTTTTAGTCAGGGATCGAAGGTCAATGTGGATATGTGGCAATGTCAGGGAAATAGTTGAAAAAGTGCTCCATAGCCTTCTTAAACTTTTATTTGTTCTGTGATTGCTATTTTGAAAAACCAATATAAGGGATTTAAGATATGTCGGCTATGGAGTCAAAACACGCAGTTTTGACTCGAAACTACATTTGTTATAAAATTTTTGGTTACTAATTATCATACTTTTGTAATTGAGTAGTTGAGCTAAAACATTCGGTCACGTAACAATTCCGGCACATCTCAAATCTCTTGAGTTCAGACCAAACTCCAAGGATTGAGGGATATGAAATGTGCCGAATTTTAGTAATTCACATCCTGCAACTGATTGATTGCTAGGTATTGGTGGAGAAGGAACAAGCAGTCAAAGACAACACGTACGGATCTATAGTTTGGAGGAATTGCAACCTCAAGGCATTTAAAATGGGATCCAGCAACTGGGAGAAATCTGAACGGAAGAAGAGGAAACGCATCGAAACATTTGAGAAGATCATTGGAGACACTCAGCCAAGTGACATTCCGGAGGTAGACATAAAGGGGGAACGGGATTTCCTGTCAATGGTGGTGCCAAGGATGTCTCAAAAGAAAATACGGATGCTTATGAAAATGTTGAGGAGGTTGCAATAAAAAGGACTCAAAAGAGTGACAAGGATAAGAAATCTCGAAAGTCCAAGAAACTGAAAGTTTCGAAGCAAGCTAGCAATGGATGATTGAGTTTGATAAAAGCTTTTTAACTTCACTTTTCAGGGATTATCAGCTGATGTGTATTGCGACACCGTATTTCAAATTAATTTATTGATTGTAAGTACAAATTCCTTTAGAATCCTTGTTTTAATTATATTGGCAGATTTTCTATTTCGTTTAAGAAGCTTTCCTTTCCAAGTTCAATTTCTTACATACTGAATCACGGTTTCTTCACATTCAGATAACCTCAAATAAGTGATGACTTCAGGAAAAATCCAATGTTGAAGCCCAACCATTCAATCCAATAATGATAACTTGATTGGTAGAGGGGTGTTAGATATAACTAATATTGCAGTGATTGAGTGAGAGGATAAAATAACATTCTATTTAAAATTGCTTTTCAAGTTCGATCCTTTATATAGTTGATGGAAGCAGTCAAGTCATGTTTGTTTTCGCTGAATCAACTTGAAGTTAATGATGACATTGACAAAGAATTCCTCTCCGACAAAGACTTCCTCATCCAAACGCTCTCAGGTGATCTCAGGAATGTCAGTTAAGTGGTTATGTCAGTTGATTGCCATGTCAGAATAAGATCTGAGGATATTGTATCTGTCTGAAACAACTTGTCATTGCAAACCCCAATGGCATAAATCTAGACAATTTTCGGGAATTCATGATTCAACCTCAAAATCAATAAGTGACTTAAATAGAAACACGATATGATTTTGACACGCTTATTTTATCAGGTCTATCTGAAAGAGAAGCATTAGACAAACTAAACCTCCTCACCTCAACCAACCCTGACAATCACAAACGGGTTTGTGGTATAATTCATTCCCTGATTCCTGCTTAATTAAGTAATTATAGTGCAAATATATTATATGAAATATTTCGAATGTATCTCTGCAAATTATTGCTTATCATATATTATGTTGACTTCATATCAAACAATATTTTGTTGCTGACATTGAGAAATGAGATTCATTCTGAAATTTCTTAGTTGTGGATTTGGTCCATCTGGCTCATGGTTAAATAGTATCTATCGACCGAGGCCAAAGTTAATGCATTAATCGTGTTAATCAACAATTCGGCCTTCGGCCTCATTGTTTATTGCACAGCTCAATGCATACACTCCGGAAGATAAACCCTTTACAACCCCGCCCCCCTTTTGCAGGTATGTCTGGCCCTACTGTACGTGATGCTGACAGACCAGAGCCAAGCTGCGAAGGCATGGCGCGACCTGACCATCGTGTCACGTGATAACATGGTGCTGGTCCTCACTAGACTCACCCAGCTGGTGAACACTCGCTTCGAGAAGCTGCTCATGCCCGTCAAGATGCAGCTGGTGTGGATACTCGAGCAGATACTCACTAGGTTAGTATTTAATGTTCATTGTACAGTGTATAATATTGTACAGCTGGTGTGGATACTAGAGCAGATACTCACTAGGTTAGTGATGTACAATGTACAGTGTTGTACAGTGTATAACATTGTACATTATGCAACATACATTTCATTCAAAAAACATGCGTTTAACGGACAAATATGTATGTCCATTTTTTGGGAGCTTCAGTTTCTCCGTCATACTTCTTTGAACAGAGCACTTTATTTTAAAATTCTTTAAATTCACGGGGTGTCCAATAAGCTTAAACGCGCTCTCCCCCTCAGTAACGTAGTTGGAGGTGACCAGCTCTTTGTCCTCATGATGAGTTGCATCAAAGGAGGAGACATCAAGAGTTCCAACGTTCTCTTCACCGAAGCTATGATCAAGGTTAGTCCCTTCCACTCGCATTTCTAATTAGTATATCCCTCGTGGGTGCTAGCCCGAAATCGTAAGATGCACCCCTAAACTCACGCGCGTACAACTTATTGAGCATGAGAGGTATACACTATACATCTCGTATTCGCGTAAAGATAGGCATCCCTCTCGGGCTGAGCCCGAGATGCGAATTTCTGCCGATGAGGAACGAGGAATGCAGGTGATATGGTATTCATCCACTCATAGCTTCTAGAGTTCATGTTGCATTGTTCGCAGAGTGTGAAACAAATCATCAATCACATGACTATCAGTGTTTTCAGAGCCCTGACGGCAGAAAGGCTTGACACCAGTCTCTCTTGACACCAGACTCTCTTGACACCAGTCTATCTTGACATCATTTTTGCTTGACAGTTGACTACACTTTTGCTTGACACCACTTCTGCTTTACGCCACTTTTGCTTGACGCCACGTTTACTTGACATCACTTTTGCTTGACAGCACTTTTGCTTGACACCACTTTTCCTTGACACCACTTTCCCTTGACACCACTTTCCCTTGACACCACTTTTCCTTGACACCGATTTTACTTGACATCACTTTTCCTTGACACCGTTTTTACTTGACTCCAATTTTCCTTGAGACCACTTTTCCTTGACACTTTTCTGACTTGACACCGGATTGGGGCTTGACACCACTCGTATAATCACCAACTCACACATCACTGTAATTAACATACTGCTGAATTGTATGTGAGATTTGTATAACAATGCTTTTGTTATAAATTATATTTGAAATTCCTGTAAAATTCCTGTAAATTCCTGCTTGACACCACCCGTGCTTTACACCACTCGTGCTTGACACAACTCGTGATTGACACCACTCGTGCTTGACACAACTCGTGATTGACACCACTCGTACTTGACACCACTCGTGCTTGGCACCACTCGAACTTAACACCACTCGCACTTGACACCACTCGTACTTGACACCATTCGTGTTTGACACCACTCGTGTTTGACACCACTCGTGTTTGACACCACTCGTACTTGAAACCACTCGTACTTGACACCACTCATTCTTGACACCACTTGTGCTTTACATTACTCGAGCTTGACACCACTCGTGCTTGAGACCACTTCCGCTTGATACTGATATCAAGACATATGCTAACACTAATGTCCATTTCAAGGCATACGCAGACACTGGTTTTAAGGCGTACTCTGACACTGGTGTCAAGCTGGCATGCGCTGACACTGGTGTCAAGGCATATGTTGACACTGGTGTCAAGGCATATGCTGACACTGGTGTCAAGTCATATCCTGACACTGGTGACAAGGCATACGCTGACACTGGTGTCAAGGCATATGCTGAAACTGGTGTCAAGGCATACGCGGACACTGGTGTCAAGGCATACGCTGACACTGGTGTCAACTGTCATGGCATATGCTGACACAGGTGTCATGGCATATGTTGACACTGGTGTCAAGGCATATGCTGACACTGGTGTCAAGGCATATGCTGACACTGGTATCAAGGCATATGCTGACACTGGTGTCAAGGCATATGCTGACACTGGTGCCAAGGCATATGCTGAAACTGTTGTCAAGGCATACGTAGAAACTGGTGTCAAGGCAAACGAAGACACTGATGCCAAGGCATACGCTGACACTGGTGTCAAGGCATACTCTTACACTGTCAATCTGGCATCCTGGTGTCAAGCTGTAATGCGCTGACACTGGTTTCAAGGCATTTGTTGACACTGGTCTCACGGCATATACTGGTATACGCTGACACTGGTGTCAAAGCATTTTTTGACACCGGTGTCAGGGCATATGCTGACACTTGTGTCAGGGCACTGGTCTCAAGGCACATGCTGACACTGGTGTCATGGCATGTGCTGACACTGGTGTCAAGGCAAACGTTGACACTGGTGTCAAAGGTTTGGCATCAGTCTCTCTTGGCACCAGTCTATCTGACACTGGTGTCAAGGCATACGCTGACACTGGTGTCAAGGCATACGCTGACACTGATTCCTGACACAACGCTGACACTGGTGTCAAGACATACGCTGACACTGATGTCAAGGCATACTTGACACTGGTGTCAAGGCTGGACACGCTGACACTGACACCAAGTGATTGCTGACACTGGTGTCAAGGCATAGGTTGACACTGGTGTCACGGTATACGCTGACACTGGTGTCAAGGCATACGCTGATACTGGTGTCAAGGCCTACGCTGACACTGGTGTCAAGGCATACGTTGACACTGGTGTCAAGGTATACGCTGACACTGGTGTCAAGGGAACCACTCGTGCTGACACTGGTGTCACACCATACGCTGACACTGGTGTCAAGGCATACGCTGACACTGGTGTCAAGGCATACGCTTGACACTGGTGTCAAGGCATCAAGGCATGACACTGGTGTCAAAGGCATACGCTGACACTGGTGTCAAGGCAAACGTTGACAGTGAAGTCAAGGAATACGCTGACACTGGTTTTAAGGCGTACTCTGACACTGGTATACGCTGACACTGGTGCCAAGGCATACGTTGACACTGGTGTCAAGGCATACACTGACAGTGGTGTCAGGGCATACGCTGACACTGGTGTCAAGGCATACGCTGACACTGGTGTCAAGGCATACGCTGACACTGGTGTCAAGGCAAACGCTGACACTGGTGTCAAGGCATACGCTGACACTGGTGTCAAGGAATACGCTGACACTGGTGTCAAGGCATTCGCTGACACTGGTGTCAAGGCATTCGCTGACACTGGTGTCAAGGCATTCACTGACACTGATGTCAAGGCATACGCTGACACTGGTGTCAAGGCATACGCTGACACTGGTGTCAAGTCATACGTTGACACTGGTGTCAAGGCATACGCTGACACTGGTGTCAAGGCATACGCTGACAGTGGTGTCAGGGCATACGCTGACACTGGTGTCAAGGCATACGCTGACACTGGTGTCAAGGCGTACGCTGAAACTGGTGTCAAGGCATACGCTGACACTGGTGTCAAGGCATTCGTCGACACTGATGTCAAGGCATACGCTTAAACTGGTGTCATGGCCGTCGCTGACACTGATGTCAAGGCATACGCTGACACTGGTGTCAAGGCGTACGCTGACACTGGTGTCAAGGCATACGCTGACACTGGTGTCAAGGCATACGCTGACACTGGTGTCAAGGCATACGCTGACACTGGTGTCAAGGCTTACGCTGAAACTGGTGTCAAGGCATTCGCTGACACTGGTGTCAAGGCATACACTGACACTGGTGTCAAGGCATACGCTGACACTGGTGTCAAGGCGTACGCTGACACTGGTGTCAAGGCATATGCTGACACTGGTGTCAAGGAATATGCTGACACTGGTGTCAAGGCATATGCTGACACTGGTGTCAAGGCATATGCTGACACTGGTGTCAAGGCATACGCTGACACTGGTGTCAAGGCATGAGCTGACACTGATGTCAAGGCTTTCGCTGACACTGATGTCAAGGCATTCGCTGACACTGATGTCGTGGCATACGCTGACACTGGTGTCAAGGCATACGTTGACACTTGGTGTCAAGGCATACGCTGACACTGGTGTCAAGGCATACGCTGACACTGGTGTCAAGGCGTACGCTGAAACTGGTGTCAAGGCATTCGCTGACACTGATGTCAAGGCATTCGCTGACACTGATGTCAAGGCATACGCTGACACTGGTGTCAAGTCATACTCTGACACCATAATGTCTTGGCATACGCTGACACTTGTGTCAAGGAATATGCTGACACTGGTGTCAAGGCATGCGCTGACACTGATGTCAAGGCATACGCTGACACTGGTGTCAAGGCATATGCTGACACTGGTGTCAAGGCATGCGCTGACACTGATGCCAAGGCATACGCTGACACTGGTGTCAAGTAATGCGCTGACACTGGTGTCAAGGCATGAGCTGACACTGATGTCAAGGCATTCACTGACACTGGTGTCAAGGCATATGCTGACACTGGTGTCAAGGCATGCGCTGACACTGATGCCAAGGCATACGCTGACACTGGTGTCAAGTAATGCGCTGACACTGGTGTCAAGGCATGAGCTGACACTGATGTCAAGGCATACTCTGACACTGATGTCAAGGCATTCACTGACACTGATGTCAAGGCATACGCTGACACTGGTGTCAAGGCATACGTTGACACTGGTGTCAAGGCATACGTTGACACTGGTGTCAAGGCATACACTGACAGTGATGTCAGGGCATACGCTGACACTGGTGTCAAGGCATACGCTGACACTGGTGTCAAGGCGTACGCTGAAACTGGTGTCAAGGCATACGCTGACACTGGTGTCAAGGCATACGCTGACACTGGTGTCAAGGCATTCGTCGACACTGATGTCAAGACATACGCTTAAACTGGTGTCATGGCCGTCGCTGACACTGATGTCAAGGCATACACTTAAACTGGTGTCAAGGCATACACTGACACTGGTGTCAAGGCATACGTTGACACTGGTGTCAAGGCATACGTTGACACTGGTGTCAAGGCATACACTGACAGTGGTGTCAGGGCATACGCTGACACTGGTGTCAAGGCATACGCTGACACTGGTGTCAAGGCTTACGCTGCAACTGGTGTCAAGGCATTCGCTGTTTATGTTTTATTCAACTAGGGGGGGGGGCCAACGTAATTTTTGTACATTTTTGTACATTTTACCCACAGTGATCTGAATATGTACAAAAACACAGTATGTACAAAAATGTACAAGTATATACAAAAATGTACACTTTCCGACCATAGAAATATGGCTTGAGGAGTAAAATCTATTTTAACTGGTTCCCTATAATTCTATAGACTTAATAAATTTGCATCCTGATCTAATGTTGGAGTTTTGGTCATTTTATACAAATTTACACAAGCACCCATGTATCGACATTTCGCTGTACACAGTATAGGTACATGCACAAGGCGCTTATCATGTGCGGATCAACGACATCAATTCAATGCCTAATGCTCCATGATGGCGTGGCATGAATGGACACGGTGAAGGCAAACACGATATGTGTCAATGCATAAGCACCACTGATTCCGTTTCATACGCTGACACTGGTGTCAGGGCATACGGACACTGGTGTCAAGGCATAATTGCTGACACTGGTGTCAAGGCATATAACAATGGTGTCAAGGCATTTGTTGACACTGATGTCTCAACTCTCTGACACTGATGTCAAGGCATACGTTGACACTGGTGTCAAGGCATATTGACACTTATGTCAGGGATTTTAAAGGGTATAGTTCAAGCTACACTGGTGTCAAGGCATTCTAGACACTGGGGTTTTATGGCACCCCCTCACCCCAGACACCGGCTATAGTCAAGGGCCAGGGCATAATTGCTGACACTTATCAAGGCTGCTATTATAGACACTGTTATTAATTATAGTTCACTCCATGTTCATCATTCCAGTCACTGGAAAGCATACCCTGACCCTGGTGTCAGCTCACGCTGACACTGGTGTCATAGGCATGCCCTATCACGTGGTGCAAGCATCATGACATTACAGGACAAATACATAAAATAGTCAAGCAGATGTCAAGGCATTGTTGCGACACTGATGTCACTTGTTATTGTAACACTGATGTCAAGGCATTTGCACACTGACACAAGGCATACGCTGACACTGATGTCAAGGCATACCAGACACTGATGTCAAAGCATTTTGTGACACTGACACTAACTGACACTGGTGTCAAGGCAAAGGGTGACACTGGTGTCATAGGCACACTGCCCAAGCATACACTGGTGTCAAGGCATACGCTGACACTGGTGTCAAGGCATGCGCTGACACTGGTGTCAAGGCAACGCTGACACTGATGTCAAGGCATCATGACACCAATTGTCAAAATGCCTCTGGGCACCCATGTCAACTTTCGCTGACATCTGATGTCAAGGCATTAAACAGTTTGACACTGGTGTCAAGGCAAATTCAATCGCACTGGTGTCAAGGCATATTTAGACACTGGTGTATTAACTTTACGCTGACACTGGTGTCAAGACAACCTGACATTGATTCCAAGGCATACGCCGACACTGGTGTGTCAAGGCATAAGCTGACACTGGTGTCAAGGCATTCACTGACACTGATGTCAGGCATAAGCTGACACTGGTGTCAAGGCATACGCTGACACTGGTGTCAAGGCATAGTCTGACACTGGTGTCAAGGCATACGAGAACACTGGTGTCAAGGCATACACTGACACTGATGTCAAGGCATACGCTGACACTGGTGTCAAGGCATATGTTGACACTGGTGTCAAGGCATGACCATTGACACTGGTGTCAAGGCATACGCTGACACTGGTGTCAAGGCATACGCTGACACTGGTGTCCTGGCATTTGCTGACACTGATGTCAAGGCATACGCTTTTGTCACTGGTGTCAAGCATACAAACACTGGTGTCAAGGCATACGCTGACACTGATGTCAAGGCATGACGCTGACACTGGTGTCAAGGCATACGTTGACACTGGTGTCAAGAATGATACGCTGACACTGGTGTCAAGGACAACACAATGTATAATTTGACACTGGTGTCAAAGCATACGCTGACAATGATGTCATGGCATAAGCTGACACTGGTGTCAAGGCATACGCTGATAGTGATGTCAAATTGTCAAGGCATACGGTGAAACTGGTGTCAAGGCATACGCTGACACTTGTTTCAGGGCATATGCTGACACTGGTGTCAAGGCATATGCTGACACTGGTGTCAAGGCATACACTGACACTAGTGTCAAGGAATATGCTGACACTGGTGTCAAGGCATG
>WFMF01000031.1:673760-758045 GCA_011033025.1 Beroe forskalii | reverse complement strand
TTGCTTTAATCTTCTACCTTGCTTTAATGAAAAAAAAATTCATCATGACTATAACATTGCATGAATATTATGATAATTTGTTGCTGAAACAAACATAGAGCTACATAGAATGAAGTAGGAAAAATTCAACCACCCATAGAATTTAAGGATAAAACAAGCTTTTTAAAAAATTTTGGCAATTCACTTATGATCATCAAAGTGCATGATATCAACAAGTTTCATGAAAATTAGATTATGGGAAGTGCATAAAGCAAGAGTTTAAAACCCTGTGTCTCTACTAATAAGAGCTTCAAACATGAAATTGCACTTTGATGGTTAAATTTATAAAGACTGAATACCACATCAAAAATGATGACTGTAAGATTGGATTTGGAAAAAATTTGGCCCATTGTTCAATTTCTGGTCCTGTCAGGAACTACATTTTTCCAGCCAAAATAAGAAAAATATCCTAGAAAAACCTACCTTCTGTTTCACCAGAACTTTTTTACTTTTGGTATTTCATAAATGCTATATTGCACAGATCTATGTTGCAAATTTTTCTACCACATATTTTTTCCACAAAAGATAGAGTCATTCACGGGCTCATTCATTGCAACACAAACATACGAGAGTTGAAATTCTAATAAAATTTGAATTCGTTCTCTCAGAACATCTGGCTTCTTGGGGCTGTGCCCCTGCCCCTGACCTTGCATTCATTCAGACACCATATCTCTTCAATTTGTTTTATAATTAAAGTATTTTTAAATATTCCGCAAATGAGTAGGTATAAATTCAATTGTTCTAATTCAGCACCAATGCCATTGTCCCCTAATGTCTGGCTTCTGGGGGATGCCACCCAGCAAAAGCGCTTGATTTTCATCCATTCATGACAACTCTTAATATCATAATTATTATTTGTTATTTCTACTACATAAACATTGTGTCACTGAAAGGATAAAACTAATATGCTAATAATTTAATAAATATGTTGAACTTGATTGCTTATAACATTGACTTAGAAATAATTTAGTGCATAACATAAACAATAACGTAGATTTACAATTAAAGGATCCTCCATCTTTATGGCAGTACAATGCAACGAACACCTATTTACAATTTAAAAAAACAAAAAATAGTGACACAATACTTCAATCATAGCTGTCATTGATTGATAAATTTAAATAAAATTAATTGAATATTGACTGAAAGAAAACTTTTGAAGTGGAGATGCAAGAAAAGTATAAAATCTGGCTTCTTGGGGCTGCTGGAAAAAAGCATTAATACGAAAAATTATCAGTATTAAAATATCATTTCCAGGATCAAATGGCCCTTGAATATTTGGTTATCCAAGCAGTCTGTAAGTATGAGTAGAATAATTTGCTTTCAATTTAACGTATCATGTTTATCAAGAAACTGACTTTATCACAAGGCAAGGGTCTGTCAATTCTTGTTTGGCGTTGACAGACCCTCTCGAGAATCAGGTAGGTCTCCCATATAAACCGGAGCCTTCATTATCTATGACAATGACGTCACTCAGAAAAATATAATTAGGCGCACCTAGCGCTTTGAGGACTAGGGTTAGGGTCAGGATTAGGGTCAAGATTTGTTAGGGTTAGGGTTAGGATTAAGGTTATGGTTTTGGTTAGGGTATCTCTCCCATATAAACGGCTCTGAGTGACGTCACAGATCTAAACGTCAATTTTTCTGTATCCTAAACCCAACCATAGCCCCAACCAAAACCCTACCTTAATCCTTAACCCTAACCCTAACAACTCTGACCCTAATCCCGACCCTAACCCTAGTCCTTAAAGCGCTAGGTGCGCTTAATTATATTTTTCTGAGTGACGTCATTGTCATAGATAATGAAGGCTCCCGTTTATATGGGAGACGTACCTTGGTTAGGGTTATGGTTAGGTTTATGATACAGAAAAATTGACGTTTAGATCTGTGACGTCACTCAGAGCCGTTTATATGGGAGAGATACCGAGAATCAGCGCCGCGCGCGCGGCGCTGATTCTCATCGACGCCAGCCGCTTCGCAGCTGGCGTCAGTGGGTTTTACATCGTACGACAAGTATATCCCTGTTTGGCTCGTGGCTCGCGGCGCGCTTCCCCAGCACAGGTGTTTCCGATCCCGTAGGGCATAGGGAAGCGCGCGGCGCGTACACACTTCCTAAGCCCGCATAGGTTTGTGTACGCGCCGCGCGCTTCCCTGGGGAAGCGCGCCGAGCGAGCCACACAGGGATATACGTGTTTAGCAACGTACACACACCCATGCGGGCTTAGGTGTGTGCGCGCCGCGCGAAGCAATCAGGGATATACGTGTACTGTTTAGCAAGTCTGTCAACGGCCGACAAACAACGAAATAATGTCAGAAAACGTAATTACTAATTTTGCAGGTCATGACGCGACGTATAACTATATGCATGTTATTTATATGACTTGTCAGGGTAGGTCTCCCATATAAACGGGAGCCTTCATTATCTATGACAATGACGTCACTCAGAAAAATATAATTAAGCGCACCTAGCGCTTTAAGTACTAGGGTTAGGGTCAGGATTGGGGTTAAGATTTGTTAGGGTTAGGGTTAGCCGGTTAGGATTAAGGTTAGGGTTTTGGTTAGGTTTAGGATACAGAAAAATTGACGTTTAGATCTGTGACGTCACTCAGAGCCGTTTATATGGGAGAGATACCCTTGTCAGACGTTGTCTGATCCCTTTGCCGCGAAGCTGAAGCAGTGAAGCGCGCGCGAGTCCGCCGAAGGTCGACAACGTCTGACAATATATATGTCTAGGTCTAATAACGCCGGCGCCGCGGATTCGGAAAATGCAGTTCGACGCGAACTGCCCCAGGAAGTTTAAGTATTCATTTCATATGAATTTTAATGATGGTCGCAATTTCAATCATGATGACGCTGTATTTGAAAAGTGAAATGCTCGTCTTTAAAATGTTAATAAGTGTGAAAAGTAAAAATAACAGTTCAACGATTGCCGCTGAAAAATTATAGTCGAGCTCAAATAACAAATTAGATTTGATTGTCAATCAGTCAATGTGATAACGAATACTTTCTCAGGAATTATCATTATCATTAAGATAAATGATAAAGAAGACTACGAGTACGAGATCACTCATTCCGAAAGTGAATCACAAACAACATATTCTATGAGTATGTCATTGTCAGTGCTTTCCAATACTATAAGCTGATGCTCGGAAAAGGATGAAACAGAGTCTGCAATCAATAAAACCGTGGTCAGTCATCAGTGGTGTCTCGAACTTTTGAAATTGAGGCGAGGCGTGTTACACCGCGCTTGAGTGCTTCTTTGAAATTTATGCGCGTTGCATTGAAACGAAAGTACATTGCGCGCTATAAGTATAAACTATCACGCACAGAAAAAATTAAAAAGGACCCAGGCGCGGCGTAATACTAATACGCCGCGCCTGAAAATGTCGAGACACCTTGGCAATAGTGACTGTATGTGTAACACGATGCCATATGTTACAATACAGATAAAATGTTTTGGTTTAACTCAAACTGGACCATTATTCGTTATATTTATTAACATGGCAGTATAAGCAAACAGATTTTTAAAAGAAGAATGCAAATAGAACTCAAAGTGTAACTGAAATGTGTTACTGTTTTTGCCAAATCAAAATATCTTAATTTATGCTAATTTATGATAATAAAATGTGAAGGCGGTAATAACACTTCAAAGACGTCAAAATATCACTTCAGCTTTGAATTTGATGATGATCTACTGAAAATGAAGCAATTGACACACGACAGTCCGACTATGTTTACTTAAAAATAATATTATGTGATAACGAACTGTTAAAGTGCTAGGACAGAAAATGGACGTTGTTGCAGTGCCTAGCGTCAGATCCCGCGACCTATTCGTCATCACTGTCCAGGACGGACGCTTCCCGTTTCCGTTTGGAAAGCTTGGGTCGTTCGTCGTCGTCTGAGTCTGAGGGGGCGTGGTCCGAGTCGGACTGGGACCGGGTCGTGGCGCCCTTCCCACTCCCTCCCTCCCTCATCATTCCCTGAACGGAATCATGGATCAGTTAGTGAGCAATACGATGATGTTGAGCTGTATTATAGATCGGGGGATAGTTACACTTTCATTTCAATGATTAGTGAAACTGAAACTGATCAGGGTTACAATTCAAGCTGACTAGGTTAGATTGAAATTTAATAGAAACAAATGCGATTTTGGCTTTCGAACCCTTACTAAATGTGGAGTATCGAAGCAGGAAGAGGTTGGAAGAGACAAATATGCAAGACGTGGAGTGTTTGTGTGCAGGAAAGAGTGTAATGAGCTTGGATAGATCTTAAAGGAGTGTGCAGGAAAGTGCCCAAAGTGTCGCTGGATAATACACGTTGGGGAAGATATTTTGTATGTTTTGGAAGTTCACCCGTCGTCATTTAACTTCAAGTTCAACAATGAAAATTTTTTGAGTGTTCTGTCAAAGGTGAACTTTGAATGAGAAAACTATGGTGCGCTATGAAATCGTATATGAAATGAAAGGAGACGAAAAACTTTCAACTTTTGCCGTTTCAACTCATCTCAGAGAATTTGATTTGGCGCCCCGTTCAACTTAGTAACTCAATGGCTATTTTCCAGCTACTCACCCCTGAACGATTGTGCAGTTATCTTTGACAGACTGGGAGATAAAACTGTAACTTGATTGTATCTGGCGCCAGAGATTCGCTTGTTCAAATATCACGTGATTCTGTTCGACAGCCTGAGGGCAGAAATAGAGGACTTGTTAATATTATATCAAAGTAATATATTCTTACGTCGAGGCCCGAGGGCCGCGCAAATAACCCATATAATATGTACACATGGATGGATTCAGATTGATAAAAGCAAATTGCACGCACTGTAAAATGCGCGTCTTCATCAATGACAATCCCATGTGCATACATATGGAGGTATGGGTTAGGACCAAGCTGTTTGTTTTAGAATAAATCAAACTTGGATGAAGAATCGTATTTGCATTTGAATTTCGGGTAAATAGTTCACAATCGTGGCATCTGTATTTTTACATTTGAAAAGCAATCGAAAATTTGGTGATTTGTTGAGATTTTTCCGTTGCTGAGCGGAACCTACACAATTTTCAATTGTTTTTTGTCATACCATATCAATCTTTTTGGTGTTGAACAAGGGAACAAAGTTTCTATTGCCGTTAGATTTAAGTCGATACCATGTTCCTGAGACGAGATATAAACGATAATTGGTTTAATTGGCTAATTATCTAATTACGGAAGTTGTCATGAAAATTTTGATATTACTTTCTAAATACAATTTATGCCATAGT
Source organism: Beroe forskalii (assembly GCA_011033025.1). NCBI lineage: Eukaryota > Metazoa > Ctenophora > Nuda > Beroida > Beroidae > Beroe > Beroe forskalii. The sequence continues at coordinate 752,748 of WFMF01000031.1, read as the reverse complement.
TTGGTTTACCGTTAGATTTGAGGCGCTATCGCCCTCCTGGGCTGAAATATTGACGATAATTGGTTTAATTGGCCAATTATCTAATTAAGAAATTTGTCATGAAAATTTTGATATTACTTTCTAAATACAATTTATGCCATAGTTTGGTTTACCGTTAGATTTAAGGCGCTATCGCCCTCCTGGGCTGAAATATTGACGATAATTGGTTTAATTGGCCAATTATCTAATTAAGAAAGTTGTCATGAAAATTTCGGTATTACTTTCTAAATACAATTCATGCCATAGTTTGATTTACTGTTAGATTTAAGGCGCTATCGTCCTCCTAGGCTGTGAAATTGACGATAATTGGTTTAATTGGCCAATTATCTAATTAAGAAAGTTGTCACGACAGTTCTAATATTAATTTCTAAATACAATTTATGCCATAGTTTGGTTTATCGTTAGATTTGAGGCGCTATCGCCCTCCTGAGCCGAGATATAAGCGATAATTGGTTTAATTGACCAATTATCTAATTAAGCAACTTGATATCAAAATTGCCATATAGCCTACTACACGTGCCCTATGGCAAAGTTTACGATACTTTTGGATTGATTTCAATATCTGTCTTGGTCTTCCCACAAAGTGATTTATAAAAACTGTCGTAGTTTCGAGAGAGACGACGATAACACTAATTTCCGTGATTTTAGGCATTTTTCAATAATTTTTCCTGCTAAAACCGTACGGCCGATTTTCATGAAATTTTCAGGGTTTCTTAATCATGTGATGGACTAAACCTGTGCAAATTTTCGTGATCAACAACTGAAATTAACATCTTGAAAACACGACTCGAAAATCGCGATTTTCGCAAATCACTGAATTTTTATATAATGGGCGCTGGCAAACAAGTTCTTCAATACTTGAAAAACGATTACACTACCACTCTTAGCACTTCATGCTGGTACTATCGGCTTGTTTGGAGTGTCTGGCCAGCAGTCCCGGCCCTTCGGGTCGAGACTGCTGGCCAATTCGGCTGCCCTCGGCCCTTCGGGCCGAGGGCATCTGCCCTTCGGGCAGATGCCCTAGGGTGTGTGCTAACTTGCGCTGCGGGCGCTTGCCAGCGCCCTGATATGAACCGTTTTGCCATAACTAATTAAAAAATCACGGTTTATCGAGTTTTTTAGAAGATTTATGTTTGACAGTTTTTTTATCCGTATTGTTCTTGATTTGCAATAAATTGTTTTGCGAGTTTTTCAGTGAAGTTATGTTTTGACAGTTTCTATCTATTTTGTTATTATTGATCTGCAGTCTTGGTAATATCTGTATTTCATATGCTTTTAAACGACATATTACATAAAGATGAACTCCTTAAATACGTAAATCAGTGCTTTATGAGTTTATGTTTTTGTTGGATTGTTAAACTTGTATTGTGTAATATTGATATAATATTGCGGCACATTGCCAGCCCCACCGTGGGTTTCACAACAACAACATTAAATTTGCAGTTATCACATCAAATATTACATCAAATATTACATCAAATTTGCACTTAATTGCACATTAAATTTGCACTTGATTTAATAATCACTCGTCATTGATAGCAGCCAGAATGTAAGGAATTTGTGACATTGGCTTATTTATACATCATTTTTTCAAAAAGGTTATAATGCCAATCTTTTCACATAAAAAGTTAGTTTGGACATCTGTGGTGACCAAAAAACTTTTTTGAACATGATATTACCTTATTTGTGGCAACTGTGAGGTTAAATATGAGGCTGATTTGAGCAAAAAATGCCTAACTTCACAGCTTTTGGCCATTTAATGCATCAAAGGAGTGTTTTAGTCCTCCAAAAGTATTTTTTTCTTGATCTGGAGGTCAAAATCCACCTTTTAGGTCAAAATTTAGGAATTTGTGACCTTGCGTTGTGGATTTGAGGCTAACACAAAATCCAATTTTTTGATAAAAACATGGGAAGGAAGACACTTATCCTCACCTGAGATCTGCCAACAAATCTTAATGAGTAAAATTTTGGGTCGTATGAAAGTATACCAATGACCCCCTGCTGACCCCCTACTGACCCCCCCCAGCTGACCCCTACTGACCCCCTGCTTGACCCCTACTGACCCCTACTGACCCCTGGTGAACCCCTACTGACCCCCTGGTGAACCCCTACTGACCCCCTACTGACCCCTGCTGACCCCTTGCTGACCCCTCTTTGACCCCCCCTGGTGACCCCTGGTGAACCCCTGGTGACCCCTGGTGAACCCTACTGACCCCTACTGACCCCCTACTGACCACTTCTGATCATAATTCTAACATATATCATGAATGTTTTAAAAGCATTTAAAATAGCACACAGCCTTATAATGACGCTTTATTGGTCAATTGTCACTCGATCAAGGCACCCTAAACGCACGCTCAAAACATAAACGAGTCAGTTATATTTTTCATGTTCGTTATGTTATTCTGTTATTCAAGTCAGTCAAATAAGTCAGGACAGTCACGTTAGTCAAGTTATTCAAGTCATTCAAGTCAGTACTGTCAGTCAGGTCAGTCAGGTCGGTCAAGTTGGTCAAGTTAGTCAAGCCAAATTAGTCAAGCCACTCAAGTCAAGTTACTTTGATCAAGTCATGTCATGTCAGTCATGTCAGTCATGTCAGTCATGTCAGTCATCATGTCAGTCATGTCAGTCATGACAGTCATGTCAGTCATGTCAGTCATGTCAGTCATGTCAGTCATGTCAGTCATGTCAGTCATGTCAGTCATGACAGTCAGTCATGTCAGTCATGTCAGTCATGTCAGTCATGTCAGTCATGTCAGTCATGTCAGTCATGTCGGTCATGTCATCATGTCAGTCATGTCAGTCATGACAGTCATGTTTTAATATGTTGTCATGTCAGTCATGTCAGTGACATGACTGACATGACTGACATGACTAACATGACAAACATGACTGTCATGACTGACATGACTGACATGACTGACATGACTGACATGACTAACATGACAAACATGACTGTCATGACTGACATGACTGACATGACAAACATGACTGACATGACTGACATGACTGACATGACTGACATGACTGACATGACTGACATGACTAACATGACAAACATGACTGTCATGACTGACATGACTGACATGACTGACATGACTGACATGACTGACATGACTGACATGACTGACATGACTGACATGACTGACATGACTGACATGACTGACATGACTGACATGACAAACATGACTGTCATGACTGACATGACTGACATGACTGACATGACTGACATGACTGACATGACTGACATGACTGACATGACTGACATTACTGACATGACTGACATGACTAACATGACAAACATGACTGTCATGACTGACATGACTGACATGACTGACATGACTGACATGACTGACATGACTGACATGACATGACTTGATCAAAGTAACTTGACTTGAGTGGCTTGACTAATTTGGCTTGACTAAATTGACCAACTTGACCGACCTGACTGACCTGACTGACAGAACTGACTTGAATGACTTGAATAACTTGACTAACGTGACTGTCCTGACTTATTTGACTGACTTGAATAACAGAATAACACCAACGAACATGAAAAATATAACTGACTCGTTTATGTTTTGAGCGTGCGTTTAGGGTGCCTTGATCAGTGGCAATTGACCAATAAAGCGTCATTATAAGGCTGAGTGCTATTTTAAATGCTTTTAAAACATTCATGATATATGTTAGAATTATGATCAGGAAGTGGTCAGTAGGGGGTCAGTAGGGGGTCAGTAGGGGTTCACCAGGGGTCACCAGGGGTTCACCAGGGGGTCAGTAGGGGGTCAGCAGGGGTCAATAGGGGTCAGCAGGGGTCAGTAGGGGTCAGTAGGGGTTCACCAGGGGTCAGTAGGGCGTCAGTAGGGGTTCACCAGGGGGTCAGTAGGGGGTCAGTAGGGGGTCAGCAGGGGGTCAGTAGGGGGTCAGCAGGGGGTCATTGGTATACTTTCATACGACCAAATTTTGATTTGAGGTGATCTTAGACAGTTTCAGCTTCATTTTGGTATCAAGAATATGTCTTTACTTGCTTTTGTTGCTGTTTTGAGGCTAAATTTTGTCGCGACATCTCAAAAACCTGGATTTTACTGTTTTTAGCCACTTCAAGCATCAAAGAAGTGTTTGAGTCCTCCCAAAATTATCAGTCTCAATCAAAAGGTCAAAATATACTTCCTTGGTCAAATTTGGGAGTTTTTGACCTTGCGTTGTCCATTTGAGGCTAAAAAATGGCCTGAATTTTTGATAAAATCCCCGGGAGGAAGTCACTTAACCTCTCCTGAGAGCCACCAATCCATCCCATTGTGAAAAATTTGGGTTTGAGGTGATCCTAGACAGTTTCAGCTTCATTTTGCCATCAAGAATCTGTTTTCATTGGCTTTTGTTGCTGTCTTGAGGCTAAAACTGTGTCGCGACATCTGAAAACCTGGATTTTACAGTTTTTAGCCATTTTAACCTCATGGAGGTGCTTCAGTCCTCTTAAAAGAAATGTAATCTTAATCAAGAGGTCAGAATATACTTCCTTGGTTCAAAGTTGGGAGTTTTTTGACCTTGCGTTGTTCATTTGAGGCAAAAACAAGGCCAAATTTTTACGATGAAATTCCCGGGAGGACATCGCTTAACCTCTCCTGAGAGCCACAAATTCATCCCATTGTGCAAAATTTTGGTTTGAGGTGATCCTTGACAGTTTCAGCTTCATCTTGGTAACAAAAATATGTTTTCATTGGCTTCTGTTGTGGTCTTGAGAGGCTAAATTTGTGTCATGACATCCGAAAACCCGGTTTTCGGAAAACGGCCTAAGATTAACCCCTGAGGAACACCGAAAAGAGGTAGGACCTGTTTAATGCCTCCAACTTGTAGTTACCATGGGTACGACAAGTTGGTAAGACAACTTCAGGTCAGGCTCTCTTCCTCTGGGAATAATAGGTCGTCTACGGCCATCGCGTACACCGCCTCTTTGACCAGACCACGGAAAAGTAAAGCAGGTAGCCAGGATCTATCCATGTCAACTTGTAGCAGCCATGGGTACTACAGTTTGGTGTAGGATTGGTTTCTCTTCTGTGTTGGATATTGAGGTTAAGAAGGCCGGTCTACGCGCGCGTGTACACCGCCTTCGATAACCTCAACCGGGCCACGAAGGACTTGACCTTTCCAGTGAAGACTCTTCTTATGTAAGAGGGTCTTCTCGAATTTTTGAGATAGGTCCCAAGGCTGTATCTCTTTTAGTTTTTGAGTTATGAGCTCTTTTGTGAGGGAAAATCGAGTCGCATGTCACAAATCGAAAGCGACTTTTTAGGTGGTTTTAACCTCATAAAATCTCAACGCAAGGTCGGATTTTGATAATTTTTGTTGCAAATGATAGATATCAATGAGTTCTTTCATATAAGACTGTTTCCAACCATCTGGGATGCCTTTTTCACTGCACAGAAGCCTTTAAGTGTCAAAAATGGCCAACTTGCATTCTGGCTGCTATCGATGTCGATATTATAATAACTGTGCATTAAGATGCATATAAGTACATATAAGACGAGGAGAAGCCAAGGAGTTTACCTGACAGATCGTCTCGACGAACTGTACGAGGATGTTTAGCCTCTTGTCGTCCATCGTAGACACGGCAGCGCCAATGAACCCCTCGATAATCCGTAGCACCCCTTCACCGTACTTATCAATCCACCACACCGTGATAGGAACAACCTGAAACAGTGAAAAGGTGATAGGAGATCGTTCTTTACCATAACTGGATGATTCTAAGAGGCATGTATAAGTTCAAGAGATGGGTCATAAGAGGCTTCATAAGATGCTTCAACTGATGTCCTTCATAATGATAAAGGAAATGGAATGGCACACAAACTTTGAAGGGAATATTCATGTCATTTGATACGGCATGATTCTTAGTGATAGTACTCAATAAGGCGGTATTAACGATTCAAATTGGATGATAAATCTTACCAGCTGATTTTCAAAGTTCTGCAGGAATATGATCTTCTTGACGACTTTCTCCGTGGGTTTGACAGACTTGAGGAAGATGAGCATGGAACTGAAGAGTTCGAAGTGGTGCGTGTCCTTGATGTCTTTGAGCACATCAATAACACTCTCAGAAGGAACGCTCTCGGCTGAGAGGAGCTGCCAAACACAGTACTGCTCGAAGGTTTCCCACTCCAAGGTGGTCCGGAGGAGAGAACTGATGCTGCGTACGTTGAAGATCTTCATCTTCTTGCTCATAACATTGCCTGAGGGAGAGAGGAAGAGTGAGTCTTCCCTGAGGGGCAACAAGTAGACATTAGACAATGTTGAAGTTTGTTTCCCAGCTGACAATTACCAATTACAAGATCTGATAACACCTTGACAACAGCATGACAACAGCAGACAACACCTTGACAACAGTACAACACCTTGACAACACCCTGAGAACACCATGACAACACTCCATCACTCACATATGATGGTGTGGAGTTGTTGTGAGTCAATGCAGGACACGATTAGGTGGAGCAAGTTAGCGTTTCCAGTGGTAACAGCCGGGAACTTGAGGTATATGTCCGGGATGATCCGGTAGAAGGTTGCCGGACTGTCTTCCTCCTGACAGATCCGCAGATCTTCCGTCAGACACGACTTTAGGTTACCCGCTGCCGTGTAACTCGCGAACTCTGGGGTGTTGAGAGTTTAGTAAAATGTTTAAGTTGGAAGTTGTTATTTACAGCTTCTATGTTACTTTCATGTCAAGATTGTTCATATTCGCATTGTATTTTTTTTCAAATTTCACTAAATCAGGATAACCACATTTCGATATAAACAATTAAATCCCGTGTTACCTGAGTACAAGTCGAGCTGCGCCCTACTGTAGAGGTAGTACAGCAAATGGTATCCCACTCTGGGTTCCACGTTGTAGAACTCAGACAGGAACTTCCAGATCCGGGGTCGTTTGTCTTTGGTTAGGATGGAGAGGAGTTGGAAGATGCCGTGATGGAGGGGAACCTGCAGGTAGAGGTGAAATAAGTGTTGAAAGAGTAATACCATAGCTTCATCCCCCCCCTAAGAAAAGGGGGGGATGAAGATTTTGGGTCAGATAAGGTAGGTGGGGGGTTGGCCCAATTTCAATGATTCTGGGGATTTGAACCGAAGGGGGAGTGAAAAATTAAGGGGGGGGATTGGGATCTGGCAGAAGAATTTCTAAATTTGAGATGAAAATCCTATGTCCGTGATAAATATTTTTTCTCAGACCCCTGATGTGGGGCTGCGCCCCCAGACCCCGCTTTCCTTTTGTAAGACTGCCATATCACTGTGATGCTACAATTGCTTGCCATTTTCAAGGGATATCAGCTTATCTATGATTTTATATTGTGCTGACAATATTCCTGAGGCTAGATTTTATGCCATGAATCCCTGACAAGTGTCACTTAAAAGCTTTACCTATAGATTTAAGAATTAATTGACATAAAAAGTGAACTTCAATACCATTTCAGGTATTAGAAATATCATGTTATTATGTGTAAAAGTTTAAAATAGACTAAATTTCCTGCCTGATTTGTTCTTTACATCTATCTGTCAGATATAACACAGTTCACATACTTTAATCTTGTCATTTAGTCCATAATTTCGGTTGATACTTGTGTAATCAACTCGATGGACATATTTTAGAAAAATTTTCGAAGTTTTTGGTGGGGGGTTGGTCGAATTTTTGAAATTCAGGGGTGGGATGCCCAAAAGGGGGGGGATGGCGGATTTTGAAAATTCAGGGGGGAGGTTTTGGCAAGGGGGGAGTTAAAAAATTCAGGGGGGGGGGGATTGGACCCAGGATGAAGCTATGGTAATACCAAGTGATAGAATAGAGAAACAACGTTTAATAGAGAAACAACGTTTAATAAATTTTTCGGCACTTTACAATCAAATCATATCAAATATATTTATAAATATTAATGATAGGCTACCCTTCAGTGTAAAGATTTGTTTCACAAGATTACATTTTCACGTTCAGAAATGTCACATGTGGAGTTGGTGTGCCCGAATCAGCTAATTTTACAACAGACTGTTTTTGAATATCAATTTCAAGCGCCAAGTAGGTATACCGCAAGGGTACACTATGCAGGAAGCCAGCTAAGTCAGCAAAATACCCACTGCCAGCATATGGGCCGACGGACATTCCCTGTCTTTTAACTTGGAAAATGACCATTCCAAATGCAAACAGTAGCTACCATACCAACTCATACCGACTTCCACATTCCTAGCGAAGAATTATGTGTTCATGTTTTGACTAGTAAAGTTTCTATAGATAATATTATCTTTAGATAATTATCAATCTGTCTGAAGGGCACATCCAACCATATTATGTATTCTTAAACCTATTGATAGTCTGTTGGTTAATCAAATGGGCGCCTTAGGCAATCTAATAAATTAAAGTGAAATGGAAAAATTTCATTAAATAAATCACATCGAAGGTATATAGCATTTAAAAAGTAAAAGATAATAAATAAAAAATTCATACCTCGATCTACAATGTAGAACAACAATAAAAACCTGGTAAAAAGAGCCTTTCAGTCACTATCTGTCCTAAATACCTAAATACCTGAGCTCTGAGACACCTACCTGTCATCTAAGGCCTAAACCACCTTCCTTTCACCGAGGAGACCTGGCTTTCTGATACTTCAAGACTTTCAATAAGAAATATCAGAATTAAAGTAAATTTTTTGGTATCACAGAAAGAGTTGCAATTTGGAAGACGATTTCACCATGTTATTTCACACCCACTTTTTTGTTCACTAAGGAGCGTGTTTTTGATTCTAGATTTGATAGCTGATACAGATGCTGATAGGTCAGAGTTTTTTGTTGAACCGGGTACCACAATCCCACTAATATTTGCACTACATTTTTCAAACATGGATCTAGTATACTGGTTCCAAAGTTTGGAAGCACTGAACACAAAGCTCTGCAATCCAATTTCAAGTGTTACGTTAGGTAGTAATAAGGATATTTTATTGTTCTGGCTGCTGAGTGTAAATAATTCATAGAGTGCTATAGGACATTTGTATTTAAGTATGTTGAAGGTTTCAATTAGGGTAGAGTACTTATACAAATTCCTCAGATTCAAAAACCCATTTTTGTTGAATAATGGTTTTGTATGTTCGAGCACAAAATTCTTGGGAGCTGTGTGTTCAGTAAAAGTTCTCGCTCTAGCACATGTCCTATAGTATTCGGGGTGGTCAAAAGTCAACTCAGTTCCAAATAGGAGGCGTACACATCTTTTCTGTATAGAAAATATTTTTGCAAGTTTATAATCAGATACTCCACCCCATACCGAGATACAGTATGTAACATGAGGTAAGAAGAGAGAATTATATAATTTAAGATATTCCTTTGAAGGAATAAATTTTTTGACTCTTTTAATCATAACAATACTTAGTTTCAGTTTCTGGTGTAAGTAATCAATATGATCATCCCATTTTAATTTTTCGTCAATAACAACTCCAAGGAACTTGACTTTTGATACCTGCTTCAATTTTTTGGTGCATAGCTTCAAAGAGAATAATCTATCATATGTGCGGTCTGTTCTAGCACAGACTAGTCTTTCTTTGTTGGAGTATGCATGCCTAAAATGCATGTAACAGCTCTTTTCAACATTAATATGGAGCTGATTGGCGTACATATAATCATAGATAGCATCCAGAACTTGTTGTGCTTTCTTATACGCTTCAGCTTCAGAATCAGCAGAGACAAAAATATTCGTGTCATCAGCATACAATACAAATTTTCCTGTGTTTGACACTGTCACAATGTCATTCACATATATCAAAAACAACAAAGGTCCTAAAACGGACCCTTGTGGCACGCCATACTCAATATTGCTTTCCTCAGAATTTTCTGATTGAAACTTTGTAGATTATACTCTTCCAGAAAGATAGCTTTTGATCAGTTTAAGACTGATACCTCTAATTCCATAGAAATTTAACTTATAAATTAGCTTTTCATGAGAAATTGTATCAAATGCTTTGCTAAGGTCTATAAATATACCAATTACATGTCTTTTCTTCTCTATTTCGTTTATAATTTGTTTCACAGAAAAATTTACAGCGTGGCTTGTCGAATGGTTTTTTCGGAAACCATACTGATTTTCGTATATTGTATTGTTTGCTGAGAAAAAGCTATACAAACGGTTATAAATAAGTTTCTCCAGAATTTTCCCAAGGAGTGGTAGGGTAGAAACAGGTCGATAATTATCAAGATATCTTGAGTCTCCTTTTTAAACACTGGAGTCACAGATGCTCTCTTAAGGATGTTTGGGAAAATTCCGTGAGTAATAAAGTAATTAAAGAATCCATACAAAGGGTCCAATAAAGTAGCTAAAGATTTTTTCAAGAGTGCAATTGGGATGTCACTGGCTTTTACCAGTTTCAAGCCCCCTAACTATATCAGTAATCTCATCTTTTGTACAAGGGGACATGAAAAAACTGTTGCATGATCTTTTTCTTAGGGTCTAAAATTTGGAGAATCTATCACCTGGTTCACTTGGACTAGTTGGTAGTGTTGAAGAGTATACTTTTGTATTAAGGTTTCTAGCAATAGAAGAGAAGAAAATATTGAACTCTTTTGCAATTTCTCTTCTGTCTTGTACTACTTGACCATTTATTATGAATGATGCCTTTATGTTGAAGTGTTGAAGTGTTGAAAAGAGTGATAAGTTCCAAGTGATATAAGCGTTCACTATAGTGATGAGTTCCAAGTGAAATAAGTGTTGAAAGAGTGATAAGATCCAAGTGAAATAAAAGAGAAAAGAGTAATGAGATCCGAGCGTTGAAAAAAGTGATAGCCCGCAAACCTGGGTATCATCATCGTCCAGCACACTGAGCCCAAAGTATGGCTGCAGAGGGACCTGGAGGCACTTGGCCACCACCGCCAGCTTGGGTCGGGTCCACGCTGGGTGGTCCATGATCCGGGATATCACGTTGCCGAAGGAGGTCCGCTGCGCTACGGGCTCGGTTTCGTAGGCGAAGTTACGGATTTCCTGGGGAGACAGAGGATCGTTACGCAAACCACGAAAACCTTTTTTGTATATTGATGAACTTGCCATATGGGTCGGGGGATCAGGGTTGTCGGACGTTTAGGCATTGTCCTTGGCTATGGGACATACTCGCTGAGTGCCGCGTTTAACCAAGCCATTTACCATGGTGAACTGTATTCCTTAGCTGATATATAAGCTCTAGGTCGACGCCTCAATGCTCCTAAAATACAGCAGATTTCTAAAAGCTATATGACTACTAGTCATGTAGCTCTTAGAAATCAGTTGTATGATATACTAGACATAAAATGGTGGGCTCAGAACGTTATACACAAGTAGATGTAACTTATTCCGCACCATTACAAGGGACACTCAAACATTAAACGACTTTACCTCCTTTATATTAGGGTCCAGTTCGTCTATGAGATTAGAAAGTCCGGTGTCGTCAGCATCCGAGTACTCCGAAGCTGAGTCTCCCCCTCCTCCTCCTCCCTTATCCTCAGTAGCACCGTTCTCCTGGGGGTCAGGAGCGAACTGAGTCATGTATTCTTCTGGGGAACCGAACGCGTCTTTTTGTACTGGAGCAGCGGGAGCTGTACAGGGGAAAACTATCATACTGAAAGTTTCCAATTCCACCATGTCCAAGTTTGTTATATAGAGAACTTTAGGAATTCTGGCATGGTGGCAATGTTCGTCTTAGTGAACTAAACTACAAATTACAGCAAAGGAAATACTGCTTTCAGAATTTTGAAATCCGGGCGGATTAAAAATTCCAGGGCAGAATTAAGGAAATATTCTATAAATATGCTTGCAAAGTTTCCTAGTCTGGCTACAGGATCCAGAAAACTGTATTGAGAAAGTTCAACTCACGGGTTGTATCCATGTTGTCGGCAGGAGCTAGAGACAGGTCTAACGTGGGTGGAGGGGGTGGTGGTGGAGGAGGCGACCGGGTCTCGTCATCAGAAAACTTACCATCCTCCTCCTCCCCCTCCATCTTCGCAATGATCCCTCCCACCCCTCCTCCTCCCCCCTCCAACTCTCCCCCTCGCAGTAAATCAGGGAACTTCTTATGGAACGAATGTCTCAGCTCTTCATCTAATTTGGGATGGTTAACAAGCACATTGAGATCGGCCACCACCCGTTTGTCCATGATATCAAGGAAACTGTTCGTAATACCAGTCCGAACTTCTGCCTTCAACTCCGGACAGAACTCGTCTGTCATGCGAGTGATAAAGTCCATGAGAGTTGCAGCTATGGTGGGGTGGGATTTGAGGGCGTGGTTCATGACTAGGATACCAGGCTCGATGTTCATGATGCTGTCCGTGTCCTTGTTATAGAAGAACCAGTCGTAAAACAGGGCTGGTTTAGCCTGGGCTGCCATTACATTCGATGTTATGGTGGTTAACAACCACCCAATTAGTGCCCACCTCGGTACAATGTTAGAGTTCAGCATCTCGTTAGTGGGATGAATAACCCCGCAGATATACCGAATACAGTCGCACACCAGGGTCTGAGATTCCGGGCTGGTGAAGTACCTCTTGGAAAACCAACTCTGATACCTCTGATGCTCCCCGAACTTGACCTGGGTCGCGAGGAAGGTGAGTTTATTGCCCATCTCGGGGGTGAGGCGGGAGGAGAGGAGACGACGAGACGTCCGAACTGACAGGATCTGGATGATTCCGGTGAAGGAGGGGTCTAGTTTCGAGGGGTTGTACAGGATGTCTCTCCAGAGATCAATGAATTCGGGGATCTTGGCAAGACCCTGGAGAAGTCTGATGAGGTCTCGTCCTATCTTCATACACTCGCCGAAGTGTTCACGCAGCAACTTGATTGACAGGGAGATCTCTGCTTTTCTTAGATGGAAAACCTATAACAAAATAGATGAAAGTAGGACCCATAAATTTGTCATGAAAAACTCAATTACTCTTTTTTAAACCACTTCTTTAGAAGATATTTGAAAGATGTCTATAAATCTTTCATGAAACACTTGATTATTTTTGGATCACTTGCTTACTAACTCCATATTTTGGAAAATCTTAAATCCCAAGTACCCAGATAATTTCATGATAACTGTTGAAATGTGTTGAACGAAGGGTAACTGAGTAGTTTTTAGTATTTTTAATATTTACCTGGGGGCTGGTGTGGTCGATGATAAGTCTGAGGAAGGTGTACACTGTGAGGTTCAGTATGAACGAGTTGGCAACCACCCACGTCATCTGTGATGTTACCACCTGAAATAAGACGTGATGAGGGTAAACTTAAATATTAAAGACATAGGCAACTACAAGATATTTCAATATTACGTGCTACTATAGCGCGATACTGGCGCGCTACTGGCGTGGTACTGGCGTGCTACAGGCGCGATACAGGCGCGATACTGGCCTAGACGGATCGCTCAATTTACCGCAGTTTAATGCTAGACTCTAGAGTTATACCTACATCGAAGTACAGTCAAAATATAGAAAATCCCCTCTATTTGTATATATCCACTCATGTGAGCTTTTTGAGGTATGTACTATGTAAGTAGCGGTCTCGCAAAGCCCGATAATATAATGGGAGATCTTCATTACTCAAAAGCACCCCCATCATCCATGTAAAGCTACCCGGGACTCTGCTGAGAATAACATGAATAATTCAAATACTCCCAGGTGGTTTATGCAGTTATTAACCCCTAGAGACATTAACTGCCTGGTGGTTTATGAAGACAGTAACCCAGGAAGATCGAAGATTTCCACAATCCACGGTATTACAAGGAGACATGATATCAGCCTGCCCGCGCTTTAACACGCATGAATCTACATATTATTAAATAGCCGGAAAAAAAGTTTATTCCTTGTATTTTGGAAATCGAGATTTGCCTGTACTTTAATCACAGTATGTGCACTTAGCTTCAATCAGTATATGCCAAATTAACAAAAACATCTATCTCCTCCACCATGTTTGGAATATCATTCTTCCCTGATATGTTCTAGGGACTAAAATGAAAATATCGACTTGGCGGATTTTGAACCGAGAATATTGGATAAGAAGCTCTAGATCTGTTTGGCTTTGAAACTGGTGTCAAGGCATATGTTGACACTGGTGTCAAGGCAAACGCTGACACTGATGTCAAGGCATACGCTGAAACTGGTGTCAAGGCATACGCTGACACTGGTGTCAAGGCATATGTTGACACTGGTGTCGAGGCATATGTTGACACTGGTGTCAAGGCATACGCTGACACTGATGTCAAGGCACATGTTGACACTGGTTTCAAGGCATATGTTGACACTGATGTCAAGGTATACGATGAAACTGGTGTCAAGGCATACGCTGACACTGGTGTCAAGGCATACGCTGACACTGGTGTCAAGGCATACCTCTGTAATGGTGAATGTGAAACAACATGAATGAAAGTAATGTGGGAAATAACTTAAGTGGTAGCTGTACAGGAATCAAACTGCATCCCATAGCAGTTTGATTCCTGTATTATAGGAGTACTTTAATTTAATGTTGGAACTATTTACTATAGTTATAATTAAACGTAAAAGTGGTTGATAACCATATTATTATTCAATTCTACATTAAGGCAAATGATGGCGGGGATGATGACACTAAGAATTTTGTGTCATCATTTTTTTGTGCCAAATTTACTGTTATTTCTACTGATGGAGTTTCTCACCACTTTGGCATTCATTCCATATGCATACAATACTTACTCTTCTTGGCATTAAACGTTGCCCTGAAGTACACCAGTTTCTCACCACGGTCCTTGGCTCCAAAACCAACTGAGTCCAGCTTTATCTCCTTTTCCTTCACGCAAAAAAGCAGCATTTCCCCAATTCAGTGAAGAAGGGTTCGAAGTCTACTGTTGTCCAGCCCTCTGAAGGCTTTTTTGTCGAACAAAGCCATGTTTCATCCGATTTCAGGACGTACTCTCCTACTGAATCCTCTACCGCTGCAATGAAACCTGGTCCACCCACAAGATTCTCACACTTCACTGCAATGACTTGGAAAGACGCCGGAATAGTCAGAGTGTCAAATGTACCCCAGGCTTTTGCATGCACTAGGCTCCCTTGAAGCTCTCCGTCTATCCAGACTGTTGTTACGTCATCGCATGTAACATGCAGGGTAAAGGTGCTTTCTGGATGGGAGGAGAATATGATAGCTGGTTATTATTCATATTACGTTAATAATGCTCAATTGTGATGTCGCAACCATACTTTAAACGATTTGTTCCATCAACCATTGGTTTCATCAACCATTGGTTTCATCAACCATTGGTTTCATCAACCATTGGTTTCATCACATGGTGAGGCTTTAAGATAAGGTATTATTGTGACACAATTTTCAGTTCTTAATTCAAAAATTTCAAAAGAGACAGAAAGGTAAGATGATCTTATGTTGCAAGAAATGGTAACCCCATGGAATTTTGGCCTTGCCAGTGAAACCATAAACTCGAATTTTATTCAAAAGTACTCACGACCAAGCGTTTCTCTGTTGAGTAGCCAAACCATGAAAACAAGGGGTAAGAAACACATATTTCCTATCTTTCTCCCTCCTTACCCTGGTGTTACGTTCTAAACTTCCTTTCATAAGCTGATAAGCTATAAATCAGTTTACAAAGACTGCTGCAGCAGCTGTACTGCATGTTGTCAAGTTTTATTCACAAGCCTCGCACGTGCAGGGATAGTGGAAATTGAAATAAATTTACTGGCATAAAACAGGTAAAGGGGAAGTAAAACAGGGCAACAATGCCTATTCAATGGAGATGTGAGTTGACTGCTCAGAATTATTTTCAGCGACGTATAAGCTATCCATAGGTTCATTTGACATTGACCAATCAGTGCAAGAGTTGAGCAGGTTAAGTCTACATGTTAATTCGTCAATTTTATACGCCGTTGATATCAACAGAGCCAACAAATGAGGCATTGAGGCATGGAACTGCAGACAAAATGTCAAAATAAGGCCGCCATGTCATGCGTCCAACCCATTTAGATAATAAAAGCGATTCTAGTGAACAATAGAGCACCATTTTAGATGTGCTTATTCACCTTTGGGGTACTTCCCAGCTTATAATACATGAAGTTCAGAATGGATACAGCATGAATTATGGATAAGTTGTGAGCTCAGTGTTTCTCAAATCAGTGTCGCCAAGGTACTAGCTTTAACTGCCCCAATTTCCAACTTAATCCCTGCAGCAATGAGTCGCCATCCTTTCCTCACTCCCTCATTCATCTCATGACAACACTTTGAGTAGATGAAGAATATCCAGATTCTTCTTACACAAAAACTGAACAATGGATGCAACCAGTAATCTCGCTTTGCTTCATTGCTCTACAGAATACCGCCCTCCTGCAGGTCCCTTCTGTCCGAGCACCCACCAGTACCCTTACTTAGGAAGGGCCTTCTGCTGTGCCAGTGGGAGGGAAGACTACTAATGTTCTAACGGATGAGTGGTGTCAAACAGAAGTGGGGTCAGCGTATGCCTTGACACCAGTGTCAGCATATGCCTTGACACCAGTGTCAGCAAATGCCTTGACACCAGTGTCAGCGTATGCCTTGACACCAGTGTCAGCGTATGCCTTGACACCGGTGTCAACGTATGCCTTGACACCAGTGTCAACATATGCCTTGACACCAGTGTCAGCGTATGCCTTGACACCAGTGTCAGTATGCCTTGACACCAGTGTCAGCGTATGCCCTGACACCACTGTCAGTGTATGCCTTGACACCAGTGTCAACGTATGCCTTGACACCAGTTTCAGCGTATGCCTTGACACCAGTGTCAGCGTATGCCTTGACACCAGTGTCAGCATATGCCTTGACATCAGTGTCAGCGTATGCCTTGACACCAGTGTCAGCGTATGCCTTGACACCAGTGTCAGCGTATGCCTTGACATCAGTGTCAGCGTATGCCTTGACACCAGTGTCAGCGTATGCCTTGACACCAGTGTCAGCGTATGCCTTGACATCAGTGTCAGCATATGCCTTGACACCAGTTCAAGCGTATGCCTTGACATCAGTGTCGACGAATGCCTTGATACCAGTGTCAGCGTATGCCTTGACACCAGTTTAAGCGTATGCCTTGACATCAGTGTCAGCGACGGCCATGACACCAGTTTAACCGTATGCCTTGACATCAGTTTCAGCTCAGGCCTTGACACCAGTGTCAGCGCATTACTTGACACCAGTGTCAGCATATGCCTTGACATCAGTGTCAGCGCATGCCTTGACACCAGTGTCAGCATATGCCTTGACACCAGTGTCAGCGTATGCCTTGACATCAGTGTCAACGCATGCCTTGACACCAGTGTCAGCATATGCCTTGACACCAGTGTCAGCGTATGCCTTGACACCAGTGTCAGCGTATGCCTTGACACCAGTGTCAGCGTATGCCTTGACATCAGTGTCAGCGCATGCCTTGACACCAGTGTCAGCGTATGCCTTGACACCAGTGTCAGCGTATGCCTTGACATCAGTGTCAGCGTATGCCTTGACACCAGTGTCAGCGTATGCCTTGACATCAGTGTCAACGAATGCCTTGACACCAGTGTCAGCGTATGCCTTGACACCAGTGTCAGCGTATGCCTTGACACCAGTGTCAGCGACGGCCATGACACCAGTTTAAACGTATGCATTGAAATCAGTGTCAGCGCATGCCTTGACACCAGTGTCAGCGCATTACTTGACACCAGTGTCAGCATATGCCTTGACACCAGTGTCAGCGCATGCCTTGACACCAGTGTCAGCATATGCCTTGACACCAGTGTCAGCGTATGCCTTGACACCAGTGTCAGCGCATGCCTTGACACCAGTGTCAGCATATGCCTTGACACCAGTGTCAGCATATGCCTTGACACCAGTGTCAGCGTATGCCTTGACACCAGTGTCAGCGCATGCCTTGACACCAGTGTCAGCGCATGCCTTGACACCAGTGTCAGCGCATGCCTTGACACCAGTGTCAGCATATTCCTTGACACTAGTGTCAGTGTATGCCTTGACACCAGTGTCAGTGTATGTATATGCCTTGACACCAGTGTCAACAAATGCCTTGACACCAGTGTCAGCGATGCCTTGACACCAGTGTCAGCGTATGCCTTGACACCAGTGTCAGCGAATGCCTTGACATCAGTGTCAGCTTATGCGTTGACATCAGTGTCAGCATATACCTTGACACCAGTGTCAGTGTATACCTTGAAACCAGTGTCAACAAATGCCTTGACACCAGTGTCAACAAATGCCTTGACACCAGTGTCAGCGTATGCCTTGACATCAGTGTCAGCGCATGCCTTGACACCAGTGTCATATAGCATGCCTTATGACACCAGTGTTTCATTGCCTTGACAAGTGTGTGTCTTGACACCAGGTACTAGCCTTGACACCAGTGTCAACGTATGCCTTGACACCAGTGTCATGAGTATGCCTTGACACCAGTGTCAGCGCAGTATGCCTTGACACCAGTGTCAGATGCCTTGACACAGTGT
Organism: Beroe forskalii; assembly: GCA_011033025.1. Taxonomy (NCBI): domain Eukaryota; kingdom Metazoa; phylum Ctenophora; class Nuda; order Beroida; family Beroidae; genus Beroe; species Beroe forskalii. Next base: position 734,262 of record WFMF01000031.1, on the reverse strand, counting down.
CAACGTAACAATGGATGCACCAGTGTCATGCTTTCAGCTTGCCTTGACACCAGTGTCAGCAGCCCTTGACACCAGTGTCAGCGTATGCCTCGTCATCAGTGCTAGCTTATGCCTTGACACCAGTGTCAGCGTGTGTCTTGACACCAGTGTCAGCGTATGCCTTGACACCAGTGTCAGTACAAGTCTTGACACCAGTGTCAGCGTATGCCTTGACACCAGTGTCAGCGAATGCCTTGACACCAGTGTCAGCGTATGCCTTGACACCAGTGTCAGCGAATGCCTTGACACCAGTTTCAGCGTATGCCTTGACACCAGTGTCAGCGTATGCCTTGACACCAGTGTCAGCGTATGCCCTGACACCAGTGTCAGCGTATGCCTTGACACCAGTGTCAGCGTATGCCTTGACACCAGTGTCAACGTATGCCTTGACACCAGTGTCAACGTATGCCTTGACACCAGTGTCAGCGTATGCTTTGACATCAGTGTCAGCAACGGCCATGACACCAGTTTAAGCGTATGCCTTTACATCAGTGTCAGCTCATACCTTGACACCAGTGTCAGCACATTACTTGACACCAGTGTCAGCGTTTGTCTTGACATCAGTGTCAGCGCATGCCTTGACACCAGTGTCAGCCTATGCATTGACACCAGTTTAAGCGTATGCCTTGACACCAGTTTAAGCGTATGCCTTGACATCAGTGTCAGCGACGGCCATGACACCAGTTTAAGCGTATGCCTTGACATCAGTGTCAGCGAATGCCTTGACACCCAGTGTCAGCAATTCCTTGACACCAGTGTCAGCATATGCCTTGACACCAGTGTCAACGTATGCCTTGACACCAGTGTCAGCATATGCCTTGACACCAGTGTCAGCATATGCCTTGACACCAGTGTCAGCATATGCCCTGACACCAGTGTCAGCATATGCCTTGACACCAGTGTCAGCAATGCCTTGACACCAGTGTCAGCATATGCCTTGACACCAGTGTCAGCATATGCCTTGACACCAGTGTCAGCATATGCCTTGACACCAGTGTCAGCATATGCCTTGTGGGATGACTGTAGATAATATTCATCTTGGAATACTAAATTACACGAGGATACAAAGAAGGCATGATATCTTGGCATGTGAATTAGCAAAGATCTATTTACATGATGATGATGAAGATATAACATTGATGCGGTGTCGATTTATCAAATAGGCTCATGTAATAGATGGGTTTTTCATTTAGCATCCTTATAAAGTGTATGTGAGAGAGAGCTAGATATCAAGGGATGTAATCGCAGAGGAGCTATGTTAAATGTGCGTGAACTGTGTACTTTAGCGAGACAGGGAATTAACATATCTCTATTACATACGAATGAAATAGTATGTAATAGAATATATTGAGTAGCTTGTTACGAAATATTTATATCTAATTTATCACGCGACACTCGAAAGAGTGAGCCGTGATAAATTTAGATATGTTATGAATGGCTTTCGCTAAAAGTAATATAATAGTCGAACGTGTTTCTATATTTGTAACACGTAGTTATATGTAGCTGTGGTTTGGGGACGACTGTGAATAATATTCATCTTGGGGTTATAAATTACATGAGGATACAAAGAAGACGCATGATATCTTGGCATGTGAATTAGCAAAGATCTATTTTATATAATGTTGATGCAGAGAAGATATAACATTGATGCGGTGTCGGATTTATCAAATAGAGCTCATGTAATAGATGGGTTTTTCATTTAGCATGTCTATAAAGTGTATGTGAGAGACGCTAGATATCAAGGCATGTAATTCGCAGAGGAGCTATGTTAAATGTGCGTGAGACTATTATATGTACTTATGTAGGATTCTATCGGATCAATCATTTGATATTTGGTAAGCTGTGCCATCATGGAACGTGAATGAACTCTATTCTGTAGTGTTTGTTTAGGATCACAATTCATGTGATTGTCAGGTGTTGTAAATGCAATTGTAAATTGTTATGCAATTTGTATAACGCTTAAATTTTGATGCACATTAACTCTATTATCATCTCGCATTCTCAATCAAAGATTGGCTACAAGTCAGTCCAGGGTCAGCAGAAAGCAACTGATCGCTGAAACACACATGTGCTGTTATCATCAGACAAGGGGTAGTTAGCCCGTCATAGGATGATAAGTTCAGCAACTGGTTCATCTCAACAGATAACTCTTAACCGTAGTAATGAAATAAAATAATCAATCAGATAATTTTCTTCTTTTGGATAAGTGTGGCTGCCACACTCTTCGTAAGGTCGGATAACGGAGTGTGGCAGTGTGGCTGCCACACTGATTTCGCGTGGCAATGCGGCAGTGTGGAAAAAGCTTAATATAGTGTGGCAGAACTCGAAAATCTGCCACACTGCCACAGTGCCACACTTTATTTGCCACACTCTCGAGTGTGACAGTGTGGCTCTGTGGCAGTGTGGCAAGGGTCGTAAGGTCTACTGGGCACAAAATTTATACAAATAAGACGTAACGCGCGGAGGCATTTTCCTGTCTTTGCGCGCACATTCCATTTTATTCGCTACGCTATCGAATTTACAAATACATGCGGATGCGGCCCGCCCGGCCGACATGAACTGCATGTATTTGCTATCTTTCTACAATTCTACATTGTTCCACCCAGGCTCAGAAGACTCAAGATTATGATTAAATTATTAACAACAGCACCTTTGTTAACAAATTCACCTTGTCGTACGATGCATGACCCGCTAATGCGACGCTGATTATCGAGAGGGTCTGTCAACGTCAGATAAAATTCACCTCGTTAACAAAGTTACCTCGTTAACAACGGTACCTTATTAACAACAATACGCCGTTCACAACTTAACAACAGTACCTTAATAACAACTTTACCTCGTTGTCAACGGTACCTGATCAACAGCGGTACCTTGTTAACAACGGTACCTTGTTAACAACGGTACCTTGTTAACAACGGTACCTTGTTAACAACGGTACCTTGTTAACAACGGTACCCTATTAACAACTATACCTAATTAACAACAGTACCTAATTAACAAAGGTACCTTGTTAATAACGGTGCCTGGTACAACGGTGCCTTGTTGACAACGGTACCTTGTTAACTACGGTACCTTGTTAACTACGGTACCTCGTTAACAACGGTACCTTGTTGACAACGGTACCTTATTAACAACGGTACCTTGTTAACAACGGTACCTTATTAACAACGGTACCTTGTTAACAACGGTACCTTGTTAACAACGGTACCTTGTTAACAACGGTACCTTGTTAACAACGGTGCCTTAACAACGACGGTACCTTAACAACAACGGTACCTTAACGACAACGGTACCTTAACAACAATGGTACTTTATTAACAACACGTTAAGCAAGACAAGTTTAACATCAAGAGAACAAATCAAAATAATGGAAAGAGGGGCAGCACACGTCCTTATATATGATGGCTGACACCACTCCGTCATCTATGACGAACAGCGACGTATGCTCTAGTAGGATTATACCCTACCCTCCGCCGCGCGCCATTTTTCTCCAATGCAACACGACCCTCCAACACGACCCTCCAAATTTCCGAGTGTTGCGCGCTAGGGATGGGTGAAATCCATCAACGTATGCTCATTCCACATACCAACTCTATGACGTTGACACCACTCGGGACCCAATCAAGCATGACGATTTACGTTACGTACACATACCAACTCTATGACGTTGACACCACTGAACATCAAATCGAACATGACGAACAGCCACGTTTGCACATTCCACATACCATGGGAGCATGTGCACTACCTACCGGTGTAAACAAACTATGCTATTGTTTTACTCTGGCAAGCCGAATCGCATTCCAAACCACTCCCACAAGAATGCATCCTATCCACTACGGATCCAAAAGTAGGGGTCCTTATAAGGAACCCTACTTTTGGATCCGGAGTGGTAAGGACGCATAGTTGTGGGAGTGGCTTGTTATGCGATTCGGCGTCCGCGCGCGGTTTTAGTTCAAATACGTAAACAAACTGAAAACTGGAACGCTCCCCCATACCCTCCAGAAGCAGTTATAATAGAAATGCAAAGGTAGCTATATCTTACTGATAAGGAATTACTGCATGTGCACTGGCTCATATTGGGACCATTTCGTGCCGTGGTATATAATTACCGCTTATCTGCCTTCCCTAGTGGCATTGTTGCACTCGTGTGATTAATGCTGTAATTATAGTACTCAACAATGCCTAGTGCAATTACAGCAGCAATATCACTATGGGTCGTTACATTAGCGTATATTTTTATATGCTGGCCTCTCCTTACCCGTCCTATGGACCTTTTTCAATCAAATAAGACGGACAAAATTGTTTCGAGCAGTTGTCAGTTGTCAGTTGTCAAGTATTCTGTGCTTTGAAATAACCACTATAATCTACCTTATCGGACATAATTATCACGGACTTTAGATTCACGGACCTAAAACTTCACGGACATTAATATTAACGCTCAATCCTGCCACTTCAAATTTCAACAAAAATTCGATTTTCCTCATCTTCTTCCACGATTTGAATACTTTAATGGAAGATTTTTCAATATTTTTCGTAAATTAATATTATGATAAATTTCCATTTTGCAGGTGATATTGTAATAAGCATGAAAAAGAAGTATAATTTCGTAAAAAGTTTTAAAGAGATGAAGGCTCTAGAAATTTTGCGTCTCTACCCTAGAAATTTTAAGAGGAAATACCGGACTTGATTTTCACGGACCTGAAAATCACGAACATTAGAATCACGGACAAAATTTTCACGGACATTAATATTCACGCTGAGGTGCTCAGCGTGACTTTAATGTCCGTGATAGTTATGTCCGATAAGGTATCTATAGTATGCAACTAGCGCTAATTGAGTAACTGGACGCGCTGTCATTCATGTCAAGTCCCTGGGAGGGAAACTATTAAGCGCCTGCAAAAGGGGATGATTCTTGTTGTAGTTTAGATTCTTGTTTTATAGTTTAGCAATGATTTCTAAATGAAAAGTGTCACACAGTGACTAGTATTGGTACAAAGACTCAACTATGTCGAATGAACCTGCGGCACCTCGTTGGACTAGACAGGACTTCATACTGACTACGATGGCTGTTATGATAAAGATAGGTGACGGAGTTGAGCTCTACTTGCCCGGTGTCATCACTCAAAAAGTTTCGTGTGAGCTAGGAGTTTCTGAGCTGCAAGAAAACATATTGGCAGTCATTCTGTATCTGTGCTACGCAATTGTAGTGCTCATTTCTGTGCCAGTTTCGAATTTTTTCGGAGAAAAGGTCACCCTTCTCTTATCGCTGTACCTGTCCATCTTGGTAGCTATAGTGTGTGCAGTAGTTCCAAACTACTATACACTGCTCCTATCTAGGGTGCTGACAGGGCTATGTGCTGGATTGAATGATTGTATTATCGGCATATATGTTGCTAAACAGATGCCCTCGAAGCAAATATTTAATCAGAGTTCCTTCTTTTTTGAGGGTCTAGCTATGCCAGTTGGAGGAGCATGGGCGTCTGTTTTAGGATGGCTCATTCTGGATACAGTTGGCTGGAGAGTCTTGGTGCTAACTACCTCTATTCCTCTCTTCATCGTTCCAATAATTGTGCTTCATTTTGCAATCAGTGAAAAAAGAACCACCAACGATATGACACACAAAGATGGTGATGAAGTGTTAGCGGATGATAAAGAATCCTGCCCTGAGGAAACGGATGGTCTTATCTTCGATAGAACACAAGACGTACCTAATTTCTACCAAAGGGTGATAAAGTCAAGTCTATTTTTCTTTTGCAGCATATGCGTTGGATATGGAAGCATCATTCTCTTACCCTGGCTGATGAGAAGCTACAAAAGGAGCGCAGATACTGGTGAAAGTAATGGCAATTGCTCAGATCACATTGTGCAGGGTAACGATCTACTGATTCTGGCTGGTGTGACAGGAGCTGCTAATGTGATCGGACGACCCATTGGCTACTTCCTTTGGAAAAGGGTCAAGTTCTTCCCTCTCCAGTTCACCTTAACTACTGTAATGGCTCTGTGCCACGTCCTTCCTAAGCCCGCATAGGTGTGTGTACGCGCGCGGCGCTTCCCTGGGGAAGCGCGCCGCGCAACGCAGACAGGGATATACGTGTTTAGCAAGCCACGTCCTTATCTTGGCTATTCACGATCTTACTGTGGCTGAAATCCTGATGGCTGTTTCGAAGCTCTGTTACTCCCTTCAAGCAGTTGAAGTGGCAATACTGCACTATGATTATGAGTACTACGGGACGGCGAGGTTTCAGCTGGGAAGTGGCATTGGGGCAGCTGCAGGAATGTTTGGAAGTGTGGCAGGCACGTGTCTAGCTGCTTTTCTACCTAGTAACGTTGCTGTTATCGCCTTATTGGTAGTGGTATGCATTGAAATAGGTGTTGTGTGTCTTATGAGAGAGCGGTTTTAATGTTGCAGAGACATTTATTCTTCCAGATAACTGATATAAGTTTGAGAGCAGACTTTAAAAACATTGAAATATCACATGCGTTGATATAAGTTATCAGAACTTATACCGCAGTTTTGGGAAATGTCTTCAGGGAACTGACACATTAATCACGATTTCTTTCTGCTTGGGCTATCATTTATTCATGCACTGCATTTCTTGGTAAATTCATTAATATTTAGATTTAAGTAATTTATTTGATAGTTATAAACCGTTAAAGGCTTAGTTATATCGAGAGCATGATGAGTAGAAGAGTAAGCGGTGGTTGCTGTATAAGTATATCTTGTATCACGTATAGTATTGAGTCTTGCTTTTATCCTATCAAAATAAAGAATTATTTTTCCTTCTACTTGGTGCAACGGTCAGATCAAGGTGATCAAAGTTAAATCACCGTGACCCGCGACTTTTAACATCGAGGTGATTATAACATCTGAACCCCATATTCCCATGTACAAGTGGGAAAATTGAATTTTAATTTCGAGATAATAAAAGTTGAATTCGATTGAATTACTGAGACCTACGATTTTTTGAGTTCAACATAATTCAAGTTGAATCACCTAGACCTGTGTTTTTCATGATGAGGTTATTTGAGATGAATCACCTAGACCTTGCGATGGCCCAGAAGGATCAAATTGATTCAAGTTAAATCGCCTCCAATGACTCAATGAACTCAAATTCAAATGCCATTGCACTCAAAACCTGATGTAAAATAATGAGATACCATGAACTGAAGTTCCCAGGGTTTGGTCATTAGGGTCGGGAGCTTAGTTGATGGCAACGAAAAAGACAAAGCTCAAAGTCAAACAGGAACATAAAAATTTTATTGAAAAGTTCATCTTGACAATGTTCTCCATGATGTGGTTGGTGAGTATGCTGTCCTCTGATTTCCTGTTCGTATAAATGTGCACAGCATTACAGATGCACTGTTCCCCCAGTGCTATGTACACCGACTCCTCTGACTTCGACATGCGAGACTGGTGCGCCAACTTCTTACCTGGGATTCACAAGAGTTAATATTAGGAATATACACGTCATTTCATGATCAGATTTATTAGGATATTTGGTAATTTCAAACACTCTAAGTGCACTTTGAAGCAGTGCCATATCAATAAATTGATAAATATTGCAACGATCAAATCGCCCTAATATTCAAACGAAACAACAGTTTAAGTCGTAACTTCAGTGACACTCGTAATTGTTTATTAAATTTAACCCTCCTTGTGTTTATTTTTAATTCTACCATTTCATTCTTTTTTTTCAATATATTTTCCGTTTATGTACATTATTATTTACAATCCTGACTAGCAATAACCTTAACATCTTACCTTTTCCTCAGCTGTATTTAATTACCTTTAATTCCATGAGAGTATCCCCACGCAGGTGACCGGTCATCCACTTCTGTAAAGACAGTACCAGTAATGACCCCTGACCTGACTCGTTATTACAAGTTAAGGTTGGCCCGAGTCCGGGCCATGAGTCATTTGCTGGTAGCGTGGAATACTTTCTGTCCTATTAAAAAATCACCAGATCTGGGATGGGGGGCCTTCGTACATCCACGCTGCTCCGCGGAAACAGAACCTCTGTTAGGTAAGAGCTTATCGGCGGGGTCCTGTTTTCTCGCGGGCAGAGTGGGCATCTAAGTTCTGATAGTGATTTTGGGACACTGAGGTTAAAAAAAAAAAAAAAAAAAAAAAAAAAATTTTAACCCTCAGAGTCAAGAGAAATTTGAAAACTGAACATTTTAACGTTTTAGGTTTACACACATCATAATAGACAATGTTTGAAAAATAGACCACATCATCAGATTAATAATAAACAACAATACAAAGGGGGTAATATCATAACTCAGGGTTTTCTGTAAAGATGAAAAATAGATTGGAAGAATAGTCAATTATCATCATTATATCAATATTTACCGCATTTGATGATTAAAGATCATGGGATATACCAGATACCATTCGGATTTGATTTAGCCCAGGTATATGTTGGCATCTTACATGCTTGCTTGTAAGCAAGCTAATGACGTCGGCAAACACGAAAATAGCGTCAATTCACCCGATTCAATAGTACTACTGCAGATGCCAACAATCAAACCTTATCCTATGATTATCACGTTACAATGAGTAAAGTAAGACTACCTCTGTTGAAGGCGGCGCTCCATTGAGCTCTAGTGCAGCCAACAGGTGACCAATTATGACGTAAGCAATTATGACGTAGGTCATTATAATTAGGGTCTCGGCAATAGGGAATAGGCAGTTGGCGAGAGGACTGGAGGATAGTATATAAGAGCCGCTCTCAGCAGAGTAGTCAGATTATTGTTCAGCTGCTAACGCATTCATGCGAACACGTTTCTTATCAAACCTAATCTATTCTTGCTTTTATATTCACGTTATACTTGATAGTGCTATTTAGCCTCACTATATTGATTATACTGATTGTATTGATAACCAAAATACTAACCAAAGCTTGATTATAACCCACTCGTTTCACTTGTTCCTTGCTTACTTGAAACCCTTAACCTTTCCCTTGGACCAGACCTTTATAAACCCTGAAGAGGACTCTACCACGGTTTAGAGACATCACCCTACCTGCTGGAATCGGAGAACGATACGTTGGTAACAGTTGCTACAGACACAGAGGACTGAAGCCCAGGTATATGATAATATTATGATAATGTTAAATGTGCAATTCAAGCTTTGAAATCTATGAAAAATATTTGACCAGCAACAAAAATTCATCCTATCAACTTTCCCGATATGACCTCCAATCAATATCACCGATACACATGTAAGTTAACTCTAGTCTCTTTGTTGTAGAGTGGGTGCAACGGTCTCCCGTCCTTATCAGTCTTGACAACGCTGACTCTGTCCTTGACACGGACCTTGACATCAGACCCCGCCTCCCGGTTAGCAATGACCACCGTTCCCTCCTCTCCGCTGGGGTACTCCTTGATAATTGCGTTCTCTATGGCTCTGGAGTAGACCAGGTGGCCCAGGATCAGGGAAATGTTCATGAGGAGCAGGAGGGCCCAGGTCACGTACATCCACCGGGCTGTGATGTGCCGCTCCACTGTCATCGCCACCAGCCCCAGGATGATCGTTACTCCGAAGAAAGCCATGATGAAGAGCTGCATGCGGTCCTTGATGGACTCCAGCCGGACCACGTCCGCCAGGAGGGACTTTTTGAAGGGAACCGCGAGGGTGGAGAACATGATGCGATCTCCGATCCTCTTGTTTTTAGAGAGGATCTCTCGGGCTTCCTCTTCCGAAACGTAGTTTAACTTGTCGGTCTTTGACATGGTTATTATGTAGATGTCACCAGAACTTGAACATGTACAGCAGTCAGTAGGTTTGTGGTAGCGTATTCTAAGGGAATGATAACTTTAAATGAAAAGTTAAATTCTTGAATTGCAGGTAAGGCATTGTATTCCAACCAATTGGAAGCCGGTACGAGAGTGAAAAAAGAACAATGAACATTACAATAGCAGGCGATTTTATTCACGAAAAGTCCAGTAGTTTTATGCAAGGAACGTAATAATGGGCTAAGTTGTGAGGTCACGAATCACGAATCAAATTATAAACTACTCTTCTATACTCAGTACTAAACGGCTCAATGTACTAATGTATTAACCATAGACATCAACTGAGAGGGGAACGAATCAGTACAAAACCAAGATAATCATCTAATGTGATTTACTGCATCATATTTCAATTTCAGGCTGGTGAAGAGGGGTAATAATCATGTGACATGTACATAAAAAGAAAAATTGTTATAAAAAGCACCCATTTAAACCTACAAGTATACATGACAGCGCTCAATTATTGATTGATGAAGCCAACTAGGAGCTGACTGTTATTTCAAAGGTACATAAAATCAAAGACTAGATGAAGATTGATTTACTGAGTTCTCAGTTCTCATAATCAAATTAGGCGAAGGGCATCGCTGGCTGGTATTATAAAATACTTAACTGAAAGTTCGACTTGAACAAAAAGTCAACCAACAGTCGATAGTATAGATCAACCAGATCTACAAAGAGATTGATAAGTAAAAACTGACAAGCAATGAAACATACAACTTACAAAATTACGCGGGCTCTTCTGCAGATAATATAACTACATTGTACATTCTACACTCTACACTCAGTATCAGAGTATCTGGGTATTATAAGGGACAGCAGCACTCCGTGTGCAAATCTACCGTGGGAAGATTACTGAGATATTTCATTCGTACCTCACCACTCGTACGTATTGAATTAATGAGATTATCTGATTGGTAATGCACTTCAGTCACGTTTGGGATCTTCGTACCTCGTCTATCATTATGCATTATTATATTCAAAGGATGGAACTTGTCATAAAATTTCATAAGATATAGATAAACTAATAAAATGATCTTGAAATTTTGTTTAAATGGGCTGACGCCTGACAGTAGGAGTCAAAAAGTCTTTGACAAACCGTTCACTTTGATGTTTTCAAGAAAATCTACCCTTGGTGATAAAGAATACCTACCCACAACGGATATACTAAACGTAAGATTTCAATGATAAAATGAGCACTGGCCAGTGTTTTCTCGCTGAAATGAGTGATCAGCTAATCAGCAATGAATGGTATCACTCATTAATATTCACACAGTAACCACAGAATAATTTGATGATGCGAGTGGGTGGTGAGAGTCGCGTTTCCTTGTCTCCAAATATATGCATTATGCATTTTTAAGCCGCGGGTATGCATTCCATGCAATGTGAAGGCATTCCATGTGTTCATCCAGAAATGATAAGTTTATCAGATAAAAGTGGAATGCTGACTGCTGTAGCCTCTTAATTTTATGCGTAATGGGGGAACGGACATTTCATCTCAGGACACTTCATCTCGCAATATGTCAGCTCTGCGCAAAGGTAAGGGTCTGGGTTAGGGTCAGGGTTAGGGTTTGAGTTAGGGTATGGGTTAGGGTTTGGGTTAGGGTTTGGGTCAGGACAGGGAGATGAAGTGTCCTGAGATGAAATGTCGTGAGATGAGATATCGCCCACCCGTGTAATGAAGCAATGGAACCAGAAGAGTCAGCAACGAAACATCACCAAGCAAGCAGACTGTGAGTTTTGTTCCCTCGTACAGTATTCTGCAGCAGCTCCATAATATGGTGTAACTGTATAGTGTATATGTGTATAGTACATCGTGTATAGTAGAGCATGTATAACAATAACATTGTGTATTTCTGTATCTAAGTGTGTATATTCAATACTGTTAAAAGTTACACCAATGTACAAACTATGATATACATACATACATGATAGAGGTTATAATTTATGTGAGTACATTGTACAATGTACAATGTGAATCAAATTACAAATTTTGAATAATCATTGAAACTACAAGGCAGATTATGCGACTTGATATTGGTGCTATAACTGTAAAGTTGCATGTTGAAATATAATCCTTGGGGCCATCAGCAAATCAAATGACCAAGCTCGAAGGTAACGAGGTCAATAGGTCATCCGTCATAGCGAAGTAAAAATTTTTTCACTTCTCGTGTACTTCTCGTGTAAAATACGTCGCTATGACGGATGACAGGTTTAGGGCTAGGAATCAGTAGAAGATTCAATGAGCGAATAAAACCCCCCTTCCCAGATATTATTATTACATTAACGAACAAAATTCTCCCGTCACAAAGTTCGCCCAGTCAGGATAATATGATGGTTAAATATTTTCAATCTTACAACATGAACTGATCCTAACAGGACAGCTAATGGCCTTCAAACAGGTCAGAAGCTACATCAGATATCAAAAATCGAAACAATTCTGAAAGCAATAAAAGCCCATTGTATTGGATGTAGGTACAAAGTATTTGAAATAGGAAACCATCAACCCTCAAACACTAGGAAATATCTTGCGTACCACAAAAGACAGCAACTATAAAGGAAAGAATTAAGAGGGAGATGACAATTTACAAGGCCGGTCCAGACTCCAACCAGTTAAATACCAAAAACCCACTCCACTCCTGCATCCATCAATCGAAATCATTGGAAAACCCCCTCCACCTAGCTCATCAAATACATGGGAACACGACGACTGACAAGATTCAAACACAGAAACCATGACACAATAGAAAAAAAAACCTGCTATGATACAAATACCCGTATTATGTCAGCGACGATGCGAACTTTATCTTGCAAATTGTGAATCAATGGCTGTTTAAATGACTTTTAAAATTACACAATACCAGACGTATTGGTTCTACTTCTTGCTAGCTTGTTGATATTGTTTAACAGGTCACGACTTGAGAATGGTTGCATATACATTATACAAAGAAGACAGATTATACAAAGTACATTTATTATTAATGTACTCTGATTATAAATTGTATAAATATGCATTGAGGGGTGAGGATGCATTTCTCAGAATTTTACAGTACCTAGATACTCCCGATTCCACTGTATTTCTAGTTCTAGTACTTATAGTGATAATAAAGTAAGAAGTAATTTCATGGGAGCCCAGGCATAACACGAGGTATCCGCATAGAAGCACAAAATTTAAGCCATATGATCATTGATCAGGCATCTAACAAATGTTCAAGGTAACAAGTGAATCAGGAAAAAAGAAACAACTTCTGGAGATTCTGGATAGTTACGAAGCGAACATATCATGATCAAGAGACATCAAATACGATTAAAGTAATGCACTACATAATGCCATTGGTTAACTGTTATGTGTATAAATTACAACCACATACAGCGAGCATGCATAAAGATTAGGTAAATAATTTTAAATATTATGCTGACGATTATAATTATCAAATTAATTATGTAATTAGAGAATGATGTAAGATTCATTAGAATAATCGGACAATGACGTCAAATTACAACAAGATTGTATAACAGTTGGATGTTGGAATACTCTATTCCTGTAACAAGAGTTGGAGCCTGAATTCAGATGATTGTAATTGTGCGTCAGGCATCTTTTCCTTGCAATAGCAAACAGATATTCGGCGGGGTTGTAAAAGCAAAAGCTCTCATATTCTCATGACTCACTGGTTCCTCTGGCTGTGGGCACTGGCTTTCTGGTATGATTAATTGGTCTCGTTCATTGGACCACTGTAACAGCAAGCATTCTAATATTTCTATAGCTCACCATAAAGTCAAATATCAATAATAAGTGCAGGCATTCTGCTGTAACCTGCTGTGATACGTCACTAACCGAGCACTCTGAACTCTGATTATCTGATAATGATATCACTCTCTGGAGAGAGAGAGGAACCTGCAGCCCCCTCCCTCATACAGCCTCGTCACCAATATTCGGGTTAGACAGCACTATCTCCGGCTCCGTGAAGTCCCTGACAATAGTGTTCTCCCTGACCCTGTTAACGATGTAAAACCCCAGAGCTAGCGACACATTAGCTACAACTAACACCGCCCAGACACCGTACATCCCACTGCTGGTAATGAACTGCTCCACCGTCATAGCCACCAGACCCAGGAGGATGGTAACGAAGAAGAACACCATGATCACCGTCTTCCCTCGTTCCCGCCCCTCCTGATACACCGTCAGATCGGACACCAGGAGCTTCCTCCGTGCAGGACGCAGGTCTGCCAGCGAGATGCGCCGCTCGATGCTGCTGCTCTTGTCGAGGATGGAGCGCGCGGACACCAGGAACGTGGCGAACTGAGCTGCTCGTGCTTCCAGTTCCTTGGTCACGAGCACGGCCGAGTTCTGACTCCGGATACTCTCGTTACGGAGCTCAAGGTAGGTGGTGAGGGTGGCTTTGGGGGACATGCTGGGGGTTAACGGGGTGAGTTGGTACGAAATATCAAGAAACTCGATAGCAGATTGTTCAGAAACTTGTCTTACTTCAAAGTATGCCAATGGCCATTGGCATGAGTTAAAACAAGAACAATGTAAAAAGAGAAATTTTGCAGGAAATGCACCTTATTACCACCACCACCATAATAAAATAATATTATGAAAGAAAAGCAAGATCAAATAACATGATAAACTGTACGGTTATAATATTTCTATCACACTCAAAAAATGCAGTTCAACTTCAAAATCGAGCCGTATTTCAGTGTGGTTATTCACGAAATTCAAAGGCAAAAAAGAAAATATAAATGAAAAAACCTATTCAATTAATAAGACAAATATGACGACATTCGATATTCCTAGACTGCATGTTACGAACAGATTGAGTCAGCCATGCGGACTTGTCACAAAATTGGGAAAATGCACATGAGTTTCTGCGATAGTAACCCATAACATTCCAGATACAACTGATAGCCAAAGCGAACAGTGAGACTGTAAGACACGGGTTTGAGAGAGTGAGAGACGGCTAACCATGAGAAATAACCGATACATATCATCGGTAGATCACACAGAGGTTTTACTAACTTACTAATCGGAGATCAGACGAACTTATAACTACCAAATTACCAATCAGACGCCCGTAATTATCAATTACTATCTGCCATTTTGCCAATTTATTTATCATATTTACGAGGATTGACTTCTGTCAAATCACCAACGGGATGTTTACAAACATAACAAAGGTTGGGAAGATCACAACATGACAGCTGACACGAATACTATGAATGACAGCATCTGTTCCTCATAATATATCCTTCAGAAGATCAACATGTTAACTGAGATATGTGTGGTATTAGAAGATCGAGGGAGTCTCAGATCAGAGGGATCAGGGATATTGCCATGAAGTGGATGATATACGCAGCTATGGAATAATAATGATCCTAGCAAAACTTTGAAGTTTAAGCAGCGATAGAGAGAGAGTGAGTTAACATAGATTTGCGTTGCAAAAGAACAATTTCAGATTTTATAACAGCGATCACACAAACCACCTTCGAAAGCTGTGTGAGAAATTTACTCTTTATCATCATTGAGAGAATATAGCCGAATATGTATGTATTATATATAAAAAATATATGCATAAATGCAGAAATCATAAATCAGTGCGACACCACAGCAATAGCAAAACCATTTAGCGAGAACCATTATGATGCTTTGTAAATCAAGAGCAACAATAGTGTCATGGAATAGCAACAGTCTAACGCAAAGGTACCCATTACCTTGCCTTGTACCCATGACAGGGGACCTAATTATGGTTAACCATGTCAGTGTAAGGGCGATAGTATAATCCCTTCGCCCTGGTTTCAGGTCTTATCAGATATTTCACCATTGAGCCCATTTACATACCATTACCATTAAAAGAGAGAACCATGCCATGTAATGGAAGCAACAATCAACCATACACCTACAAAATGGGACCGTAGAACTTGGAGAATGAAGTGTTACCCCCCTCACGTGTTACCAAGGTGTCTCGACCTTTTGAGGTGGGCATATTGCGCCGCGCCTGGGTGCTCCTTTGCTGCGCGTGACAGCGCGCAATTGGTACAGCGCGCAAACTGCAATAGCAAAGAACTCTCAACACAGAGCGCAGTAAAAAGTACCAAAGCGCAGCGCAAAACGACGCGCCAGACGCCTCAATAGGTCGAGACACCACGTTTACCTGAACAGCGTGGAGAGCAGTTGTGTACTGAGTGGAAATGTACTGGTGAGTAAGGTGAGGGAATGGTTATCATCAGCTGTGATGAATCATGCTGTGATGCCTGCTGTGTCTGTGGCTGTGATGTTTGCTGTGTCTGATCACTCTGAAGCTGTGATGTCCGAAGATGGGATGTCTGGAGTTGGGATGAATCATGTCGTGAAGTCTCGGCTTGTGATGAGGAAGCAGTAGTCTTATCTTCCCGCGGTGAGGTGAGGGGTGAGGGGAAAGGTGAGGGAGTGTAGTGAGAGCGTGGTGAGCAGACCGGTGACAGAACTTTACCTGCCGAGGTAACAACGTTTACTATCTAAATGATGATGAGTGGATTAGGAAGAGACGAAATGATGCATATTAGCAATTAAGCCATTCGTACAGAAAAGTTACCACAGTAATTGCAGTAATACTTTAATACTTTTACAAACTGCGTTGTCAGATCAAGCATCATAGATGCCGCCCAGATAAATGGACCCATTTCCGCTATTTGTCTATTTAGCCAACGGGAATGGGCTTTCTACCCTGAAGCTAGATTACCCCACTCAGGCACATCAAGAGAGGGATCTTGGGAGACAAGAATAAAATAAACTCCCGATGATAATGATACTTTTGAATGACAGTTGTGATCTTGTCATGTATATGGGGGTAGGGGGGTACGAGGGGGCATTATTTAGCACTGACCTAGCAAGTCAAGCCCGAGGGGGTAAGAAAGGGGTGTTATTCAACACTGACCCAGTAAGTCGAGGGCAGGGGGGTTAAGAAAGGGGTGTTATTCAGCACTTACCTAGTAAGTCGAGGGCAGGGGTACCGAGGACAGGAGGAGGCAGGTAGGACAGGGTCCCTAAAACGAGGTATTCCATCACTGTGTGGGCAGACAGAGCTGAGTCCGTGTCCGGACACTCGTCTACACACCTGGAATGGAGGGAAATGGGAATTATTGCCACTTTAAGAGGGATGGACCTGCGGGTGATCCAGCCAGGGGGCGCCACCCCCAGGGAAGACACCCCACGACACCTGGGGGCTGTCGAGATAGGAACGAGTCTCGTACCTCTCCAGTGGGGATGGAGGGGATTAAAAAGGGGTAGAGGTGGGGACAACTTTAACAAGTAGCTGATTCCACAATCTTTTTGGTCAATGAAAATACCATACGTTGTAATACCCTCTGAACGTGCAACCGCATCGACTGCGTCTCGGCGGTTACGTGCACAGCTCTCCATTTCGGTCGTATGAAAGTATACCAATGACCCCCTACTGACCCCCTGCTGGCCCCCTACTGACCCCCCCCCTGCTGACCCCCCTACTGACCCCCTGCTGACCCCCTACTGACCCCCTGGTGAACCCCTGCTTTGTTGGTGAACCCCTACTGACCCTCTGTGACCCCTACTGACCCCCCTGCTGACCCCTACTGAACCCCTACGACCCCCTACTGACCCCCTGCTGACCCCCTGGTGAACCCCTACTGACCAGTGACCACTTTCTGATCATTATTTCAATTCTTATCATGAGTGATTTTTAACATCTAAAAGCACTTTGAATTTCAAAATGTGACCAGTCGACCGATGCACCCTCAACACACCAAAATACCATAAACACACCCTATATGTTAAGTATGCTATGTTAGTATTTTAGCTATATTAGTTGTGTTAGTTATGTTTGCCATAACTGAAATAAATAACATGTCAAGCGTAATGATAAGGCAAAGTGAAATTCAAAGTGCTTTTAGATGTTAAAAATCACTCATGATAAGAATTGAAATAATGATCAGAAAGTGGTCAGTAGGGGTTCACCAGGGGGTCAGTAGGGGTTCACCAGGAGGTCAGTAGGGGGTCAGCAGGGGTTCAGTAGGGGTCAGCAGGGGGTCAGTAGGGGGTCAGCAGGGGGTCAGTAGGGGTTCACCAGGGGTCAGCAGGGGTTCACCAGGGGGTCAGTAGGGGGTCAGCAGGGGGTCAGTAGGGGTCAGCAGGGGGTCAGTAGGGGGTCATTGGTATACTTTCATACGACCTCCATTTCTCCAAGTAAGAAGGTATTAATAATACCTTCTTACTTAATACCGTATTCTACTCACTGGAGAGCAGCAAGTATGGAGGATTGGAGGGGAGTGAGTTTGGAGTCCTGAGCACTCAGCACAAAGGGAAGGTCAGGTCCGATGGGAACAGCAGCCACACCCCGCACTACCTTGGAGAAGTGCAGCATGTCCTCGACTGTAAACCTGCGAGGACGGAGATAGGGGAGTTGTTACATATTATTAGGTCAGCAAATAGGGAGGGATTTCCAAGGGCTGACCTGCCAGATGCAAATACCAGGCTTTGCTCAGCTCTCAAGTGTATGATTGTTGCGCTATACATGCCACTTGATACTGTAGCAAAGTAAAAACGCTTGAATTTAAAGAAGTTTACACTGACTTGTGCGCCACCCGGGGGTATATGAGGGGGAATATCCGCATGAGAGCCGTGAGGAAGTTCTGTGCAGGTAGCTCCTCCGTTCCCTCCACGGGGTAGGAAAGGTAGGGGTGGGTGATGCGGTGTCCAATGGTGTACCACGTGTGCCAAGCCACGCCCCATAACACGTCCTCGTTACCTTCACGACTACCCTGTCACAGGGGCACCAGCGTGTTATCATAGAACTGTATGTCTATCTACAAGAAAATTTCAAACAAATGGTTTCCAGGGTGGTTGATGGACGTCTCTAGCCCCGTCCAAAACTCGCATCATACAACAGCATTAAACTTCTGTACCAAAGATTTTAAATTTCCTTTTTCACCCAAATAGCACATTAATTAATTCAACAAGAACATTTAAATTTGCAATATTTGACTGCAACTCACGTTGTCTTTGAGCAGCTCGTGGAAGCTGGAGAGGGCAGCAGAGGACACCTCAGTAGTTGGGTGCAGGGCAGCGCTCTCAATGTGACGTAGTAGCAACTCCCACGCTCCCGAGAAGTTATCCAGACCGAACAGCACACTCCGCCACGTCTATATGGAATGTGAGGGTTAGATGAGAATAAGAGTTAGACTTCGGCAGGTGTCGCCACCTCGAAAAATGAGAATCCTTCTGAAATTTCCGATCGCGCGGCGCCATGTACGTAGGTGAATATACTGTTAAATCAGTATCACACGCGTACAAATTGTGGTTTTGTGGAAATTTCAGACACCGATCTCAGAGGTGGCGACACCTCAGTTAGATTGACTTTAGGTTGTAAGAGGAAGGTTAGAAGGGAGGGAATAAGATGTGGGTAAACGTATGTAAAGGGATAAATAAGGATCAAGGAACGTAACCTTGAGCTGTAACATTGTATAAAAACCATAATTTCGGTTTTCATTTTTTTTCTCGAAAACGAAAAACGCAAGCTTCCCTAGCCATGGAGAACCATGACATGGTTCTCAGATGTGTCTCTTACCTGGAAGACGCGAGCCACCCCGGCTATGGTTCCCACTTGGGTCTCCGCCCACTGTTTACACGCCGTGTTCCTGGAGTGATGGACCAGGATGGGCGTGGCAGATGTTGCCTTGGCAACCGACTCATCGGGAGCCGTTGACGAGAGGCATTTCACTTCTTCTAACAGAGGAAAGAGAACCTGTAAAGATCAGCAGATTCACATTAACATTCAATCATTCAAACTTCCTGATAGTTGGTGTTCCTCCAGACTGCCCAAATTTCAACGAGTTTCTAAAGACTGTCGAGGGAAAATCCTAACTAATTGTGACATGAGGCCTAAAAACACGCAATATTGGTAAGATCTGCATCCCGTTTCTCGTATATCGATAAGATTATGCTCCCACCTTCCAAAGGACGATGTTCCAAGTGTTTGGTTTGAGGAGGTCCCCGTGAGCACTGAGAGTGGAGAAGAGTGTCTGTCCGGCACTCTTACGGACTGGCGGCCTCGCGTCTATACACAGATCTCCAACCCTCTGAATTGTTACGTATCACTTTATTCATTCCGTTAATAAAGACCCTCTGATAATTAGTACGGATAGCTTTCCTGACACACCTCCCGATATGAGAATAATCCTTCAAAAATCTTACAAAATCCGAAAAACCTCAAACTGCATACCTGGAAAAGGAATATCCAGAGTGTATCAAAGGAGAGATCGTTGACAGACGTCTGTTGTCTGAGGTCTACAATGGGCCCGGATATGATGTCTTGTTTCCTCATCTCCTCCCCCTCCTCCGTCATAGTGCTAGATATCTTATCGTGGTTCTGGTACAGGTAGTCGCTGATGTGCCACTGTAAGGGGACGGTTTGTTAACAGGGAACGTAATCAGGGGCACCAGGGAGTAGGGAGTTGTAAAATATACACAGACAAGCGCCTATCGGGTCCATTTTGGGATACCTCCCAAGGGGGTAAGCCTGAGGGATGTATCTGGTTATGGCCCGGGCCCGTAGGGCGAGAGCCTATACCAATATGGACCCGATTGGGCATGTTTCTATGCATTATAGACCCTTATGACAACAGCAAATAGGCCAATAGGGAGTGGGGGATTACAGGCAGTGAGTAAATTGGTGAGTTATTATTGGTGAGTTATTATTGGTGAGTTATTATTGGTGAGTTATTATTGGTGAGTTATTATTATGATGGTAGCACACTGTTCCCTTACCAACAAGCCGACGGCTGTCAGACTGATGTTGAGCTCGGCCCTCTGAAGACCGAAGCCGCCGGTGACCTCCACACACTGCGCAATGCAGGAGGCGTTGATGAGGGGTAGGAAGTCGTTGACCAGGAGTTGGAGGGAGAGGAATCCCTGCCTCACTATCAACTCCCTGAGAAGGCGAGCAGTTAGATGTGAAATGAGGAGGAGAGGAATCCCTGCCTCACTATCAACTCCCTGGGAAAGTGAGTAGGGGGATTTGGATGGACATAATGTTGGATGGACATAATGTAGAATAGAAATACCAATAATCAATATCCAGTGTTGTTGCAGCTAATGGTGTCAGATCTACTCGATACTCACGATGCAACAGGTTCGACAGTCACCACAGATCCGAGGATGTAGAGGACGGGAGGCCAGGCAGCAAGAGGGAGGGTGTGGCCCCGAGAGTTAAGGATCTCGTTAAGACACTCCAGCTGCTTCAATCTGACATCCTCGTTAGTCATGTCACACATCGCCACCAACGGACTCAGCAGCGACTTCGTCAGGTTCTGGGGAGGGGAGAGGTTGGCTTGATTGAGGTTCTGGGGAGGAGGGGTTGGCTTGATTCAGGTTTTGGGGAGGGGTTAGTTTGACTCAGGTTGTGGGGGAGGGGGAGAGGTTGGTTTGATTCAGGTTCTGGAGAGGAGAGAGGTTGGTTTGATTCAGGTTCTGGAGAGGAGAGAGGTTGGTTTGATTCAGGTTGTTGAAGAGGGGAGGGGTTGGTTTGATGATAATATTCAGATGGTATCTGTCTAATGTCTATCATGCTGTGCTGAGAGTGAGAAAAATAATGACATAATGGAACGGAAGGAAGCTGAACTCTCTTACAATCAGAGAGATTTCTTCAATCAGGTGGAAGTAAGATAAGTAAATCAGTAAATGAACTAGTGTATCCTTATATATGTGCATTGTGTAATGTTCAGAGGGCATTTTCATGCAAACAACACTCGCTACACAGCTTCAATGTAATAATGTAGGACCAAGGCTAAGGTAACCCGAGGACCGAGGCTGGGTTACAAATGATCTGAGCTTGTTGCTCAAAAAGGCTCGAAAAATCAATTCAAATGTAGACGCAATCACTCAAAACGCTGAGACACATCACATTCTTACCAATCCAGTGAAGTTTCTTGGGCACATGGTTCTGACGAAAAATTATTCAATGGATAGTTACCAAATTATCAAATTGGTGGTTGGTTATGGTTAGTACTGCAGTCCTTTGCATATATTCAAAGACTAAAAAACTCTGCTTTTTCACACGACCACGAAATCATTGATAGCAGAACATAAATTAACAAAGTAGTGGCAGATTCGTCACAAACTGAAACTTCTACCCACCTATGCTCTGGTCTGCCTCAAATTAAGCACCTACCTCACTAACCTACCCCACTAACCTACCCCACTAACCCCACTTAGTACCTAGCACCCCACTTACCGGGTTTTGAGAGAGGGGTATGCTCTGGTCAGCCTTAATAGCACCTACATCACTAACCTACCCCACTAACCCCACTTAGTACCTAGCACCCCACCAACCGGGTTTTGAGAGGGGAATGCTCTGGTCAGCCTTAATAGCACCTACATCACTAACCTACCCCACTAACCCCACTTAGTACCTAGCACCCCACTAACCGGGTTTTGAGAGAGGGGTATGCTCTGGTCAGCCTTAATAGCACCTACATCACTAACCTACCCCACTAACCCCACTTAGTACCTAGCACCCCACTAACCGGGTTTTGAGAGAGGGGTATGCTCTGGTCTGCCTCGATAGCACCTACATCACTAACCTACCCCACTAACCCCACTTAGTACCTAGCACCCCACTAACCGGGTTTTGAGAGAGGGGTATGCTCTGGTCCGCCTCAATAGCAGCTACATCACTAACCTACCCCACTAACCCCACTTAGTACCTAGCACCCCACTTACCGGGTTTTTGAGGAGAGGGGTATGCTCTGGTCAGCCTTAATAGCACCTACATCACTAACCCACCCCACTAACCTACCCACTAACTTGTTCTTAGTACCTAGCACCCCACTAGCAACCGGGTTTTGAGAGAGGGAACCCATGCTCTGGTCAGCCTTAATAGCACCTACATCACTAACCTACCCCACTAACCCCACTTAGTACCTAGCACCCCACTAACCGGGTTTTGAGAGAGGGGAATGCTCTGGTCAGCCTTAATAGCACCTACATCACTAACCTACCCCACTAACCCCACTTAGTACCTAGCACCCCACTAACCGGGTTTTTGAGAGAGGGGTATGCTCTGGTCAGCCTTAATAGCACCTACATCACTAACCTACCCCACTAACCCCACTTAGTACCTAGCACCCCACTAACCGGGTTTTTGAGAGAGGGTATGCTCTGGTCAGCCTTAATAGCACCTACATCACTAACCTACCCCACTAACCCCACTTAGTACCTAGCACCCCACTAACCGGGTTTTGAGAGAGGGGTATGCTCTGGTCTGCCTCGATAGCACCTACATCACTAACCTACCCCACTAACCCCACTTAGTACCTAGCACACCACTTACCGGGTTTTGAGAGAGGGGTATGCTCTGGTCAGCCTTAATAGCACCTACATCACTAACCTACCCCACTAACCTACCCCACTAACCCCACTTAGTACCTAGCACCCCACTAACCGGGTTTTGAGAGAGGGGTATGCTCTGGTCAGCCTTAATAGCACCTACATCACTAACCTACCCCACTAACCCCACTTAGTACCTAGCACCCCACTAACCGGGTTTTGAGAGAGGGGTATGCTCTGGTCAGCCTTAATAGCACCTACAACACTAACCTACCCCACTAACCCCACTTAGTACCTAGCACCCCACTAACTGGGTTTTGAGAGAGGGGTATGCTCTGGTCTGCCTCAATAGCACCTACACCACTAACCTACCCCACTAACCCCACTTAGTACCTAGCACCCCACTAACCGGGTTTTGAGAGAGGGGTATGCTCTGGTCTGCCTCAATAGCACCTACACCACTAACCTACCCCACTAACCCCACTTAGTACCTAGCACCCCACTAACCGGGTTTTGAGAGGGGTATGCTCTGGTCCGCCTCAATAGCACCTACATCACTAACCTACCCCACTAACCCCACTTAGTACCTAGCACCCCACTAACCGGGTTTTGAGAGAGGGGTATGCTCTGGTCAGCCTTAATAGCACCTACATCACTAACCTACCCCACTAACCCCACTTAGTACCTAGCACCCCACTAACCGGGTTTTGAGAGAGGGGGTATGCTCTGGTCAGCCTTAATAGCACCTACATCACTAACCTACCCCACTAACCCCACTTAGTGTCTAGCACCCCACTAACCGGGTTTTGAGAGAGGGGAATGCTCTGGTCAGCCTTAATAGCACCTACATCACTAACCTACCCCACTAACCCCACTTAGTACCTAGCACCCCACTAACCGGGTTTTTGAGAGAGGGGTATGCTCTGGTCAGCCTTAATAGCACCTACATCACTAACCTACCCCACTAACCCCACTTAGTACCTAGCACCCCACTAACCGGGTTTTGAGAGAGGGTATGCTCTGGTCAGCCTTAATAGCACCTACATCACTAACCTACCCCACTAACCCCCACTTAGTACCTAGCACCCCACTAACCGGGTTTTGAGAGAGGGGTATGCTCTGGTCAGCCTTAATAGCACCTACATCACTAACCTACCCCACTAACCCCACTTAGTACCTAGCACCCCACTAACCGGGTTTTGAGAGAGGGGTATGCTCTGGTCTGCTTCAATAGCAGCTCTGAGCAGCTTGGTGAGGGCTAGCGCTCCCCAGTTCCTCCGTGGGCTGTACGACTCTCGGCACACGGTCAGCAGGTGGCCTGACACCAGCTCCCAGAGTAAGGAGAGGCGGGATAAGTTCACCAGACACGTCTCCAGGATCTTACCAACCGAAAACAGGGACTTCTCCTGAAAATACGAGGAGCGTTGTTATTTTAAAGTTTTAAGTTTTCAAGGGGAGTGGTAATGTTTACATGTTTCGATACCAAGAAAATAAATAAAAGGTTACATCGTTCATAAAAAAGGATCTGAACCTGCAACATAACCACACTAACCCTGGAGCTGGAAGCCTCTGTGTCTGCAGAGAGGTGGCACAGTGCCTGAACGAGGTGTGTCAGAGCTTTCTCGGAGAGGTATTGAGAGCTCTGGAAGAGACGAGACAACATACTGCAGATTATGGGCAGATCCGCGGACAGAGCTGCTGTCTTTACCTGCATGGCGATGGGAAAATCATAACCAGAACAGAAGAACAGCGTAAACCGCATGTGAAAAACATGAGTTAATATACCGAGAGGTGCAATTAAAAATATATCCTGCGGATCATTTGCAATAATTCCCTTAAGTTAGCTGAAAATGAAGAGGGGCAAATCAATTTACAAGAACTCACAACGTTGGCCCCATCTGCCGACGGGCTGGGCACGAGCTGTCCATTGTCCGTTGGCACCAGTCCAAGTATCCAGGTGAGGTGTTGCAGGGTACGGAGCAACATATTCCAACCAGAACCCATCACTTTACCGTGGCAATGGGCCATGGAGAGCAGCGACCTCATGCATTGGATGTTCTTCGCAGAGAGCATCACTAGACCTTTATCGTCCTGGTTTTAGGGGAAATGGGTATGTTATTTTTAATGAGAGGAGAGCATCATAGTGCCATGTTTTCGTAGTTTGACAAGGCATACGTTGACACTGGTGTCAAGGCATACGCTGACACTGATGGCAAGGCATACGCTGACATTGATGTCTAGGCATACGCTGACACTGATGTCTAGGCATACGCTGACACTGAGGTAAAGTCATATGCTGACACTGGTGTCAAGGCATACGCTAACACTGGCGTCAAGGCATACGCTTACAATGGTGTCAAGGCATACGCTGACACTGATGTTAAGGCATTCGCTGACACTGGTGTCAAGGCATTCGCTGACACAGGTGTCAAGGCAAACGCTGACACTGGTGTCAAGGCATTCGCTGAGATTGAGACAGGTGTCAAGGCTTACGCTGAAACTGGTGTCAAGGCATACGCTGACACTGGTGTCAGGGCATTCGCTGACACGGATGTCAAGACATTCGCTGAGATTGAGACAGGTGTCAAGGCTTACGCTGAAACTGGTGTCAAGGTATGCGCTGATACTGATGCCAAGGCATACGCTGACATTGGTGTCAAGGCATACGCTGACACTGGTGTCAAGGCATTCGCTGACACTGGTGTCAAGACATTCGCTGACACTGGTGTTAAGACATTCGCTGACACTGGTGTCAAGACATTCGCTGACACTGGTGTCAAGACATTCGCTGACACTGGTGTCAAGACATAGGCTGACACTGGTGTCATGGCAAACGGTGACACTGGTGTTAAGGTATTCGCTGACACTGGTGTCAAGGTATTCGATGACACTGGTGTCTAGAAATTCGCTGACACTGATGTCTAGACATACGCTGACACTGATGTCAAGGCTTACGCTGAAACTGATTTCAAGGCATACGCTGACACTGGATTCAATGCATACGTTGACACTGGTGTAAAGGCATTCGCTGACACTTGTGTCAAGGCATACGCTGGCACTGGTGTCAAGGCATTCGCTGACACTGGTGTCAAGGCATTCACTGACACTGGTGTCAAGACATTCGCTGACACTGGTGTTAAGGCATACGCTGACACTGGTGTTAAGGCATACGCTGACACTGGTGTCAAGGCATACGCTGACACTGGTGTCAGGGCATTCGCTGACACTGATGTCAAGGTATGCGCTGACACTGATGCCAAGGCATACACTGACATTGGTGTCAAGGCATTCGCTGACACTAGTGTCAATTCGCTGACACTGGTGTCTAGACAAACGCTGACACCGATGTAAAGGCTTACGCTGAAACTGATGTCAAGGCATACGCTGAACCTGATGTCAAGGCTTACGCTGACACTGGTGTCAAGGCATAGGCTGACACTGGTGTCATGGCAAACGGTGACACTGGTGTTAAGGTATTCGCTGACACTAGTGTTAAGGCATTCACTGACACTGGTGTCAAGACATTCGCTGACACTGGTGTTAAGGCATACGCTGACACTGATGTCAAGGCTTACGCTGAAACTGATGTCAAGGCATACGCTGACACTGGATTCAAGGCATACGTTGACACTGCTGTGAAGGCATACGCTGACACTGGTGTCGAGGCATTCGCTGACACTGGTGTCAAGGCATTTGCTGACACTGGTGTCAAGGCATACGCTGATCCTGATGTCAAGGCATACACTGACACTGGCATCAAGGCATTCGCTGACACTGGTGTCAAGGTATACGCTGATAGTGGCGTCAAGGCATTCGCTGACACTGGTGTCAAGGCATTCGCTGACACTGGTGTCAAGGCATATGCTGATAGTGGCGTCAAGGCATTCGCTGACACTGGTGTCAAGACATTCGCTGACACTGGTGTCAAGACATTCGCTGACACTGGTGTCAAGGCATACGCTGACACTGGTGTCAAGGCATTTGCTGTAACTGGTGTCTAGACATACGCTGACACTGATGTCAAGACATTCGCTGACACTGGTGTCTAGACAAACGCTGACATTGATGTCAAGGCTTACACTGAAACCGATGTCAAGGCATACGCTGACACTGGTGTCAAGGCATTGGCTGACACTGGTGTCAACGCATACGCTGATACTGGTGTCAAGGCATACGCTGATACTGGTGTCAAGGCATACGCTGACACTGGTGTCAAGGCATACGCTACCACTGGTGTCAAGGCATACACTGACACTGGTGTCAAGGCATTCGCTGACACTGGTGTCAAGACATTCGCTGACACTGGTGTCAAGGAATTCGCTGACACTGGTGTCAAGGCATACGCTGACACTGGTGTCAAGGCATTCGCTGACACTGGTGTCAAGGCATTCGCTGACACCGGTGTCAAGGCATATGCTGACACTGATGTCAAGCCATACGCTGACACTGATGTCAAGACATACGCTGACACTGGTGTCAAGGCAGACGCTGACACTGGTGTCAAGACACATTCGCTGACACTGGTGTCAAGACGACGCTGACACTGGTGTCAAGGCATACGCTGACACTGGTGTCAAGGCATACGCTGACACTGGTGTCAAGGCATACGCTGACACTGGTGTCAAGAAATACGCTGACACTGGTGTCAAGGCATTCGCTGACACTGGTGTCAAGGCATTCGCTGACACTGGTGTCAAGACATTCGCTGACACTGGTGTCAAGACATTCGCTGACACTGGTGTCTAGACAAACGCTGACACAGATGTCAAGGCTTACACTGAAACCGATGTCAAGGCATACGCTACCACTGGTGTCAAGGCATACACTGACACTGGTGTCAAGGCATTCGCTGACACTAGTGTCAAGGAATTCGCTGACACTGGTGTCAAGACATTCGCTGACACTGGTGTCAAGGAATTCGCTGACACTGGTGTCAAGACATTCGCTGACACTGGTGTCAAGACATTCGCTGACACTGATGTCAAGGCATTCGCTGACACTGGTGTCAAGGTATTCGCTGATACTGGTGTCAAGGCATTCGCTGACACTGGTGTCAAGACATTCGCTGACACTGGTGTCAAGACATTCGCTGACACTGGTGTCAAGACATTCGCTGACACTGGTGTCTAGACAAACGCTGACACCGATGTCAAAGCATTCGCTGACACTGGTGTCTAGACAGACGCTGACACTGATGTCAAGGCTTACGCTGAAACCGATGTCAAGGCATACGCTGACACTGGTGTCAAGGCATACGCTGACACTGGTGTCAAGGCATACGCTGACACTGGTGTCAAGAAATACGCTGATAGTGATGTCAAGGCATTCGCTGACACTGGTGTCAAGGCATTCGCTGACACTGGTGTCAAGACATTCGCTGACACTGGTGTCAAGACATTCGCTGACACTGGTGTCTAGACAAACGCTGACACTGATGTCAAGGCTTACACTGAAACCGATGTCAAGGCATACGCTGACACTGGTGTCAAGGCATTGGCTGACACTGATGTCAAGACTAACGCTGAAACTGATGTCAAGACATACGCGGACATTGGTGTCAAGATATTCGCTGACACTGGTGTCAAGACATTCGCTGACACTGGTGTCAAGGCATTGGCTGACACTGGTGTCAACGCATACGCTGATACTGGTGTCAAGGCATACGCTGACACTGCATTGGCATACGCTACCACTGGTGTCAAGGCATACACTGACACTGGTGTCAAGGCATTCGCTGACACTGGTGTCAAGACATTCGCTGACACTGGTGTCAAGGAATTCGCTGACACTGGTGTCAAGGAATTCGCTGACACTGGTGTCAAGGCATACGCTGAAAATGGTGTCAAGGCATGCGCTGACACTGGTGTCAAGGCATACACTGATACTGGTGTCAAGGCATACGCTGACACTGGTGTCAAGGCATACGCTGACACTGGTGTCAAGGCATACGCTGACACTGGTGTCAAGGCATGCGCTGATACTGATGTCAAGGCATTCGCTGAAACTGGTGTCAAGGCATACGCTGACACTGGTGTCAAGACATTTGCTGAAACTGGTGTCGAGGCATTCGCTGACACTAGTGTCAAGGCATTCGCTGACACTAGTGTCAAGACATTCGCTGACACTGGTGTCTAGACAAACGCTGACACCGATGTAAAGGCTTACGCTGAAACTGATGTCAAGGCATACGCTGAAACTGGTGTCAAGGCATACGCTGACACTGGTGTCAAGGCATTAGCTTACATTGGTGTCAAGGCATACGCTGACACTGGTGTCAAGGCATTAGCTGACACTGATGTCAAGGCATTCGCTGACACTGGCGCAAGGCATTCTCTGACACTGGTGACAAGGTTTACGCTGACACTGATGTCAAGGCATACGCTTGACACCATTCACTGACACTGGTGTCAAGACATTCGCTGACACTGGTGTCATGTCAAGGCAATCGCTGACACTGGTGTCAAGGCATACGCTGACACTGGTGTCAAGGCATACACTGACACTGGTGTCAAGGCATTCGCTGACACTGGTGTCAAGACATTCGCTGACACTGGTGTCAAGACATACGCTGAAACTGCTGTCAAGGCATACGCTGACACTGATGTCAAGGCGTACGCTGACACTGATGTCAAGGAATACGCTGACACTGGTGTCAAGGCACTACACTGACACTGACACTGGTGTCCAGGCATACGCTGACACTGGTGTCAAGGCATGCGCTGACACTGGTGTCGAGGCATTCGCTGACACTGGTGTCAAGGCATACGCTGATACTGGTGTCAAGGCATTCGCTGACACTGGTGTCAAGGCATACGCTGACACTGGTGTCAGGGTATTCGCTGACAGTGGTGTCAAGACATTCACTGACACTGATGTCAAGGCATACGCTGACACTGGTGTCAAGGCATACGCTGACACTGGTGTCAAGGCATACGCTGACACTGGTGTCAAGGCATACGTTGAAACTGGTGTCAAGGCATACACTGACACTGGTGTCAAGGCATACGCTGACACTGGTGTCAAGGCATTCGCTGACACTGGTGTCAAGGCATTCACTGACACTGATGTCAAGGCATACGCTGACACTGGTGTTAAGGCATTCGCTGACACTGGTGTCAAGGCATACGCTGACACTGGTGTCAAGGCATTTTCTTACACTGGTGTCAAGGCATTCGCTGACACTGGTGTCAAGGCATACGCTGACACTGGTGTCAAGGCATTTGCTTACACTGGTGTCAAGGCATACGCTGAAACTGCTGCCAAGGCATATGCTGACACTGATGTTAAGGTGTACGCTGACACTGATGTCAAGCAATACGCTGACACTGGTGTCATAGCATACGTTGACACTAATGCCAAGGCATACGCTGACACTGGTGTCAAGGCATACGCTGACACTGGTGTCAAGACATACGCTGACACTAATGTCAGTGCATAAGTTGACATTGGTTTTTATGCATACGCTTACACTGATGTCAAGGCATACGCTGACGCTAAGCGCAGTTAAAATTTCCTAAAACAACTTGAATTACCATAAGCATTGTTTTCTAATCAATAAGCCGAATGCTTCCAATAACGGCTTCCTAACTAGATCCCGACACCAGGGTCTCCTTACCTCGGTGTGCTTGTTGCCGGTGACAAAGAGGTCGTAGTGTGGGGGGAGAGAGGCTTTACACAACGCGTTGATGAACGCATCCCTCGCTACCGTGATCTCCAGAGAACCGCACAAACTAGCGAAGTCCTGGTGGCTCTTGAGCACCAGTTCCCTGGCTGTTTCGTCCTGAGCAGCGTCCAGCAGGAGCGAGAGAGCTGCCAGCAAACCGTGCCAGCTGGCGTTAGTCATCTCGGTGACTGTGCCAAGCATTTCGTCATCAGAGTCAGATTCAGCCTGGTAGGAGGAAAGAAGAATGTCAGTAAGTTCGCGTTCTAAATTCATTTTGTATGACGTTGGCACAGAATCAATTATGTCGAATATCCCTACGTGCGCAATGAAAAATAAGACTTTGGCGATTATATGTATTCAAAAACACAGTAAATCATAAATATCGGTACGCATGCATTTCAAATTGCAGATGACACCATAATTGCACTCAATTGAGCCGCTACGCTGTAGCACAGACATGAGCGCGCGCTTGAGTTAATGTTTCCACAATAGTTGAAAAGGTGGAACACATTGTTACTAAGTGTGACCAAGTGTTTTGAACCAGAAATAGCTATTGGCTTTCACTTGAAATGTTATGAAAAGGAATGAGTTACGTCACCGATTTTTTTTTTGAAAAGTGGAGAGTTACGTGTGGTAACGAGTTTTAAGAATCAGCCCGAGATAGTGCTGAATTTTTAGGGGCGCACCCCATTCTAAGCACTGACTTTGAGAGCTCTGTAGGGGCGCACCCCATTCTGAGCACTGACTTTGAGAATTTTGTAAGACTGTAGGGGCAAACCCACGATGAAAACTCCCCTTTGGTTTGGGCTCCATCGCTATACGCCATACCAAACGAAAGGTGAAAGTCCCAGGGGATAAACGAGACAAGATTCTAAGGTTCAATGCCCTAGCCCAATTAACTTTACAAGTTACTTTGCATGCAAAATCTTATGACAGATCTCCATAAAGTATTCAAAGTTGCAAAGTTTTCAAAATTCAGTATGCTAAATTTCCTTATATATTCAAAATTCAGAATTCAAATTCGTCCGAAAGCGTGATGAGCCCTAACCTGCCCATTTTGCTATTGTCAGGTAATATTATTCAAGTGCAAGACAGGGGCTAACAACCAAGCTCTTTTGTCTCAAATCCCTGGGGCTCCCAACATACTCAACAATCTTCTTCATCATCATGCGATTTTAACGATGGTTTCTTTTGCTAGTTCTTTAGCGCTGAATATTTATACTTTTCTTGCAATAGGTAGTACTGTTATTAAAAGTCTCAAATCCCTGGGGCTCCCAACATACTCAACAATCTTCTTCATCATCATGCGATTTTAACGATGGTTACTTTTGCTAGTTCTTTAGCGCTGAATATTTATACTTTTTCGTGCAATATAGGTACTGTCATTCAAAGTCGTATGATAGCATTGTCTCGAATGCCATACAAAGTCTCTATGCTCGATTATAGCTCGCGAACGAAAGGCATTGCTTTAACTTCCGATCGTCATCAGCTCACCATTTTAAGATATGATAATGATGACATCTCTAGCTCCCATTTTCATCTTGCTCTGTAATTATCTAGCTCCTTTTCACAATCAGGGCTCACGGCTAATTATGTCGCATGGTTCTGAATATATAAGTTCAGTTTTCAGTGAGACCTTCTAAATTTTGAAATTTGTCTTGCTCGAACGTTTCATCTCCTCGTGACAGAGAAACCCATTTTGACTTTATACCTGCCCTATGCTCCTATGGACAAAAATCGAATCATTTTTTGAACCTTTTTAACCGGCCCGTTGGCCTGTTTGCGGTTGCAAGGTCATGTATTTTATGCACTGAAATAGTCACTCAAATCTATCTTATAGTAATAGATTGCACTAAAAGACGCAAGTGAATTTAAAACTGCAAGTCATAAAACTTTCGCTTGACCAAAATTATGTGACAGTTAATTTAAAACCGGCCCTCTTTCAACTGGCTTTTTGACCGGCCCTTTGGACAAATTCTCAAATTCGTTTAAAGCCGGCTAAATTTGAGGGCCAATAAGTATAGATTTAAAAAGTTTCGGGGCTTTTATCAATTCTGTAAGTGAAACATTAAAAATTTATCGATGCTCAAAGGACCATTTGTTGTGGTAATTTTGGCATTTTCCGGTCCGGAATGGCACAATATTGCCATTTTGAGCTTTTTCCACATGATGTGAATACCATTCTAAAAAAGCCATTGATAGAAACAAGACATTTCTAGTATAACAATTGTTAAATATAGGGGGGGGTGGTTCACTGTCCCAATTGTCCCAAACTCAAGAAAAAGTGGATTGGGACAGGGACAAATGGGACATTTGGGACAAATGGGACAAATGGGACAGAGAAAATAGAACAAATTGGACTCAAAAAAATGAATGCGGACTGGGACAATTGGGATATTTGGGACAAATGGGACAATTGGGACAAATGGGACAGAGAAAATGGAACAAATGGGACTCAAAAAAGTGAATGCGGACTGGGACGAATGGGACATTTGGGACAAATGGGACATTTGGGACAATTGGGACAAAAATGACAGACAACTGGGAATCAAATGATTGTGTTTTTGAGTGGCAGTTAGTGTTTTTTGTCTCACAGCCTGTTACATAGCAGCACTTGCTGCGTTGCAACTGCCACTGTCTTTTTCCCATCATAGGTTTCGGGATAGGGAAGTGGGAACACTTAACCACTGCAAACAAACACAACCAAAATATGTACTTAGTATACTAGTATACTAGAATGAATATATATTATAGTTGTTTTGTGTGGGGTTTGACTGCTTGAACATGATAGTCTGAACGACATTCGAGCGAAGTTAAATCAGTGTAGGTATAAGGTTAAGTTGCCTAGCTGGTCATCACTCATTCACTCGACGTCTCGTCAAGGAAAATGTGACAGAAGTCGGAAAGGCTTGTGATCACTCGTCAAGGAAGGCGTGGTAGGAGTAGGAGGGACTGGTCATCACTCGTCAAGGAAGTCGTGGTAGGAGTAGGAGAGGCTGGTCATCACTCGTCAAGAAAGGCGTGGTAGGAGTATGAGGGGCTGGTCATCGCTCGTCAAGGAAGGCTTGGTAGGAGTAGGAGAGGCTGGCCGTCACTCTTCAAGGAAGGCGTGGGAGGGGGGACTGGTCATCACTCGTCAAGGAATGACGTATGACTTGCGATCATTCCAAATTCTATTCCCTATCACATTGGCATGCGGGTGAAAAGGGATTAAAAGGGTTATCCACATATGCCAAAACTGCCCAATCTTATTGAGAAACGAGGGAAAATTGTTTTTGAAGAAAAGACTGCCATAAAGAAGGGGCTATCCGCTATGGGCTATAGACAGTTCTCGGTTCTTTTTACATTTCCCTGGCCTGTCGAGCTACTTTTTAACCAGTTGCTTTCGACATATGAGCATACCCCATCAATAATTGTAAATTGAGCAGTCTAGAGGAACGCTGACAAAACCTATCGTTTTGCTTACGTTACATTTTTCCGCTCCTGCAAATCTACTTTGTAATTTCCATAATCGCATTAAAATTGCACTGGCCTGGGCAAACGGGGCGGGGTATAGTTGTTGTAGCGAATCATACAAGCTATTAATTGGAATTATACATTTCTAACTGCTGTGAACTACTGTGGAAATGATGTCTAAAGAGGCCTCAGAAAGGAGTAATGATGAAGATAA
The DNA here is from genome assembly GCA_011033025.1 of Beroe forskalii. Classification (NCBI taxonomy): domain Eukaryota; kingdom Metazoa; phylum Ctenophora; class Nuda; order Beroida; family Beroidae; genus Beroe; species Beroe forskalii. The sequence continues at coordinate 699,759 of WFMF01000031.1, read as the reverse complement.
TGCCAGTATCAGTGCCAACCAGCAACTTCATGGTCCTGTTGGGGATACAGAGACTGAGGATCTTGGTTTGACCACAGGTATTGATGAGGAGTCACCCGCTGCCGCCACTGATTCATCTAAAAGACGTCGGAGTAAGAAAGCATCAAGTGGTTTGTCACCTAGTGCCAAAAAGGCCTTGATGCAAAAAGTGTGCCCCTGTGAGCAGCTTCTTGGCAGCGATGAGGTGTGGATTCGTTGCAATAACTGCAAGGTTCATTTTCATGTTAGTTGTGTAGGGCTGTCTGGGTTAAGTGCTCGAGCAGTGAAATCTCTTGTTAGTTGGAGTTGTGCTAACTGTTTTGTGCCTCGTTTTTTCAAAAAGGAGGGCGAAACTAATGACAACGAATTTTCAAGAGGTGGAACTAACTGCAATACTATCCGCTTGATAGTTAAAGAAGAGTTGAACCTAGTATGCAATGTAATGCGTGCTACTGTTAAGGACGCCACAGAGACAGCCTTCCAAAAGAAATCTAAGGAATTGGTAGACACGTGCCAAACAACACTGAAATCTTATGCTGATGTCACCAAATCAGCTCAAGAAAGTGTGATCGAGAAGGTGACTTCAGTAGAAAACTCCAAGAAACTTGTAACTTCGGTAGTTTCGAAGATTGACAATGACAACATGGAACGTGCGAAACGTGAGTGCAACGTTGTCATCAACAATATCCCTGAGAGCAAGGCGATTGATGGTAGAACTCGGAAATCTCAAGACATGGACTTCTTAATTCAACGGTGTGAATTCGCGGCGGCTGACATTGTAAGCTGTTTTCGGGCGGGGAAACCTGGACAGAAGGATCAAGACAGCAATGTGAGGGTACGACCCCTGATTGTAAGACTCGTTTCAAGGCAGAGAGCTCAGTACTACTGTAACGATGGAAAGGGCTACTCGGTGGACGTTGTTGATGAGGACACTGGCGTGAAACACGTGTACTGGATCAACCCTGACCTGTGTGTCAGGCAGACCGTGAAGCTCGTTTTTTAGCGAGACTAGAACGGAGGAGACGGATGAACGAAAACCCTCACCACTAAAATTTTCTATTGTAATGCCGATGGTCTAATGAACAAGATAGAGGAATTGAAAACTGTGTACACCTATATAATAGTGATATTATTTGCGTTTGTGAAACGCACTTGAACTCAGATATTTACGATGCTGAAATTGCGCTTCCAGGATATGCGATTGTACGCAGGGATAGGGACTTTGTCATAGGTGGCAAAAAGGAATCGGAAGGACAAGTTACGAGTGGTCGAGGTGGATCAGTTATTTTCATCAGGGACGATATTAATTTTGACTGTATTGATTGGTTTAATAGCTGTGTGTCGGACTCAGTAGCAATTACTATACACAGTAATGCTGGGCGTATTAATATTGCATGTGTATACAGAGCAGAATGCCATACTGAAACTCAGCTAAGTACTCTCAATAATGCTCTTGTGAAACTGGCTGATTGCAACGAGGAAACTGTGGTAGTTGGAGACTTTAACGCTCCCGATGTATGCTGGGAGACTGGTTTTGTGAGCGCTCCTCATAATACTACCAACCAGTCGTTATTGCGGCAGATAGAATTTATGAAAACTATGCAGAACTGTGGGTATGCATGGTTCATAACCGATAAGATAACTAGGAGAAGACTTGTTGGTGGTGTTGTGCAGGAGAGTACATTAGACCAGATCTTTAGTACGAATGAATCACTAATAATTGACCATAATATCACGGCTCCTCTTGGAAAAAGTGACCACTTGGGAATTTGCTCTGATATGAACTTGTACCGTCCTGGTGAGAAACTTGACATTTTTGAACAAAAAGATAAAAAAGGTCTGGGGTAAAAAGTTAATGATGAGCAAATTCTACAATTTTCTAATTCTATAAACTGGAACTATGACGGCCTAGAAAGTAACACTAGTCAAGATATGTGGAACGAATTGCATGGTAAACTTATGACAGTAGTTGATATCGTTCCAAATAAAAGCAAGATAAATAGTAGACCCAATTGGTGCAATTCAAATCTTAATAGAAACAGAAAGAAAAAGGATAAAATGTGGGCAGCTTTTGATGCCAATCCGACACCAAATCAAACCTTAATATTGCTCTTAATTGCCAGAAAAAGTATGAAGATTCTGAGTTTAATGCAAAGATTAGGTATGAGAAGTCAATTACTTCCAATCTAAAAACAGAACTGTAAGCCTTTCTACTCATACTTGAGGAGTAAACGGGAATTAAAATCTTGTATTGGATCGCTCAACAAGAACGACGGTAGCTTGACATCTAACGAGTCTGAGGCAGCTGAAGTTTTAGCAGATGCCTTCAGCTCAGTTTTCGTAAACGAACCGGCAGGGCCCCTTCCTGAGGAGTGCTATGGTGACGTCACTGATCACGAATCGTTTGCTAGTGAAGACATTGAAATAAGTATTGATGAAGTACGAAGTGAGTTAGAGACTAGACATTAGCAAGAGCCAAGGTCCTGACCTTGTCCATCCTAAGTTGCTAAAAGCCTTAGCCTGTAATAACGAATTTGTGACTGCATTAACTCAATTATTACAGGAGTGTGCCTCCTCAGGTAAGATACCACTCCAATGGAAGGAAGCCCATGTTGTTTTCGTTGTTTAAGAAAGGCTGCAAGAGAGATCCCTTAAACTATCGTCCCGTCACTCTCACAAGTATAGTATGTAAGATTTATGAAAGATTTATTAGACGCTATATCTTGAATATTGTCGAGGGCAAAATTTTAGCATGTCAGCATGGTTTTGTGGAGAAGAAATCATGTTTATCTAATCTCTTGGAATCTGTAGAAACTGTACTTAACGTCTTAGATAGTGGTTGTCCTGTAGATGTTTTCTATCTTGATTTCTGTAAAGCATTCGATAGCGTCCCACACTACAGGCTCCTCACTAAGATGAAAAGTATGGGTATCTCAGGTAAATTACTTGATATTGTTGGAGACTTTTTAACTGGTAGGACTATGAGGACTAACGTAGGTGGGCACTTATCTAGTGTCCGTAGAGTATTTTCAGGAGTACCCCAAGGGTCAGTTTTAGGGCCATTACTCTTTGTCATCTTCATTAACGACCTACCAGTTAATCTTTCTGGATATGCTCAGTTATTTGCCGATGACCTTAAGATAATTGCTAACGCTACGGATCTCAATGAAGTACAGCATGATATAGGCGAACTTGAGAAATGGCAAAATCTATGGTTACTACGTTTCAATCCAGAGAAATGCAAGGTTTTACATTTGGATTTTAATGACAATCCACGGAATAGTTATATTCTTAATAATGTTAGCATTGGTGTAGCAAGTACTGAAAAGGATCTAGGTGTTATAGCAAATGATTCATTTCAGTGGGATGATCAAATTAAGGCATGTATATCAAAGGCAAATAAAATGATTGCATGGGTTACACGAAACCTCATAAATAGAGATAAGAAAGTCTTGCTTAACATTTACAAAACTATTGTGAGGCCGAATTTAGAGTATTGTGCTCAGTTATGGTCGCCAGTTGCTGCTCATGGGAATTGGAATTTGATTTTACTGTTGGAAGGTGTTCAGAGACGTTTTACTCGATTAGTTAATGGAATTGGCACACTCCCATACAGTGAGCGGCTGGAGGCCCTAAATCTTACAACTCTAGCTGAAAGGAGGCTGAGAGGAGATCTGATAGAAACGTTTAAAATTGTCAACAATTTAGTAAGCTATGGTGGAGATGTATTTTGTCTTGGTAGATCAGGTCGGAATATTATAAGTAAATCTAGAGAATGTAAAAGTAGTGGCACTAAAGTGAATAATCTATTTAAGAGTTCCTTATCACAGCGCATATTAAATTATTGGAATAGATTACCTTCGCATGTTAAATCCTCAAATGATGTTAATAATTTTAAGATTGCGCTGGAGCAGTATAAAATTGATAATTTCGATAAGGAAGGGCATTTCTGGGAAGTTTCCTACAACGTCTTACAGAAAATAGAAGGAAAAAATTATTTGGAGAACAAGAACAGGCAAAACGATTATCTCAGAGATAATCCTAAAGTAGCAAAAAGGAAAGGAATAAATTTGGTTGGAAGCTGAAGCTTGCAGTTTTTAGAAGAAGTATTTTCTAACTGGTGACTGCTGAAGAAGCAGATTTATTTTTGGATTTTATTGAAAACTTTGCATGAAGTATCTGAGATGATTCCTGTCATAATTTTAATCTAATCTAATCTATGACATAAGGCGGACTCACCCCAACCCTATCCATAACTCTATCTGTTGCCCTATCCGGACCATACTTTTGGCGAAACATAATATGGCGCGCGGCGCGCGCGCCGCTTAACGCTGTCACGGAAAATGCTTTTTTGATAATGTTACAGTTAGAGTTTGGCATTGCGGCCTACAAATATGGGGAACGCGCAGCAAAACAACTGTGTCACTGGCAATTCCAACAATAGGCTTATGAGTACGAAACATTGTACACACGCAAACAACAACTCACTTGATTGTGGCTTTGAAGAATACTGTTAATTATGTGTAGAATGGAGGCATACGTCACACCAAGTGTGTAGCCATCAGTGAATGGGGGTGGCTCGTTCTTTTCTAACGCAGATAACCTGAACAAAGTTGATGAGGGAAAACAAATAGAGTACCAAATTGAGGATGAAATCAAGCGCTCAGAGACGTTAATTATACAACAATCCCAACACAAATCAAAGGTTGATTTTAGTGTGATATCATATCAATTATCATTAATTAAATGTACAGATAAGGGTTTCCTCCTAGCATAGTAAAACTAAGATCTTCCATTATATTTTGTAATTAAGAGAGCAATTAAATTTCCATACATATTTATATTAGAAAAGATGTACATTAATCTAGCGTGTAAATCAAAATATACCTCTCAAATTTTCACTCGAATATCAGCGAATACTCGAATAGGAGTTAGTACTCACCGAACAGTTCTCAAAAAGGCCAATGCCCTACTCATGCAACATTGTAACACAGAACGTGTGTACAGTTTACACACTGATGATATGTCGACAATATACACGCCAAATGCGGACTCACTTTACACATCCACAATAACTTACATACATATTATACCATCAGTATACAGTCAGCAAACATATATCATAGTGTCATACACAATGTAAACACAAGTTATACGCTATACAGCTATACACGATGTATAGGTACACAATATACAACACAATACAATACACAACACAATACATACAGGAGGGGTTTGAAGGAGCTGCGCATGCTAGGCAGGGCTGATAGCATGATGGAAGTGTTGCCCAGTGTGAAGACAATACTGTCTGGAGGTTGCTGACCCAGGTTGATTGGACTAGCCACACCTGAAGAAAACACAGTTATATACTGTAAACTGTTTTATTGTTTTTAAAGCTGGTGTTTGGGGATTTTAATATAGACTTTTCAGGGCGTTTGCTGCTTGCATGTAGCCCAAGGAAATTTAAACGCTATGCTAGGTCTTAGGTGCTTTTGGAAGAAGGCAGGTAGCTGCTCACCCGAAATTCCCAAAGTATACCTCATTATGAATAATTTGGTACTGACTCTGCTATTGCCTATTGGGTCCTCACAGGTCATGAAATAAATTAAGAAATCAAGCTGAGAAAGTCAGAATTGCACCCCTAGCTGACGACGACAATCAACAGATTTTCGAAAGCTTCTGGTTTCAACTCTCTCGTCTGAGTTATATCGTTAAAACTTCAATCTCTTGAGCACCCCTATGGCCTATACTTGCTGGAATATGTTTGGAATGCCAGTATCTCAGTATGACACTACAACTGTACCTTATAACGATGTTGTGCTGACTTGCTCCTGCAAACTGGCACAATGCAGACCAGCAGTGTGACTACAATCTACCATAGGCGCCGTTGTATTGCTGTATACAATGGTTGTAAAGTGGTGGTGCCCTCTTGCTTGATAAGCCACTTATTAAGCAAATCAGCCACTTAGCAAATTTAGTGACTATATTATAGCATAGTCGTATGAATAACCCAAAACCTCATTAAACCTATCAAATCAAGGGACCCCGCTTATTAGAATAACCAATATTACAGCCGCTATAATTTGAATAAGGAACTTACAAAGGAATGATACTGAAGATTATCATATTATATATGCGGTACTGCACCAGGCAAAAGGGTAGCCTGCTACTATCTTGCATATAGTTACTAACTTCCTACGTAATAGGATAATAGACAAGCTGTGAACGATGATCCTTTGATGTGAGTTAATTATCAGCAGTACAACTGTCTACTGCTCCTTTAAAAACCGCTCAACCACATTCCTTCCCCATAAAATTTAGGTAGAATACCAGTGCTTGTTTATCTTGATTTTCACTAAGGTTTGCCTTTCGGCTTTCATTTCCGGTTAATTTTCTCTTTTGAATATTTTTCTGTCATTTTGTAATTTTTATCCACTCCAACCCTATTTAGTTTTACAAAAAAGCATTTCGTAAGTGTAGCGCAAACGTCAATATTTTGAGAGGATCGGGTCGACAAAAAAGTTAGTCTGTTGTGTCTACTACCTTTATCCACACACTTATCTGAAAGTGCACGTGAAAGCTTGTTATTAAATTAAAGTTGTCTCAGTGGCGGATTCAAATTATGAATCCCGTCACTGTGACAACTTTTTGATTCTTAATCAGTTCTGATTCCTTGATTTACGTATAACACATTCAGTGATAAGAAAAGATGAATGAGCGATTGATGATGACCCTGATACTACTGTCATCTGTCAGTTGGATGAGTACCTTTGATCTTCCACGAGGTAGATCCACAGTACATGTAAAATTTGCAACGTCATGCTGCGTAATACACAGCGTCATACCGAAATACCATGTACTAATTTAGGGTTATTCACTGATAACTTAATTTGTTAATTCAATAGGTTCATGTCGCTATGTCAGGTGATAGGAAAATCAGCATGTGATAATACTAACTATAGTTACTATGCATCACGTTGCGACTTATAAATTTCAGGTACTAGAGAAGTAGGAGATGAGACAGGTATGATAGGATTCGCCTCCAAGATGAGTAGGATTCAAATCTATTTCCGGAACAGTGAAGAGGACGCTTTGCAGAAAGTTAAGGATGATCCTGAATTTACGGTCAGAGTGCAGATAGAATTCTATGGGAGCTCAGGAGAGGGACTGTATGCAAAGGTAAATAGCGTATATCGGATAATACGTGGAGCGATAACAGAAACCACTGAACGGGTAGTTAGATATGAACCCGAAAAGCAAAGCACCGAGAAGAACACATTCCTACCAATTGTACAAGGAGGGACATTCCCAGACAATTTGGTGGTAGACATAGCGTCTCAATCGATCATCAAGGCACCTGGAGGTTATGCAACAGACCACCAGAATATCAAGGAAGAATGGGAAGAATTAGTGGAATCTGATGTTATCCGATGTGTTAACGTAAAGTTCGCAGAACACAACGGCTATTTCGTAGACAAAATGGGGTTGCAGTGTTTCGTCAAAATATCAGTGAAGCGTGAGTTTTTCTTACATTGCATGGTTATAAAAGTCCACTCACGTATTACTCTTTATGTCTTTAGTGTCAAATAGACGAGGGGCTGTAATTACTGTCCCCCTGTGCAGGTTTCTCAAAAGTGCAGTAAAATGTGGGGATGGGGTAATTTCAATCGAATGGTCTCGAAAAGAGTGCAGAGAGGGCGTCTGGATTCAATGGTTTGTTGATAAAATTCATCATCGAGATGACAACATAAACAGTTGGCAATGCTTTTAGGTTACTACTTTACAGTACTAGAAAACAAAAGAGTTCAAATTTTAATTTTGAAATATTCGTTAACAATAACGTAGATATCAATAAAAGCATATCAACACATAAACGACTGACGACTCTGAGCAGACAATTCATTGATGAGGATCATAAATGAGCAAATTCCTACTAAGCTACCAGTGTGTGTTGTGTAGAACCCACCATTCTGAGCGACTGAGGAGCTTCCAGTGAAGAGGGACTGTAGGAAGCCTCCCATGGCCCCGATAATCTCGTGGAAGACCTTGGAGCTCTGCTCCTGAAGGTCGTAACTCCTGCAGAAGTGGGCCAGGAGGGTCGGCTGGCTGCACACCTGCGAGGGAGGGTGGTCAGTAACTCCTGCAGAAGTGGAACAGGAGGGTCGGGTCGCTGCACACCTGCGAGGGAGGGTGTCAGTAACTCCTGCAGAAGTGGGCTAGGAGGGTCGGCTCACTGCACACCTGCAAAGAAGGGTGTCAGTAACTTCTGCAGAAGTGGGTCAGGAGGGTCGGCTCACTACACACCTGCGAGGGAGGGTGGTCAGTAACTCCTGCAGAAGTGGGCTAGGAGGGTCGGCTCACTACACACCTGAGAGGGAGGGTGGTCAGTAACTCCTGCAGAAGTGGGTCAGGAGGGTCGCCTCACTGCACACCTGCGAGGGAGGGTGGTCAGTAACTCCTGCAGAAGTGGGTCAGGAGGGTCGGCTCGCTGCACACCTGCGAGGGAGGGTGTCAGTAACTCCTGCAGAAGTGGGCTAGGAGGGTCGGCTCACTACACACCTGCGAGGGAGGGTGTCAGTAACTCCTGCAGAAGTGGGTCAGGAGGGTCGGCTCACTGCACACCGCAACCCTGCAGAAGTGGGTCAGGAGGGTCGGCTCACTGCACACCTGCGAGGTAGGGTGGTCAGTAACTCCTGCAGAAGTGGGTCAGGAGGGTCGGCTCACTGCACACCTGTAAGGGAGGGTGTCAGTAACTCCTGCAGAAGTGGGCTAGGAGGGTCGGCTCACTACACACCTGCGAGGGAGGGTGTCAGTAACTCCTGCAGAAGTGGGTCAGGAGGGTCGGCTGGCTGCACAGTGCACACCTGCGAGGGAGGGTGTCAGTAACTCCTGCAGAAGTGGGTCAGGAGGGTCGGCTCACTGCACACCTGCGAGGGAGGGTGGTCAGTAACTCCTGCAGAAGTGGGCCAGGAGGGTCGGCTCGCTGCACACCTGCGAGGGAGGGTGTCAGTAACTCCTGCAGAAGTGGGTCAGGAGGGTCGGCTCACTGCACACCTGCGAGGGAGGGTGGTCAGTAACTCCTGCAGAAGTGGGCCAAGAGGGTCGGCTGGCTGCACACCTGCGAGGGAGGGTGTCAGTAACTCCTGCAGAAGTGGGTCAGGAGGGTCGGCTCACTACACACCAGCGAGGGAGGGTGGTCATAATGTACCTATTTTACTGAATATAATATATTCAGTAAAATATTATAATAGAGACAAGGATTGATCAGAGTACAGCTCTTCCTGAACTGTGGTTTGTTGCTGAAAATAACATTAGAGACCATGATAGAATGTACACTCAGTACTTCAGTATAACTGCTTGGTGTTGGTACACATGATATACACTATACAGTGACCCAGCCGGCTGGACTGGAGGACTAGTATACTTGAAACTATGATTAATGAGAGAGAAACAACAATTAATTAGTCCATGTTCCTAGTTGGTTGCAATGTGAATGAATGGTATTTTTTAAAATCTAATGTGGTTGTAAAAGTGGAAATTGTGCGATATCACAATTTCAGAATGATGAATAATTATATCATTATAATATGCTAATATCATGAGTTAATTTGATAAGATGAAATAAATGTTCTTACATGCAGTGCGATTAGCAACTTGAAAATTTCAAGTTGCTTATCGCACTATATTATATTTAATAAAACCCTCCCCCAGCCCACCTGATGAAGGACCTCCAGAGCCACAGTCCGTTGCCAGAACGGTTTGTCCGCGTCCAGGAACTTGACGATGATGGACAGGAAGATCTCACACTCCGTCACCTGAACACCGGGATAAGATTATATACTGTTACAACACACTATTGAGGTGTGGATTATTTGGGAATATTTCTCGAGGCGAAGCCGAGTGGAATATGGAAAATAAACACTGAAATAGAGTGCAGAAACAGTATTATTTAATGATCGAATCGAAAGATACGAGGTCGTTCTGTAAACTGGATTTCATACTCGGCGAAAGAGCCGAGAGTAATTTATAATATGATTGACTTTAGTTACTGATAAACCTGCACAGAACTAACGGGTGATAAGTGTTTAAAAAATGGGCCTTTTGGCATTGGCACGAGGTTGAATTATTTTAAGTGGTTTTATAGCCCATGATTTTAATCTTTTTTTCGTGGTTTCTTTTATACTAATGGCTAGAATTTTAGCATTTTATGATATGAGTCCCTTATTTTTAATTTTATTAATTTATGAAATACATAATATGGAAACGATGTCAATCATTGAAAATGATTTTGAGAAATAAAACAATGCTTCATAATAAGAATAAAACGGAGACCGGGGAAGATTAATTCTATTTAGATCAATGAAACCTAAGATAATATTGAATAAATTAAGGGGACACAGAAAAAAATTTTTCAGCTGGTGCCATCTTGCTGCCTATGTAGTCGTGTTAGGTATTCCCGCCCTGGCCAGGGCGGTAACCCCCTGCATATCAGAAAAATAAAAAGAAATAGAGAGTCGGGACCTATCTAGAACGATTCGTCGTAAAATTTTAGGTCTAGAACAACCGTTCTTATAGATACGCGTATACTTAAATCGCACGCTACAGTAACGTAACTGGCCAGGGCTATTATATAAGTATATATGAGAGAATTCGGTGCCAGGGCGGTAACCCCCCGCGGTAATAAAAAAACTGGCCAGGGGTATAAGTTAGAGATTTGAGTGTCACAGGGTGATATAATATTATATAAGATTAATATATAATATATAGCATGATAATTGGGAGCAAATTTAAAACGATGAGATGTCAAGAACGGGAAATGGTAGAGCCATGATCGAGGTCAGGTTTTGTTGATACAAGATAGGAAAATGTTATAGGCTATAAGAAAAGTTCTGATGACGTCATTATCACGTCACTATGACGTCATCAACTTTGCGAAATGTTATTGCTTTTTAGCGAAAATAGGCCATTTTCGAGCGCATTTTTCACCAAGAAGGAAAGGAGATAGCTCAGAAATGTTGAAAAATCGTTGGTTGGAAATTTAAAGAGCTTTCAGAAAATCATATGGATCATTGGGCTATCTCGATTTTTCATCGAGATATACGCGATTTTCTAAGGTACGGTGAAGAATCAATTTCCAAATTATAGGACAAAACTTAAATGAGTGAGATGTCAAGAACTGCGACTTATCTTGAGATGAGACGGGTCAAAGTATGTTGTACTAAGGCGGAATTGTGTGATAGGCTATATGGGAAGTTGGTTTGAGCCTATTTGGGTGCTGTGATGACGTCATCAAAATCGCGTAAAACCACTAAAATAGCGTATTTTGCGATAGAACGCTATTTTGCACTACTTTGGACATCTCTAACTCAAAGAGTTTTTATCGGATTATGTTTTACTTTGATATGCTGCTTCTAGACCTTGTGATTTAGCTATAAAACGAGTTTTGGGACGATCGGTCGAAGATTGTTGTCGTGGGAGGCGTCTAAAAATTGAACTGCAAATTGATTGAAATTACGTTTATGATGAAAAATTGTATTGTAGCCCTATTCTGTGATGCGATGGTGAACTGATAATGGTTTCTCCATGTCTCGCAGTGAATAGGGATGAGAAATATACGATGGAATAGTGAAGCACGTGAGTTCACGCGGACGTTTTGTAGAAATTAGGGGATTTGAAGAAAATGATATTTACACGGGATTTTCGACTTGATTACGTTGAAATGAGTTTAAATACGACTAATTCACATGAAATTAGATCTGGTTGCTATATTTCAGCACGTGAGTACACACGGACGTTTTGTAGAAATTAGGGGATTTGAAGAAATTGATATTTAGACGGTATTTTCGACTTGGTTACGTTGAAATGAGTTCAAATACGACTAATGCACGTGAAATTAGATCTGGTTGCTATATTTCAGCACGTGAGTTCACGTGGACGATTTGTAGAAATTAAGAAATATATCAATTCTTGTAATTCCGTGTTAGAATAACGTAGTTTCGGACTTCGTAAGGGTCAGTTACGTGGGTTAGACTTGCGTGAGGGCAAGTAACGTGGGTTTGGACTACGTGAAGGCAAGTTACGTGGGTCCAAACTGCCTTTGGGCAAGTAACATAGGTTCAAACATAAATCTGTCAAGATATCACCACCAAAACCGTTGGACGGTTGGTCTAGTAACCCCCCGCGGGTTTGGATGTGACAACGGAACCTGAAAGAGACAAAATGGGCTGATCACATCCAAACCAGCGGGGGGTTACTAGACCAACCGTCCAACGGTTTTGGTGGTGTAATATATAAGAATAATAATAATATATATCATGATAATTGGGAGCAAATTTGAAACGCTGAGATCTCGAGAACGGGAAATGGTAGAGCCATGATCGAGGTCAAGTTTGGTTGATCTAAGATGGGAAAATGTTATAGGCTATAAGAGAAGTTCTGGTGACGTCATTTTCAGGTCACTATGACGTCATCAACTTAGCGAAATTTTATTTCTTTTTTTTAGGTCATCTTTGTGCGCATTTTTCACCAAGAAGGAATGGAGATAGCTCAAAAATGTTGAAAAATCGTTAGTTGGAAATTTAAAGAGCTTTCAGAAAATCATACGGATCATCGGGCTATCTCGATTTTTCATCGAGATATACGCGATTTTCTAAGGTACGGTGAAACATCGATTTTCAAATTATAGGTCAAAACTTAAACGAGTGAGATGTACAAGAACGTATCTTGAGATGAGACCAGTCAAAGTATGTTATACTAAGGCAGAATTGCTTGATAGGCTATATGGGAAGTTGGTTTGAGCCTATTTTGGTGCTGTGATGACGTCATCAAAATCGCGTAAAACCACTAAAATAACGTATTTTGCGAAAGAAGGCTATTTTGCGTTACTTTGAACATCTCTAACTCAAAGAGTTTTTATCGGATTATGTTTTACTTTGATATGCTGCTTTAAGACCTTGAGACTTAGCTATAAAACGAGTTTCAGGGCGATCGGTCGAAGATTGTCGTCATGGGAGACTTCTAAAAATTGAACTGCAAATTGATTGAAATTATGTTTATTACAAAAATTTGTACTGTAGTCCTATTCTGTGATACGAAGGTGAAGTGATAATGGTTTCTCCGTGTCTCGCAGTGAAAAGGGATGGGAAATATACGATGGACAAGTGAATCACGTGAGTTCACGTGGACGTTTTGTAGAAATTAGGGGATTTAAAGAAATTGATATTTACACGCGATTTTCGACTTGAATACGTTGAAATGAGTTTAAATACGACTAATGAACGTGAAATTAGTTCTGGTTGCCATTTTTCAGCACGTGAGTACACACGGACGTTTTGTAGAAATTAGAGAATTTGAAGAAATTGATATTTGCACGGGATTTTCGACTTGGTTACGTTGAAATGAGTTCAAATACGACTAATGAACGTGAAATTAGATCTGGTTGCTATATTTCAGCAAGTGAGTTCACGTGGACGATTTGTAGAAATTAAGAAATATATCAATTCTAGTAATTCCAAGTTAGAATGAAGTAGTTCTGGACTTCGTCAGGGTGATTTATGTGGGTTAGACTTGCGTGCGGGCTAGTAACGTGGGTTCGGACTACGTGAGGGCAAGTTACGTGGGTCCAAACTGCCTTTGGGCAAGAAACATGGGTTCAAACTACATACATCTGTCAAGATATCACCACCAAAACCGTTGGACGGTTGGTCTAGTAACCCCCCGCGGGTTTGGATGTGACAACGGAACCTGAAAAGAGACAAAATGGGATGATCGCATCCAAACCAGCGGGGGGTTACTAGACCAACCGTCCAACGGTTTTGGTGGTTATTAATATCATATAAGATGATGATAATTTGGGACCCAATTTAAATCGATGAGATCTCAAGTTCCACAAATGGTAGAGTCATGATCGAGGTCAGGTTTTGTAGATCTAAGATGGGAAAATGTAATAGGCTATAAGAGAAGTTCTGGTGACGTCATTATGACGTCATTATGACGTCATCAACTTAGCGGTAACCCCCTGCATATCAGAAAAATAAAAAGAAATAGAGAGTCGGGACCTATCTAGAACGATTCGTCGTAAAATTTTAGGTCTAGAACAACCGTTCTTATAGATACGCGTATACTTAAATCGCACGCTACAGTAACGTAACTGGCCAGGGCTATATATGAGAGAATTCGGTGTCACAGGAGTTTAATTCCCGCCCTGGCCAGGGCGGTAACCCCTGTATATCAGAAAAAAAAAAGAAAAAAACCTATCTAGAAATTCGTCGTAAAAAGGTCTAGAACAACCGTTCTTATGAATACGCGTATACTTAGATCGGGCGCTACAGTAACGTAACTGGCCAAACCTATATGAGAGAATTCAGTGTCACAGTACTAATATAATATTTCCGTCCTGGCAAGGACGGCAACCCTCACAGTGGAAAAAAAAAAAACTTGCAAAAAAATACCGTTTGAAAAGGAAGCATCTGAGAGCTTTGAAACCTATCTTAAAAGATTCCTCGTTAAATTTTACGTAGGAGTCGACCCGTCTCGAGTGAATGCGTATGCCAAAATCTCGAGATATCCTCGAACGTAACCTTGCCAGGATTAAATAGTAAGACATCGATGTCACAGGACGAATATATATCTACTTATATATAGACGTGATAATTTTAGGACCTAATTTTCGACGGGGTAAACTCAAAAACCATAAAAGATAGAGACATGATCGAGGTCGCGTTTTTTTCAGCTAAGATGGGAGAATGTAGTAGGCTATGAAGAAAGTTTCGCGGATAGATTTTTTTTGGTGTTATGACGTCATCAAAATCGATGAAATCACGATTTTTAGTGAAAAACGTAATTTTGGACCACTTTGAAGCACTGTATCTGAAAAGTTTTCTACCGCATCATGATTTCCTGACTTATGTAGCATCTAGACCTCGAGTTTTAGCCACAAAAGAAGTTTCATGGTGATTGGTGAAAAAATGAGGTCGTGGGGGGCCTCCAAAAATCGAGGATCCTTACTAGGCCAAAATATGGTGACTTTGAGCATCTATATCTCAGCTCACAAACTCTGCTCCATCTTTTCCAGACGTATCAATGTTTTTTCTCAATCAAATATCAAGGGTGAAAAGTTTCAAGTCGTCCCGATTTAAGGGAAAGGTGTGGTGGCCCCTCAAAAACGTAAATTTGAGCTGCGCGAAAAAGTCGAAAATTTGGCTAAGTCCAATTTCAGGCCGAATTCCATAAGTGCAGGGCTGTTGTGCTATATGATAGTGACTGAATCAACATTTTGATTTACTTGGTACTTGAATATAACAAGAAATGGCCCATGAAAATGAAGTGCACGTGAGTTCACGTGGACGTTTTGTAGAAATAAAGCAAATTTTAAATTTGAGTCTAAAGACCGAATTTTCGACTTGATTTGATTGAAACAAGTCACAATGCAATAGACAAACATGATTCCAGGTCCATATGACAAATTTTGCACGTGAGTTCACGTGGAAGTTTTGGGAAATTACTATTTCAACGATTTTAACAAATGATTTCTATTTCGAATGCTTAATAACGTATGTTTAAATCATAATCACCTCTTACAATTAAAAAACGGCGCCCCTGTGACTCTGTGAGGGGGTTGCTATGACGACCGCTTGCGGTTTTGTCTGTGGTTAATATCATATAAGATGATGATAATTTGGGACCCAATTTAAATCGATGAGATCTCAAGTTCCACAAATGGTAGAGACATGATCGAGGTCAGGTTTTGTAGATATAAGATAGGAAAATGTAATAGGCTATAAGAGAAGTTCTGGTGACGTCATTATGACGTCATTATGACGTCATCAACTTAGCGAAATTTTGTTGCTTTTTAGCGAAAATAGGTCGTTTTCGAGCGCATTTTTCACCAAGAAGGAATGGAGATAGCTCAAAATTTTTCAAAAAAATGTTAGCAAATTTAAAGAGCTTTCAGAAAATCATATGGATTATTGGGCTATCTCGATTTTTCATCGAGATATACGCGATTTTCTAAGGTGCGGTGAAAAATCGATGTCGAAATTTTAGGACAAAACTTTAATGAGTGAGATGTCAAGAACTACGACTTATCTTGAGATGAGATCGGTCAAAGTATGTTTTACTAAGGCGGAATTTCTTATAGGCTATATGGGAAGATGGTTTGAGCCTATTTGGGTGCTGTGATGACGTCATCAAAATCGCGTAAAACCACTAAAATAGCGTATTTTGCGATAAAATGCTATTTTGCGCTACTTTGAACATCTCTAACTGAGAGTTTTCATCGGAATATGTTTTACTTCGATATTTTGCTTTTAGACCTCGAGATTTAGCTATAAAACGAGTTTCAAGGTGATCGGTCGAAATATGTTGTCATGCGAAGCCTCTAAAAATTGAGCCGCAAAATGGTTGAAATTACGTTTATGATGAAAAATTGTACTTTAGCCTTATTCTGTGTTACGATGACGAACTAATAATGGTTTCTTCATGTCTCGCAGTTACTAAATGTGGGAAATATACGATGAAATAGTGAATCACGTGAGTTCACGTGGACGTTTTGTAGAAATTAGGTGATTTAAATAAATTGATATTTACACGCGATTTTCGACTTGATAACGTTGAAATGGGTTCAAATACGACTAATGCACGAAGAATTAGATCTGGGTGCTACATTTCAGCACGTGAGTTCACGTGGACGATTTGTAGAAATTAATTGGTCAATTCTAGTAATTCCAAGTTAGAATAACGTTGTTTCGGAATGCGTGAGGTTTAGTTACGTTAGTTCCAACCGAAAGAAATGGACTGACGTCACCAAATCAGCAGGGGTTACTACGACAACCGTCTCGGTTTTGGAGAGAGACCATATGTTTATTCACAAGTCGTATATAAAAATGATGTTTCCGCTCATTTTGCGCCCTAAACGAAGTCTCTATGACCTTCCTGGACTGAGATACGAAATTATGGCCATTTTGGCGACCAAAAAATCATTTAATTGGTCGGGAAAAATTCATTTTTTGAGATAAAGCAAAATCCTTTTGAGAGAAGTTAGATGGTTAGGTGAACTAAAATTCCTTGCAAAGTTTGGTGGTCGGGGCACTTTCCTAGCACGACCAATAGTCAAAAACGTCGTTTTTTGCTGAAAACTTGAATGCCGATTTGAAAATTTTAGTCATCTCGGTTATGGCTCATATTCGGGTAATTTTCATATTTTTATATACCTAACACGACTACATAGGCGGCAAGATGGCACCAGCTGAAAAAAATTTTTCTGTGTCCCCTTAATACAATAATGAACTTGAGATTTTTCCGATAATAACACGAAGTGTTCGACCTTCATCGAGAAAAAAAAACAATTAGGAAATTATTCTCTATTTTGATTTCTGATTTGGCCGCAAAGTGTTCCTTTGTAACTGCTTAACTGTTTTACTGCCCTGACCTCGTGAGGATACAACAGTACAACACATGACATCAGAATCGCAGGAAGTGAGTCTAAAACCAAGTTTAAATGCCCTGACCAATAATATAATATTATCATGGTGAGCACTGAAGATGTGAACTGAAAGGACTTTGCTATTTTATCAATCAGCTGGTGTGTCTCATTAACGTGATGTGAAGTCTGGCAATTGACACTGACATAGCAATGGTCCATTTTGGGAACCAAATTTACATATTTTTATATTTTCAAGTGAAAATGTTGAATTTGAAGGGCATGTCAGAATGGGAATTCAAGCTTACTCCGAGGGTATTTCATTTAAATTTGTGGTTCGATTTTGAAAAGGTTTCCTCATGTTAGTTTTGATTTGCGGATTCTTCGCTGGTAGAATCTGCAATTCAATATTTACCTTTCGCTCACGATTTTCGTTCGATTCTTTCTTAAAGCAAACACAAATCATCCTCATGGTTTTCACCAAAGCATTATATAACTTGCTGTGATACAATGGATTGAGGAGACTGTTTATCGGTATGACAAGGAAGGAAATCACTTCAAACACCAGGTTGGGTGGAGATTCATCTCCTGTGCACATGTAGTAAATCACAGTTCCTATAAATGGTAACCAACACAGCACCTGGGTTCCAATCATCCACAATACTTTTGGCGTCAAGGAAACCGAATCTTTACCTCTCTGATTATGTCTGCGACCCTCTGCACTTCGAAACCTCTCCTTGCTCTTTCTGTTTTTAGCTGCAATTGAAAAGTATCCTCCACTCATAATGAAGAGAAGCAGCACTATAACTGCAAGATATGTAATTTTGAAGGGGATGAAGTGCGCCTGGGATTTAAAGATATTGTGTAAGCATATAGCAGATGCTCCATAATAGCTAATTTCGGTGGTATGCCAAACTTTATCATCGGATGTGGTGCTTCGGAATTCACTTAAAATACTGTCAATGTCTGATTTCTCCTGACCAAACACTCTTTCATACGTTTCCCTCAGTAGAGTAAGGTTAATTGGATTACTTCCTGAGGGATGGATTTTCCTGGGGGTAAGTTAAAAACATTTCAGTCCTGAAGAAATTTTGGACAGAAGGCAGAGGGATGACGGGAACCACTGAGTTTAAAACATTGAGAGTGATAAGAGCAGCGGATATGCATGAGAACAACGGGCTTCCTGATGTGAAGAGTGTTGTTCAACCTCACAGAAATGGCTCGAACTACACTTAGCTGGACAATGGATAGAAGGGACCCATGGGAAGAAACTGTGTAGATTATCCCAAGAGCAATGCAGAAGGTGCTTGCCCGCCAATCCCGATCAAAATCACAATAGTCACCTTTGAGTTTGATGGTCAAAGTAGCGATCACAACCAAGGATTGATACACTCCCATGAGCATATCGAAGAAATAAACCTGCAATGTCACCATTCTATTGATTTCACCGCCGTGTGTCGAAGAAGGTGTCAATAAGCAAGTAAGCCCCTTTACTAAATTTAGTGAAATTATCAAAAGACAGCTTATTGATGTGATCACGAGCACTATCTTAGAATTTAATCAGCTGTTCTGATGAAGATAAGTATCCCTTATCGCAATTTGGCGCATTCGTCTCGCCCATTTGAACAATCCTTGAGGTGATCGCAGACCTTTTCGAGAACAACCCATTCAGTGCTATTTTCAGCACAGTAAAAACGATTAGGACAGTTCATTTCATCAAGTTTATCATCCTTACAGTCTATATTCCCATCGCAAATAACGCTAGTGGGGAATAACTCACCTGAACAGTAGATTGAAAAACCGAACGTGCCATACACTCCACTACAGATAAGCTTGTCGCAGAAGAATTCCCAGTTCTCGCCTTGGTAATATGTTGAGCAATTATTTTGACAAAAGGACATGAGTATATCTTTTGCATTACTGCTTGTTTCTTTGCTGAACACGTTCAGAAGGGACATATGATTATTCATCAAACAAGTTTCGACTGGATTGAAATTCACTGTCATCCACGAAGCCTCAACACTTTTACAGTTGACTGAAATATTCATTTCAGACGTGCAGTTCAGCAGCAAGCTTTGCAACCAGGATGGACTGAAAATAATTGAGCAATACTCTTCTATGGACATCAGATCCATCTTTGCAATCGTGTTTCCCATCACATACATTTTTGACAGAAATACAGCCAGATTTATCAGGACAGAAAAACACAGATTTGGATTGACAGTGACATTCATCAGTGAGGCAGTAAGAATAGCCATCGCAAAAGGGATTAGCTTCACCACCTGGCCTTTTGACTGGTTCGCAGTACCAACTGTAATCCACCAATGCTTTATGGTGAAATAGCTGCTGATTAACAGGCAACAACCGGTAAAACCAAAGGAAATCCATGTTGAATTCACATGAAGGCGGTAAGGGGGGTCCCTTTGAATCTGATTTCACTGTATCATGGCCTGTTTCAACAATATCTTCTAAGTACCGAGCATTGGCAAAGATAAGTGCTGCGTAATAGAGGCAACTTTCCCTCATGCTGGAGTGAGGCTTGGATGACAAGATCATCGATTGTTTCAGAAGAATATTATTATTTCTACTGCTATCTGTAGATGCCAGCATGATATTGCAGCAGATACAAATGAATATTAGCAACGTCGAATGCAAACATATCCACATTTCGTAACAGGATATTGTAGCTCTTATTATCTAATAAATGATGGTGAAAAGAACCTGATATTAGCAACACCTGTTGCGAGAAGGAAACTTTAGAACGAAGATAGGTTTTCAGTACCTGACACCCGAAGAAAGGGGAAGAAATTTATACCTTTTTCGAACTCACGAATTCAAATCAAAAAAACTAAGCTTTGAGAAAATAAATATTCGTGTCCAAGTAGAATTGCAGTTTTTATATTTTGCTGTTCATATTCTAAATATTGTAAGAAAAAATATACCCGCGTCGCTAAGATAATACTTAATAGTCTTAAAACTTCTTGAAGTGGCAGAAGTATATATTTGCGAATTTACTCAGCGACATTCACTGAAGCAAAGAACGAATATAGTTTACGACGTACGTAAAAACTCATTTACTGTAAAGAAATCTAAATCTTGGCGGTATAATCACATTCTTCGCAATAGCAATGTCCTGTACGGAGCCCCTCAGTTTCTATTCCTTGTTAAACATGCCGTACAGAATTTAAAATATAACGTCCCACTTTGATCATATATCCCGGTTGAAATCAAAAATTTCTAAAACTGTGAGATGCCGCTTTAAGATATTTTACAAAGCAAAATATGATGCATCTAATAAGCATCTAACCTAAGCAAAGATGACTGACAATCTGACAGATACAGGCGAGCAAAGTGAAGAGGACAGACAGGCAGATACAGACAAAGAGATACAGACAGGCAGATACAGACAAAGAGATACAGGCAGACAAAGTACAAACAGACAGATACTCACCAGAGTGGTATTGTAGTTAGTGACCAAGCAGTGCACTATCCTGAGTAATCGCACACACACTGAGAACATGTTGTTGTCCGACACAGAACTGGGTTTAGGAGCGCTCCGGCTGTGTTTGATGGACGGCGAAAAGAGCTTTATTATCAGGGGGCAAACTCGCTCCTTTAGCAAGAAGGTGAATTCTTTTTGCTGAAATAGAGAAGAGCTTTATTATCAGGGGGCAAACTCGCTCCTTTAGCAAGAAGGTGAATTCTTTTTGCTGAAATAAAAATAAAACAATTCTCAAATGAATATAAATTTCGCTTTCATCATTGCACTATGAATGTTTTTTCATACATGATGTTTTTCAAAATATATGATCCTATTTATAGCATCATTGAGTTGTGATTGCAGATGGAACACGACACCAGATGATATTCTATTAATTAATTTCAATAGATGAAATCCATCAACAAAGGAATAAGGAGCAGTTACATCGGGTTACATTAATTTTGTCGTATTTTTCACTACATTGCTCAGATTTCAGTGCATTGCACAGTGCACTCAGTACATGATTGAATCCAATGTACGATTGTATGGTTCATCATTCAAAAGATTTAAACTAGCTCATCATGCTCCGTGTATAATGTTTATCATATAGTGCATAAACATAACGCTGCATAAACTTATAAACATAGCGCTGTGTGGGGGTTCTTTACCTCAGTAAAAGTGGAGTGAGACGACACCAGAACGTTTTCTAGCAGCTCCAGACCAAATGTCCGAGGCACTTCCTTCACGCCCACCAACCAATAGGGCGGCTCCCAGTTAGTCAGCTGACAGATGTCCTGGAAATTGTAAAATGCACGTTATAATTGTCTGTGTGAGTACTTCGTAATCATTAAAATCAGAATTGCCCCGGGCTCCCGGATCGAATGTACAGTCAATGGAAATACGATGTATATCGTGAGGGGTCAAATTTCAGTATTTTTTAATGATCTTTTCGCGTACTCAGTACACAGCCACGGGGCTAAATCTTGATGAAGAAGCCAGAAAGTAGGTAGACATACAACAGGAAGAAATTTTATCAAACCCATGTCATGACCGAGATATCATTTACTTCCTAGTTTAATAAGTATAAAACTATTTTCAGTCTCAGGGAAGTTGTTTATTGTTTTTATTTTCATGTGTATAGCAGGGACACTGTACAGACATCCAGTCTAATAACCAGAAACTTCAAGAATTGAACATAGGCATTGGCAGTGCATTCACAGTCATTGTGGTATCATTCTAGCCTCTAGGATACTCGATTTTATAGGATTTGAATGGATCTGGAGTGTAATCTTGTGATAGATTTTTTTATTGTCACAATTTGCTATTTGCTTCTTGAATCAGTGAGGAAAGCCTGTCAGGCTGCCATTTCGTAAATGCATGATATTCAATATAACAATAAATAATTGCTAATTCACGAAACTTGAGAAATGCTTATCTGTGAAATATTAATGCGTTTCATTTAGTCCAGATGGTACATTTTCTTTGCTGCGAACTCTATGATAATCGCATTTGAACGTCACGCTGGTACAAGTGTAACATGATAAGGTGTATCATGGGAGCATGAGGGAAGGCCTGCAAATTTGAGGGCATTTTACGTTCATTTCTTCTCTTGTGTAATTTCTCATCGCAGTTTTAAGTTCCCGGATAAATCACATACAAGACAGATGCCCGCATTATTTTAGCTAATGTTTCCATTCTCTACTTCATTTAAATATTTTAATCTATGAACTACAGTACAGAAGTGCTGTAGTCCGATCAGTCCATATCTCAGGGTTACAAAAAGCAATATAAAATGAACGATTATACGTGTAACCATGCAAGGGTTAAATCATATGTATTTATGTAATATCATTCCAGTAATTCATGCTTAAAAGGATTCTATGATTTTTTAATAATAATTTAAGGCCTGAAAGTGAACGTTAGTGCTCTAGGGCTAACATGGGTCATCAGTTGGGCAAGGGTGATTGTACAGCACAAAGTGTACCACACACGATTTTTTCGGCCTCAAGCCCAAGAAACCTACACCCCCAGGCCGCACATATAGAAGGTGAAACCATTCCATACCTTTTGAACCGTAACCAAACTAATAAAAAAGCTCCCAGTTCAATGAAAAGAGTTAATGGAAAACAAAGAATTATAGATAAACATATAATTAAGTAAACATCCCATTTAATGTGTTAAAACTTACTTTAATTTGTACTCATTCACCAAGACAGTAAATAAAGAACGTATTAAGTACGTAAATGTAATAGAATAAACAAACTTGAAGTAAGTGTGCGTAGAAGGGAAATAGGGGGAAGTAGAAAAACAATCATGGGACGCAGCTAAATGTAATAAAAGGCATTCTTCATGGAAATAAAATCATAGCATAAATTGATAATAAAGGTAATGTAATTAATGCTGGAGTAAGAGGAAATTGAATAAGATAATTATTGCCAGAAACCACAAAAGTATAAATAGACGGTCTGTCTCCCAAGCACAAAGCTGATGCCAGTACAACGAACTAATGAAATTCAACTAATTAAAATTCATGGGAGAAAACAAGTGAAGAAGGTATGTAGGTGAAATTAGAATTCCGGATATGTGGATTTGAGGAAGAATTGTAAGCCTTTGAATCAGTTTTTTAAGTAGAAAGAGAGAGTATAAAATAAACAATAAATGAACTAAATGTAACTTGGCAGATACAAATGAAAATAGAAAATTATAAAAACAACGTGCTCAAATGAAAATTGATTTCAACCCTGCCAGAAGATGGGTAAAACAAGTAGCCAAATCAATATACCTATATATCTATATATATTCAACTTGAAAATCGTGAGATTCCAGAAGCTCACTTCATTACAGCACATCCGACCAATCCCGAGTACACGTGTATATTTTCTTTTGTTTGAGTCTGCGCTGTTTAATATGATTACAAGGTAAAATTTACACCCATATGACATCTGTACAAATACTGAGTTCAGGTGGCTTAAAGTGATATGTATTCAAATTATAATGTACATTGCCCGCTATGGATAATGCGTTGTAAAGTTTAATGCAGCTGAATACCATAAATCATAATGTGTGGTTTTCCCCAAGTTTTTGAATAATTACAAGTCCTTACACCCCTCCTTATCATTAGATCCCATTTCTTTTGGGAAAAAATTAAAAAAGCACAAGGGGCCCTTGAGGGAAGCCTTCTGAGGCCACTTCCAAATTTAAAAGGGTTTTCTTCTGGCTATCATCATCATCAATATCCAAAACCATATTATTGGAAAAAAAATTTTCTGATTTGTGAAAAATTTTAAAATCGAAAGGCCAGGCATTTTATTTGAAAGGGGCCTTTTTTAAAAATTTTTTTATTAATAAAAAAACAAACCTTTTAAAACCCCGTTAAATTTTTTTTTTTAAAACAAAAAATTAAAATAAATTTTTTTTGGGGGGGGTTAAAAATATTATCCTTTAATTTCCCCCTTCCGCTCCCCCCCTTTTTTTTTTTTAAAAAAAAAGTTTTAAAAAAAAAATGTTTTTTAAAATTCCCTTTAATTAAAACCTTTTTTTAATTTTTTCTTCATTTTTGGTAAAGCAACTTGGCCCAAAAAACTTTGAATTTTTTTCGGGGTTTTGGGTTTGAAGTTTAATTTTAAAATTAAATTTTTTTTTTGGGGATAGGAAAAGGGAACACCCTTTTTGGGGGCCTTTCCCCACTCCCAAAAGGGGTATCTTGCTTTTACTGGGCAATAATTCCTCCTTTTTCCCACATGGGGCTGCTGGAGGTCTTCTTTAAAAGGGTTTGCTGGTTGGGGTTTGGGAATATGTTTTTTTTGAACAATGAAACAACAATGGAAAATTAAATTTGTTCCAATTTGTAAAAACCAGTTCAAAGATCACCACCATTTCCCAGGTAACATCCCTTTTGGCCCCCCATTTTCCCGTCCTGGTTTTTGCATCACTTCCCCTGCCCGCGCCTGTCCTTTTGCTGCCAAACGTCTCTACAGCTACTCCCCCCCTCCCCTCACGGGCCCCCCCACCCCACCCCCAGAACTTTTAGTTTCAATCTGCGGGGCCCCAAATTTCCCCGCCAACATCAGGCTGGTGGGGGAAATTCGTAACCAAAATACACGGGGCCTTAAAGCCATAACATTAAAACAGTTCCCCCTTTCTCTTTGTAGGTTTCCCCGTCCTCTGTGTTTCCCCAAATTTGGGCCTCGTGTTCTCCAGGCTCCGTGCCCCACGACAACAAAGGGGGCCCGGGGGGGTTGGTGGTCCAATGGCTCTCACTCAACCTCTTCTGTTCTCACTTGGGGCCCCTTTTGGGGGTCCCGTTTTTGGGGGTCAAGCCGGCACCTGAAAATTTTCCTTTTCGGTTTTGATAAAAACGAAACAAGTCTTTCCCCTTTCCTTTTAAAACTTTGACCCACTTTTTCTCCCCTTTCTTTTTTTCCTTATCCTTTTTCAGTGTTTTTAATAAAAGTCTCTTACTTTTCTGCTTGGAGCCCGGGAACCCCTTTGGGGAAATCTTAAAAAGGATTTCAGCTTCAAAAAACGTCTTAAATGAAAAAGACATGCGACCAAAAAATTCCCGGGGAAATTTTAAAAAGTGCGTTTAATTTTCCTTTTGTACTTCAAAATTAAAAAAAAGGTTTGCCCCGGGTCCCCGGTCTTGGTCCCAAAGGAAATAGTATTATGTTTAAGGGGTCAAATTTAGTGTTTTTTTAAAGATCTTGTCACTTTTTAGTAAAAACAGGGCAAAAAACTTGATGAAAAATGAAATGGTGGCATAAAAAGGAAAAAATTTAAAAAAGCCCAAAGCTTTACCCGAGATTTCATTTTCTTCTAATTTAAAAAAAGTATAAAACTATTTTCAGTTTTCCCGGGGAAATTTTTTGTCTTTTTTCATGTGCATAACAAAAGACACTGTTTCCGACGTGGATTTAACAAAAGAAATTCAAGTATTTAAAGGGATTGGCAAAATTGGGTTTTTCCCTTCAGTACTAATGTTTAGGGAACTTTTAAATCAAATTTTATAGGATTTTTAAATCAGGTCTTAGGGGAATCTTGTGATAGTTTTTTTTAGTAATCCCCAATTCCTAATACCCCCT